>CM072515.1:56885235-57485235 GCA_036898135.1 Oncomelania hupensis
CCAAACAAACACTTTACATAACAACAGCAACAAAAACAAACCATAACAGAGAGGACAGTGTTGTAAAGTAAACGATAAGAAAAAAAATATAAAAAATACAATAAAAATAATAATATAGTCTTAGATTTTTGTCAAAAAAAATTCTCGTTAACGAGTTTCACTTTTAGTGATTATGGTGGGTTTTGATGACTCGGTGATTACAAACCTAAAAAAAAAATAGGCTGTATGATGGTATTTTCATTTGTTTGTTATTGTATTTCTTTTTTTTAAGAGAGTGGGGGTTGGGATGGGGGCAGAAAGGGTTAAGGGGGGAGGGAAGTGTGTAAAAGAATTATAGATCTTGGAAAAAAAAAACAACTCTTAGATTCTAGTATTTTATTCATTTTCATTGTCTTTACGTTTCCTCAGGAATCAGCGGTCATTGTTCTGTCACTGGTCCCTAGAAAGTGTACGTGTAAATTGTGCGTAGGGCTGTGTGTTATCAACCGCTTTGCTATTGATGATCCGCGCGCTTTGACCGGACATTGCCGTACAAGAGAGTTTCTGGGCCAAAGCACGGAGACCCGAGACCAACTGAACTCACAAATCAATAGCTGACCGAGTTCCTGGTGGCATTTGACGGATTTTGTCTTACTCGGCCAAAGAGGAGGGAGGAGGAGGATGAGATGGAGAGAAAGAAAAGGAAAGAAAGAAAAGGAAAGAAAAGAAAGAAGTGTCAATATTGATGAATTATGACAATCATGTATATGAAGTGTTGACAGGGAGAGAGAGAGAGAGAGAGAGAGAGAGAGAGAGAGAGAGAGAGAGAGAGAGAGAGAGAGAGAGAGAGAGAGAGAGAGAGAGAGAGAGAGAGAGAGAGGTTTAATCTCAAAACAAAACAAAAAAAGAAATCAAAGCTGAACGAGTGCAAAAAATAGTAAGTTCATTCACACCCAAAAACAAAAGATTAAATTTTTTTTTTTTTTAGAACCATTTTATTAATCTGTACAAAAGACAACGAGAAAACGAATATCAAATCTTGAGAAGAAACAAAAATCAAATTAAAACATATATATAATATCATTTAGAGGCATGCAAATACAGACCAGTACAATACAGAGACGCTCATAAAAAAAAGGAATGTTCTAACATACAAAACGCTACACAGACACAAAACGCTACACAGACACAAAACCCTGTTTGTCGTTATGAGAACAAAAACGAAACCTACAGTTTTGGACAGATCAAAGGAAATCAGGGTTTGAGGAAAACACTAAACACAATAGAAACAAATCAAAAACAACAAAACAAATCAAACAAACAAATCAAAACACCACGGAAAGATTAAAAAATCAGCTTTTCTTAAGGACTGACATGTACCCACAAAATGCTGTTGACGAGCAAACGGAGATAAAAAGTAATACAAAAATTCTAAATTTCGTAATGACTATGTATTCATTGAATATTTAATATTCCCGGTTTCGGGGTTCAGATCCACTGATACTGTCAAGTAACTGCATAAAGGTCTTGATCCAATAACGACACCAAATGAGGGATGCATTAATTAATAAGTTCAATGTCTCCTTTAAGTATGAGTTAACTGTATGATAAAAAGTTGCTGAGCAAAGTTTGGATCTTAAGTGTAATTGAATTGGGACGATCCCCTGTTGCCAAACCTTGTCCCTACATCCTAGGATGCAGCAGCAAAAACTAAATTTAAAAAAATAAAATAAAACACACAATTAAAAAAACGATGCTGACTCGCATTGTGCTGCACGTGCATGCCTTTCAAAATAAAATACAATGTAAAAAATAAGAACAAGCAAATCTCATTTCATTTTGATTTCACTGCAATTGACTATGAAAATGAGAACAATAATCATCCTGATTTCATTGGTTGTGGTATAAAGATTGTGGTGGAAAAATATGCACAAGCCAGACTGATTTTCCTAAAGAAGAAAACGTTGTAGCATACGATTCATTGTTTTAAATTTGGCAGGCCGACGGCCTGTGCATTGTAGACAAAGAGTTTATGCAGCAGTATAAAAAAAATAGGAAAAGGCGCCTGCATAATGTATTCAAGATAATAATTACACATACGATATAGACATAAAGCATTATTCTTTTACGCTATCAATGTAACATTCAAAGCAGCATATTTCTATCTATGCTCGTTGGCCGTGTCAGATTCTCTGATACTACGAAATGTGGTTTTATAAAATCACCGCCAGGAAATGCTACAGCTATATCTCAGTATTACCGTACACTGAGATACTGCAGTATCATTTCCGAGCGGCGATTTGATGCCATTGTGTGGCGACATTAGGTAGGCAATCGACACAACTACATTTAACTCATCAAGTATTCAATTCTAAGTTGAAGACTAGACTAAACATTAAACCAGGTAGAAATTGTACCCTGAAAGGTAGATCTGGTGTCTCTGACACTGTGAATATGAACCACAATATCTCGATGATCTGAAAGGTCCATCAACTTCATTCATTAAAATACACAAACATCAGTTAAAACATACTGTTGCCTGTAAATATGAGGCTCAATTTTGTTACTAATACAAGATAAATTATTTCAATATGTTTGGCCCTCTGATATAAGTAATAACCAATCAAATATATGCTCTACTTAAGTCTACTGTCACAAAGTTGGACACAGTTAAATGTGGCATCCGGATAGGGAATACTATTATTACATTATAATTATTGTTGAAAACTTAATGAACACTTCAGCAAATTGGTTAAACAAATAAAACCAAAAAGCAAACTTGTGTTTCCTTATTCAGAATGACTTTTGGCCACTAGTCCCGTCTTTTTACAAAATCAGGCGATCAATACACAAAAACAAATAGCCTACACTGACAAAAAATAAAATTAAAAAGAATAAGGCTTTTAAATTAATTTTCAAACTTTACAACACATATTACAATGAAACGTATTTTATAATTGCTAAAAAGCCAACTCTTACAACAGGTTGCAGGCAGACTATTTTAGATGCATTTTTTTGGCTTCACACATTTGCTTTCTATTTATTCCTTTCATTATACTTACATTTATTTTCAACATTATATAAAACACCTGAAATTATTAAGTCTCAAAATTAGATACAGCAAAAAGTTGGACAACAGTTTGAACTATGTTCCCATTTTTTACCTACAGCACTACACTAAATGTGTAAATTTGACATAGTTTTCAGCACAGAACAAAATGTACTATCATTCTTAATGTAAAAAGAAACATACAACACTGCATATTATTCAAAATGGAAAACAAAATAACATGTGTTTGAACACCGCCCAGTCTGAGGCATGGTCATATAGAAAATACACAACAGTACCAGCGAATTGCATCTGGCAAGAAAGCTTCATTGAACACACTTCTGCAAGAAGCAAAAATACCGTTAACACCAATGAAACGCTGAGATTACAACGTTAATACATGTCCCGACCATACTACAATGTTTAAACTGATTTTTACGCAGTCAAAATCTCTTAGTTCATGACAAGAGTTGGCGTTCGTGCCAACCGTTGATTTGCAAAAGACATTTACCTTTTGGCTTATAACTGTCATCCACTGCACAATGAGTCTGCTACTTTGTGTTAAGCTTCGTTGTGGAAATCAAATGGTAACTGTGCTTTTTAGGACTATAGTCTGATGATGGTAACAATACTTTTTTTTTTAAGGACTTAGTAGCGATGATCTTAACTGACTGAGGAAACGATCACTCTTAAGACTAGAATCCTTAATAGCCCAAACTCAAAATTGTGGTTGAGTAAAACACACAGTACTTAATAGTTAAAAGAGTACTTCACATTAATACCAGCCACAAAATGGAAGATACGTAATAACTAAACATGAATAAATAACATATAATATTAATTATTAATATGCACCATGTACATTGGTATTGCAGTCACAACTTCAGGGGTAGAATATATATATTAAAAAAAATTCCATAAAAGGAACATAATACAAACACATTTGAATGATTGTTTGATTCTGTTATTATCAAATGGAAATATGAAAATATTTTCATATACATGAATGGTCACATTTTAATCACATATATACGTCAAATGACTACGCAGTATAGGATGTGCAAGTATGAATGGACATTGACACAGAACTCGAATCTTTAATTTATTCACTGTAGTATGAGACTAGGACTGTGTGAATCAGCAATGAGTGAAAGAAATTTAGAAACCCAACATGGTGAGTTTGAAAAGTGGATGACACATTTTTTCATGACCAAGTACGGAAAGGATGTGACAATGACACAAAACCGAGTACCGGCAATGGTTTTGTTGAGTGGTTGACAATACAAATTTTGATATGCATTTTAGTCTTTCCTCCCATTATTTCAGTGCATAGTATCGGCCATACTCCTCACAACACTGTTTTACAAAAGGTTTTTGGAAGCTTTCAGATCTAATACCAAGCTGCATTTCCATACATGTTTGTGTTGTTAACAATTTCTACATAATACAAGCAATAATAAATACAAAGAATTGTGAGCATTTGAAGTAATACAAGCATTATTCAGTTTCAACCTACGTCAACCAAGGTAGGCAGTGATTTAACCTGTAAGTGTAAGCATTATGCAACAGAACAGTTGTTTCTGTGTTCCGTTTTTTTTTCTCACTTTAAACAAAAATTGTTTTTTTTAAACGGAGTACAAGGAAACCATTGTGCACTGCTTCATAAAGCATAAAAGCCCATTGCAATGACATAAGCAGAAATCAAGAAACATATTTCCTGATAGTCACAGAAAGGTTAGCGTTTGTGAATATTGGAAGATAATGGAGAAAATGAACTAATTACTTAGAGTTCCCAATGAAAATTTCGCATCAAAGTCCACAGAATGACACTGCCTTATACTCTGTCATACTATTGACAGGAAATCTTCACTGGGAACACCGAGTATGTGACGCCCTACAAAAAGGTAAACCCGAATTAACACTCACTTATTTTTTTAAAAGTCATACAGTATATGTCAAAATGCACGGGGAAAAATAAAAAAGCAACAACATGAAACAAAAAATGCATTGTTCTGCTTCAGCTTGAGAAAAATTCAGTTCCCCTTGTACAGGCTTCCTTTGGAAAAGGCCTACCAACACAGTGAGTAATTTTCTGCTGCACAAGAAAAAGTGACACAACTACAACCACTATTTGAAAAAGGTTTTAAAATGTTCTTATTCTCTCTTTGATACAAAGAATTTTAGAACCATTCCCACCCCTGATCAAAACCATACATGTAGATTTACTCCTACAAGCAAGCAAATGCTATTTGGCAACAATTATGCTTCTGGAGAAAAACAAAATCCTGCATGCATTTCATGGACCGAGTAGATAAAAGTATTAATGCTACTCTTCATTTTGTTATGCCTGTCAGAAGAAAACCTCTTAAAAAGTTCACCCAAAAAACTGTCTAGCATGATGCACAGAATTGTCACGAGTACCCAACATTTGAAAGAAAACACAAAACATGAAACACCACAAGAAAATGTCAACGCCTTCACATTTACCCACCCAAAAAGAAACCTCGAAACACTGTTACTAGAATACATGCTACCTGAGAACAAAGTAAACATTACAACTCACACATACATTAATGAAAAAAAAGTGAAAAAACACCAACACACAAACTATAAACACAAAACTATGGCACACTACATCAAAACCAAAACACGTGCACCAAAGGAAAAACATGTATACTTAAGCGATACATTTCCATTGATACACTGATTGAATAACATTAACGAATGAGCAACAAAACTGCAAAGAAAAAATAGACAGTGAGAGACTGTAAGTAAATAAATCACCAATAAATACTATTTGCTGCAAATATGTACACTGCCTTTTCTTAAAAGTAAAATGCCGCAAATGACAGAAATGTGTTAAAAGACATGAATGTGTTAAAAATGCTCTTTTGATGAATGAACAGTAACAACATCAACAGATCTGTTTAACAACTCTGTTACTAGTCTTAATGTAGTCTATAAAATAAAAAACTAAACTTACCCACACACATCAATATTATTATTCATTAACAACTAAACTTACCCACACACATCAATATTATTATTCATTAACAAAGTACAAAGAGTTGGCTAAATGGAATATTGCAATGAAGGCAAGATCTGTTGACACGATATGATAATGAATAAGAGTTGGCACGAGTAGAATACTCAAACATTTTTGGTTTGTTTTCCCAGTGTTAATGATAATGCTAAATTTTCAACACACCAGAATTTTGATTGGTTCATGATACTACCCAGACCAATCGGTAGTCTGCACTGCCGTGTGGTGTTAAGCATAGCAGGGCATATCTCATGCGGGATGAATGAACACTCAACACTTCTGGTGGATCTGTAATGTTTTAGTACACAGGTGCATAGAAAATACCCCTACCTATATTTGTGATAGGAAACTAATTCATTTTACTGTAATGCTTTGTTTCGTAGGCCAAATACTCCCTCATGTTCAAAAAATTATTATTAAAATAATAATAATAATAATACTAAAAACTGACACAATCTCTCTTTTTAACTCCGTGCCCCACTATTCCCAGTTAAAAAACACAAAACTAGGTTTGTTCTCCTCCAATCAGGAGTTTAAGCAAAATTTGGTCAATTGCACAAGTTCTAATACCTCCCACCCCTCTCCCTCTCCCAACCCTTTCTCTCTCTCCTCAATACATAATCCCTCCCAACCCATTACCATCAAAATTTACATGAATGATTAAAATGTAACATGCTAAAACTGCAAAGCATACAAAACGTGATGCCGTCCTAAAAGGGTGTACAGGGTAAAACAACACCATCTTCTCTACGCTAACGCTACAGTGTTGGAGGAGAAAACATGCACGCTATACACAGGAGAGATAACCTGCATGCTTAATCATCTCTTTCCACAATATATTATTAATTTCAGTGACAGGAAATAAATATGCAGCATCCTCCTGTCCACAAAGACAACCAGATTAACCACCACAGAAACGCCCGTGAGCAAAAACCACAACAAACAGCAGATTTATGTCTTCTTTTCTGTCAGTCAACAACATCAACGTTTCCACCGAATACATTCGTAAAGAAGGACAAAGTACATACCATGTCTGGTGACAAAATGTAAACAACAGTCAACGGACATGCTTTCAGGGTATGGCAAATCATGAATAGGTTACTACTTTTTTCTACAATGAATAAATACATTAGCAGGGGATCTGTGCTGAAAGGATAAAAGTTGCTAAACAGTATAGCTAAGATAAATTTTGAATTTATCTCTACGCGAAAAGCTAGACAGAGAGATGAGAGAGAGAGAGAGAGAGAGAGAGAGAGAGAGAGAGAGAGAGAGATAATTAGTTATTAATTGCTTACAGGGTCCAGCGGACTGCAAAGAGCCGAATCAGGACCACAAAATCAAGACCACAACTTCGCTGAATGAGGACTCACCCCCTGATCCGCATAAAAGATCCGCCGAAACAACCCTAGTGGTAACACTGAAGGCACTCCACCAGCCGGTCACTTTACAATACAGATATCCCACTCAGGGGATGCTGAGGCTATACTCTAATTTATCAAACGCCCGTTTACAAAAACAAAATAGAATACAAACATCATTATAAAATATCAACAAAACACATACATGTGTGTATAAAATGCCTACATTGCCAAATAATAACATCATAGGAAGCCCCAGTGACCACCTGGCAGAAAGCGTCCAATATTCCCAAGCTGATCCAACAGACCTCACACACAAATGAGGAGTTTTGTCCCATAAGAGTTTTCCAGAAAAAAAGTAGGTGACTGGTCTAGCGAAGAAGAAGATAGTATAGTAGATTGATAGAACAGAGTAGGAATGAGAAAGAAGAAAGGAGAAAGACAGCGACAGTGGGAATTTAAAGCACTAAATTTCCAGAAAGTGGGGATACTATTTATGCTGAAACCCCCGGCACCCCTACGGGGGCAACAGAGACATAGAGAGCGCAGTGCTGTTCATAGGATGATCACCTGAGTGATAAAGAATGATATAGTACGAAAGAAAGATGGCAATGGCATGAACGGCAAATCTAATTGTCGATGACACACACAAAAAGCTACCTTTGAAGAATAGTTTATTATAACACTACGTTCACATCTATTTTTTTTTTTAAATAGCAAAGTTTCAATCAGGTTTGTTGTTTTGTTAAAAAAGCTACCATCAACATCAAATAAAGTAAGAAGAGTTATACACTTTTACAAGATTACACATTCACAAGTGTAAAAAATGTCGTCTCTTGTAAATGTGGTTCACCACACAACAAACTTCAAACTTTCACTTTTAAAAGTCCGTTTTGTCGAAGTAGGTCACCTAAAAAGAAGAGAAAAGAAAAATGGCAGTTGCGTCTTGAGCTGAGAAGAAAGGGAAAGCCATAAAAATATCCACAAGAACGCGAGCGGATTCAGGTCGCAATAAATAAAAGTCTTATTTACAAAGGGGGATGGTGACCACACAAAGAAAACCCAGTATAAGGAAATGAAATCATACAAAAAACACCAACAGACATACATATAATATGCTTACATCAACATAAACATTAATCTTTTACTGTACAGATAAGTAAACCCGCTTTTTGTGTACATAAGACCTTCGCACATGTTAGTCAAAACCCCTGAGCTCCTCACAGTTTTTGCTGCTAACGTTATCACTGATAATGTCAAAACGTCTCATCACAATATACAGATAGGTCTCTCTCATCAAAACATTGGCCAGAAATGTGGAAAATCTCTTTTTCCTTTGTTCTAATAATGTGGTTTTCCTTGCAAGCAGTAACAGTATTCCTGTATCACATTATGCTGTGCAACATTTATTCAATAAATCTGCAGTTTAGTCTTTGAAGAATGAATATCTTTAGAAATACTCAAAACTAGCCATATAAATATTTGATTTTGAAGCAGCTGCGGTCACACTTTCATTTTATAACAATGATAACAAACTCTTCTTGGAATTATATTCTGAAACTAAGCATTAAAATGCAGTAAGGCTATTGAACAAGCCAGTGAAAAAATTTTAAAAAAGCTAAAAATGTTTATAAAATGCTCAGTGATGTTCAATACAATTAAAAAAAATAATAAAGCAATGATACTGCTGCATAAGCAGTCTTTACGAGATAAAGCTTTCATAACATTTATTATAAATCCACTTAAATGAATTCTTTTAAAATGTACCATGCAATTATTAACAACCCATCATCTTTGGCCTGTTCAATCTTCTTCCGTTATGCAGCCAACATCATTTTGTTCATTATTCTGTCACAAACATCTGTTTTCCTCCAGCTAGACATACTAACTTCACTCATATTATTCTTGCCTTAATTATATTAGCCACAAATCATGGAAACAAAATTTATTTAATTTTTCTGACACATTTCATATTATCGTTATACATAAAATCGCTTTCTGGGGTTAACATTTCATTTTTGTAGAGCTCTGCAATGAATCAGCATTGACACTTAAATTTTGGTACATGAAAAGCTCTTATTATAGTTTTGGGGAATACAAGGAGTTTTAAAGCAATGAAACAAAATTTGAATTATAGTCAACTTTATGCTTTCATTAGCTTGGTGTCACATTGACTCAGAAGTCAAGTGAACGTTTAACATTATAACAGGCTGCACAACAAGCTGTGAAGCATGTTGAAATAGTCTGTCATACAAATATACCCCTTTAGCCATCCAATCAACTCCTACCTGATGTGTTCAACAGTGCTCAACTACCCCAAATAATTTAACAGATAAATGCACATCGGGTTTGGGAAACAAGGCTAACATCTCACACACAGCACACGATTTCCGAATCACAATAATCCTGCAGTGAGCCAGTCTTGACTAGGGGTAACAGATTAAACAAACCAGAACTCACATCACAGCAACAGGACAAACAGAGTAAGGAGATGAACAATACCCTAAACACTGCCAGGGGAAAACAAAGTACTGGACGTACATCAATCTACTTCAAGACAAAGTAAAATATCATTATACTTTACGACAAGAAAAATATTTATGACAATGTAAATATACTTTACAACATTTTTTTTTCTTTTAATTTTGGGGGGTGGGTCTAAGAGGAAAAACGATGAGAATATGGGTACTGTACTGACGATGACTGGGTAAACTTGGGTGTGGGGTCATTACAAAACAAAACGCTGATCACTTGATTACATCACAAAATGAACTATCAAATTCCTTCACATCAAACAACGTAGATATTGACAAGTCTCGAGCACAAAACTGCAAGAAAACAGGAAAAACATTAAAAACAGTCAATGCATAATGAAACACACATAAGGAAAAAAATCTTATTCTTAAAATAAAACAATGCGTCGTGATGCACACAAAATTTGCAGAATAAGAATTTGCGGCAGCTGTACACAAAGAGAGAGAGAGAGAGAGAGAGAGAGAGAGAGAGAGAGAGAGAGAGAGAGAGAGAGAGAGAGAGAGAGAGAGAGAGAGAGAGAGAGAGAGAGAGAGAGAGAGAGAGAGAGAGAGAGAGAGAGAGAGAGAGAGAGAGAGAGAGAGAGAGAGAGGAGAGAGAGAGAGAGAGAGAGAGAGAGAGAGAGAGAGAGAGAGAGAGAGAGAGAGAGAGAGAGAGAGAGAGAGAGAGAGAGAGAGAGAGAGAGAGAGAGAGAGAGAGAGAGAGAGAGAGAGAGAGAGAGAGAGAGAGAGAGAGAGAGAGAGAGAGAGAGAGAGAGAGAGAGAGAGAGAGAGAGAGAGAGAGAGAGAGAGAGAGAGAGAGAGAGAGAGAGAGAGAGAGAGAGAGAGAGAGAGAGAGAGAGAGAGAGAGAGAGGAGAGAGAGAGAAGGGAGAGAGAGAGAGAGAGAGAGAGAGAGAGAGAGAGAGAGAGAGAGAGAGAGAGAGAGAGAGAGAGAGAGAGAGAGGAAGTTGTAAAAAAAATTTATGAGGAATCCAAAAGAACGGTAGGAAAGGTGAAATTTTGAAGAGGAGGAAGATGGTAAAACAGAAGAAGCACACATTATGTATTAATAGTTAGATAATACAAAAAAAAAAAGATTAAATCATGGCTTTTCAGTGGTTAGTAGTACTTTTGATTATGTACATTAGATATGATATACGATCCATTACCACAAAGCAAGTTAGAAAAGACAAATAGAATTAGAAAGAAACAGTTGTTCAAACTTAGATGTTATTGTATCAAGAAACTAAAAAACACCACTATGGATTGGATGTGAATGCACTCTACAAACATCCATTAGATTTGATAGACAACTACTCAATGTTTTCAATGATGATGATGGTGATGAAGACTTATAGAGTGCAGAACTCGGTGCCACAAACTCATGCTCAAAAGGCAAGGCATATGATTTCTTCCCAGGAAAATTAAAATGAACATTGTGGCATCCAATTGTAAGATCATATGGACTCTCTTCACAAGATGTAAAATGTTCAGGCCAACCAACTACACAAGGACAACATCTGACATGTCAAACACAAATTAAATGAATAAAAGCAAACAAGAAGAAAAGCGAATATATCATTCATTATAAATTTATCGTACATTTATACCCAAACATTAACAATACATGTATCAAAACAATTAACTAACAATACACGTATCAAAACATTTAACTTGGCAAAGGCTTGATGACAAAATTACCACATCTAATCATGGTTAAAAAAACATATTATTATTAAAAAAAATTAATCACAAAAAAATGTATACACGAGGAAATAAAAAAAAAAAGAATGAATTGCAGATGAATGCAATATTTTAATTTCATGCAGCAATAATGAATAATACACAACTCAATTATTTAAAATAAACACTTATAAAACTGTGTATGTGACCATACACACTTTCTATAAAAACACACTCAAAGAAGACAACGGTTAATGATCAATACTAAACTACAATGTCTATGATTACATCTCGCAATAACTGTGATACAAATGCTCATCAATAATGACAAATGCTAGTAAATACTATATAAGAAACGACAAATTGACAGCAATTGGAAAACCTACAACACTGAAGTTAATGATGCTACATATGTAATCAAAAAGAACATCGATAGATTAATAAATAGTTCACAATCTGTGATCATGAATAATTTAACACCGGTTGGCACAACTGAGTGTCTATGCGTATTTCTAGTACCATATTCTAATTCATTACAAGTACCACACTCAACACTAAATATGCAACAAGATGATTACACAGAGGACAAAAATGAAAATCAAAAGAAAGATCAAAATTATAAATCGTATATGAGGAAAACCACACATAAACATTGGTACATAGTTTAGATAGTTATTTAATAAGTAAAAAATAACATCAAAATCATTACCATGTACCAGTAATATTAAAATAATCAAATTAGTTAGTTATTCATTGCTTACAGGACAGTCCAGCGGATTGCAAAGAGTCGAATCAGGACCACAAAATCAAGACCACAACTTGGTTGAAAGAGGAATCACTCCTGATCAGTATAAAAGATCTGCTGAAACAACCCTAGTGGTAACACTGGAGGCACTCCACCAGCAGGTCACTTTGCAATACAGGCATATCACACAGGTGACAAGCTGGGGCTATAATCTAATTTATCGAACCTCTGTTTACATAAACAAAATAGAATATAAACATCATAATAAAATAAAAACAAAACACATATATGTATATAAAATGTCTACACTGCTAAATAATATCATGGGAAGCCCTAGTGACCATTTGGCAGAAAGCATCCAATATTCCCAGGCTGACCCAACAGACCTCATACACAAATTAGGAGTTTTGGAAGAGTTTTCAAGAAAAAAGGTAGGTGACTGGTCTAGAGAAGAAGACAGTATAGTAGATAGAACAGAGTAGGAATGAGAAAAAAACAAGGAGAAAAACAGCGACAGTGGGAATTTAAAGCACTAAATTTCCAGAAAATGGGGATACTATTTAAACAGAAACTCCCAGCAACCCCACAGGGGAATAATCAAATATGGCAGATAACTTTTTTGTTTTGCATCCAAATGGGCTATGAATACCATGGCATTACTGATAGTTTTCGTGATACAAATATTTTGGCATGCCAATGAGATTCTGTTCACTTAAGATACGTACATACGCTCACATGAAATAAATCTTCACTGATCATGTTAAACATGGCGAGTTTTGGTGTTTTTGTTTGTTTACAATCAAATAATTCAATCATGCGTGGCAGTGTAAAAAATGAAAATACACCTCCCAGCATGATTGGAAGTCATGAAATTTGTAAAAAAATAGTCATATATGAAATAGACATGATAGGATGTTGAAGGTAATATGCATTTGTTGTGATTTGTGTGTGACTGACGTGTGTTTCCACAAATTAAAAAAAACCTCTAGTGTCTTTATGCCACAACGAACTTATGAGACTGTTGGTACTATTAATTGTTTAGTTCTGCATGGCATCATGCTAAAAGTTTTAGTATTTATCAGGTATTCAGCTTCACTCTTATTTAATTAAAACTTTATTTATCTGCAATAAATATTCTACATTAGCTGAAAACCTCTATTGCTACGAAGAACAACAGAGTTTTAACTATAATTTTATCACTATGACCCCCCCCCCTCCCCCAATCCCAACCCTCTGGTATGATTATTAATTAGATACTTTCATTGAATACTCTTGAAACTACTGACATTTTTGTCCTAGCTACTCTTTCACCAAGTGCACTGAACTAGATCGAACATGACACAGTGCAGCAACATTTACATCTCGTCTTCAAACAAACATAAGCAAAAATAATCAGAAACATGTAATGATGTATTAATGACACAAACAGGCTAATGCTCTAATATTACTCTAATATTAGGAAATAGTTTGTATAAAACCACCCACCCAAACCACTCTTGAATTCCAATGAGATGAGAGATGATAGTTTAAACATGCAAGCACTTGTGTCAAGGCCAAATGGCAATTAATAAATAAATATATACATTTTTATGGAAATTCGTTTTTTGTCGACAAAGCGTGTGCAACAGTGTCTATGGAACGGTCATGAAGCATAGGTTGAGGATTACGTCGTCATGTTTGATGGAGAGGAAAGTGAACGATTCCCTTTGCTCCAATCTGTGGCCACAATTGATGATTCAGTACTGTTTGTGTCTGAACAGATATGATTTTTAATAAATTATGACTTAAGAGTGAGATCATAAAAAGGAGCACCCTTTCATGCGAGATGGGCAAATGGTCAGTTATTGTCTAGCACCAAGTCCCAGTATTGACCCATTCTGGTTAAAAAAAAAAAAAAGGAGAAGAATGTTTCTGTTTGTTTGTTCGGATGACTTTAGGTTGACACAACATGCATTTTACATACAATGGTTTAAACCTGAGTAATAGTGTTGGCATAGTGCAGCAAAGCAACCACAGGCATGCACTAAGCCCACGTTTCAGCATCAGATATGAGTGGATCACGTGGTCATGTTCTATTTGCAAAGCCATCATTACTACATGGTCATGTTTACATTTTACTTTTCATTAGGTTAAAACAAATCTGGAAGAGAAGCAGGCACTGTCGATGTCTGGAACATCCACTGGTCAAATCTGCTTAAAATCACAAGGCCAAGGGTAACGAGAATAGGAAACACGGAGGGTGCTACAAATAAGTGAGAAACTGACCATCACATTGTGCCACAAAGGTCAAGCAATCTGTGGTTCAACTCTTGGAACGGGTCACTGATGATCTAGAGCTTGTGTCCACAACCATAGGTATTTTGGAGACGGAATGTTTCACACCAATAAATAAGTTCATATGGGGTTATGCTTGCCCTACTGACATCAACCATGCATGAGCACAGAGGTAAGTATTAGTTTGCTACTAAAGCTGCATAAGTAAGAGAAACTAAACTTGTTAGGTTCTGCTTTCACTTTGTCCAGCAAACAAGTTTAACCACACGTATATAACAATTACGCTGCAGTCAATTGTTAATATTTCTATTCATCGACATATCAAAAGGAAGAACATACATGTATTCCATGGCGTAACTTCAATCTTGACATACACATTTTTTTTTTTGAGGGGGGGATGGAAGGGCAGGGGACTTCAGTGGGAAGAAATATTGTCAGTCTAGTTCAGCACAAGTTCAAAGATTATAGAGCAGCAGAAAATGACTGGGAATGGAAAAGGAACTTTTCACTGAAATAAGAGTAAAAATAATAATGACACAAACAAACAAAAAAACAAGCAGTAATATCTTTGAGTTGACTTTTCTGTTTGCATTTTCTGACAGATTAAGAGATCTGACGTTTTGTTAAAAATACAAAATAAAATGGCACAGAATGTATTAGGCATGCCCATTTTGGATGGAATAGCACAATTGGTTAAAAAGGTTTTTAAAAAATTTAGTTCCTTGCCATCAAGTAGCAGTTGCACAAGTCCTTCCTAGCCTTCTTCACTAAAAACTTCCGGTTTTACTGTCCAACCACAGCTCCTACATGAAGGCCAACCATCCACTTGTAAGTCCAGTAAAACATAAATCTGCTCAAAACGTTTCCATACTACACAATCCTTTTCCTTTCACATAGACAATCATTGAAATAAATAAATACATTGCTCAGTCGTAGCATATAAATAAATAATGCATTGGCAGGAGTGCATTGCACAAGGGCCGACTGTCTATTTCCCAAGGCAGCCAGCGTATAGGTAAACACACATAATAATATGCCACACAAATCGGATGTAACGCTGAATGCATGGTCTTGAGTACCAGTGAAACACGACAGCACGGATACCTGATGACAACTACTCTTGAGTAAATCGTTTAGTGACCAACACTTTCAGCAAACAACCCCAGTGGGCAGAATTGATTCTCCAAATCATGGTAAAGCACAGAAAGACTACTTTCACTTCTATACCACTCCAGAGTTCTGCAATCAACTCCAGTGAGCAGTTTAGAGCTGCTTTGTCTTTCCTCCCATTTCTGCACATATTTAGTCATCCGGCCTCCTGTACTTTTCTATAAGAAACATCAATAAAAAAAAAATCAGCATCAAAGATTACCTTGCTGAAGTTCTTTCATGATCCTGCATCCGTTCCTATGTATCAGTCAAAACTAGTCCCTGCTAACACAAACTGAGTAAACAGCTTCACCCAGAAAACTACTGATGAGTAAGTTGCATGATAAGATGTGGAATATCCCTGCAACAGCCTGGACTGCACTCAGTTGACTACTGCTTGGTTTGACGGTGGAAGCTGATGGATTCTGACAACCAGTTGAAATGCTGGGCATTCAGGGATCGCTCCAACACAGGGCTGCAGGTCACGTGGCCTCTGTCATCATCAACGGAAGAATGGGGAGATGGGGTGTCGCGATCATTGGGGCCCTTGGCAGACACATCCAACTCCATGGAAGATCTGGCTGGGGTAGAAGGTGCTGGGTGAGAAAGCTGACCCTGTGGCTGTGTGACGAACTGCTGAGCCAAGGCCTGATCAGCCAATGCCTGCAGGGTATTCTGCTGCGCAGCTTTCAGAGAGAAAGATTGATTAGCTACTTGATTTGCACACTGTTGCCTGGGCTGGGACTTGTGGAAGTCATCCAGCTGATCATGGAACCCCTTGGATCTCAGCATGCCCTTCATAGCCATTTGCTTCAATCTCACTGGGCAGACTTTCTGCGCATAGCCCTCATGGTACTTAGTTACCACAATGCCGCCCTCTCCTGCATACAGGTCAAAGCAGCAAAATGGAAACCTGAACAGAACCCCATAGCATTACAAGTTTAGAATAATTTTCAGCACATGATAAGGTGATAAAAGATTTACAAAACTGAATGGATTTATAACCTTACAGCCATAGACATACAATATAATTTAAACAGTAATACACAGTGATGGAGATCACGTACAATCGTACGTGTTTCACGTACTGAGTTGGGAAATCACGTAACGAAAATGTAATGAAAGGGTATAAACACGCACAAAGTCAGTGCCAAAGGGGTATGAAAACGTAAAGCTAAGTTGCTGGGAGGTATCATCGGGTACAACTATTTCGGTCGTGCGTACATCTTTCGCTCGATATGGATCGTGTGCCTGTGCGTCCTGCGCGACCGCCTACCACCCTCTCTCCCCCTCCTATTCATTCTGTCGCTTCCGAGAAACAGCCAATCATATGCACGATAATAATCAATTTTTTTTCTCGACGCTTTTGATTGGCTATATAAGACTAACAACAACCCAACATTAAAAGTGGGGCCGGGTAGCTCAGTTGGTAAGAGCGTCTTGCTAGTAACCGAAAGGTCGCTGGTTCAAATCCCGGATTGGTCAACGTGTGATCATATTATTTTCCCCTTTACCAACAACTGACCCGCTGGTGTCAGTATAAATCGGTCCAGTAGTCACCTATATGCGAAAGTGTCATGTGACTATAATCTACAAAACAAACAACAAACAAACAACATTAAACATGGCCGACAAGCTGCGATCTGAGGGGAAGCCGAAGAAAAGGAAAAATAAAGCAGACAAAACTAATTGCTCAAAAAAATTAAAACAAGATGAAGGAAAAGAAAAACAAACATCTTTGTCAGCCTTTGGCTTTGAGTGCTCGGTAAGAGAAGAAAAAGGTAAGCCGCACCGGGCCCGGCTGAAGAAATTCAAACTGATGAAAAGACTTTTCACGCAAAGTGTTTATTACGTATGTTGGTGTACCCCCTAAAAAACTGAAAGGGGGTATAAAAAAACCCTTATGTTTGCAATGAGGGTATGAAAACCCCCACATGTTTTAGTTGAGGGTATAAATACCCCTAGCTTAAAAACTTTCTCCATCACTGTATGAACTTTTCACAAACCCAAGTCGCAAGTATATCTTTTTATCTAGGTACTTAATGTCATACAAATGCATGAATTCCAACTTCCTAATACCTATAGTCTTCACCAAGGAATAAATTAATTGATCAATGTACAACTATAAGGGCAACGCCCATATGACTCATATGCTCTTTATTAAACTTGCAATGTTTAACATGAAAATTGCTTACAGGGTCCAGCGGACTGCATAGAGCCAAATCAGGACCACAAAATCAAGACTACAACTTGGTTGAAAGAGGACTCACTCCCGATCCATATAAAAGATCTGCTGAAACAACCCTAGTGGTAAATAAGAGATCCGTAGGATCTCATCTTTGATATGATGATGATAATCATTATTGTCAGGGTGGCGACGTGGTGATCATCCTTTTAACGCTGATGCAATAGGACGTTAAGCTTCGTTGTTCCTCCTACTGGTAACACTGAAGGCACTCCACCAGCCAGTCACTTTACAAAAAAGGCATCCCATGCAGGGAACACTAAGGCTATATCACAATTTATCAAACCCCTGTTTACAAAATCAAAATAGAATACAAACATCATTATAAAATATAAAAAAACATACATATAAAATGCCTACATCAGTAGGCCTACATTGCTAAATAATAATACCATAGGAAGCCCTAGTGACCATTTGGCAGAAAGCATCCAATATTCTCAAGGTGACAACATACACAAATTAGGAGTTTTGGAAGAGTTTTCAAGAAAAAAGGTAGGTGACTGGACTAGCAAAGAAGACAGTATAGTAGATTGATAGAACTGATTGATAGAGTAGGAATGAGAAAGAACAAAGGAGAAATACAGCGACTGGGGAGATTTAAAGCATTAAATTTGCAGAAAAGTGGGGATACTATTTATACAGACCCCCCCCGGCACCACCACAGAAGGTTAACATGAAAATGACTGCCCAGAAAAAAAAAAACAAGAAAAAAGAAACAGAAGCAATAAAATGCAAAGTAATACCGACTTTGATCTTTCTCTGCTCTTGAAATTGAGATAACTTTGACATCTGGCTTTAAATACACTCATGTAATATTAAATAAACTACTGCAACAGTTTTATTATGCCCAAAAAATTTACCTTAGGGTTACCTTGGCCTGGGATGACCTTGACTTTCATGTGACTTCTCATGCTCATGTATGATCAAATAACCCAATGTTGTTGCATACTATGGGTTAAATAGAGCCATTCCACTGTACGATGACCTATTTTTTTAATGTTTATGCAAGGCCTACAATGATCTTGACTTTCAAGAACAACACAAAAACATTAATATATATGAAAGATCAATACAACATCTCTAAATACAACAAGTTTGAACTTTATATCTCATAGTTTAGGGTCAAGGTCAATTCAAAGTACCTACACTGACTTTGGACAGCTCCAGTGACCTTGACTCAATGAGGTTGACCAAATGTACATAGGATGTGTGCCTCATTGATATATATCATGCATCAAAGAATCATAAGTTCAATATTAGTAACTTAGAAAAAGTGAGAGTTTGTGAAAAATTGTCATTTTTTGACAAGCTTTTAATGATTCTGTGACTTGAAGTGAAGGCATTCATTCACTTGATCATTTTCGAGGTCTCATGGGTATACACCATCATACCAAGTTTGGTTGTGATAGTTGAAATAGGCTCTGAATAATTAGGTACTTTAAAGTTTTTGCACAGAAGGCGGACAGACATTTTTTTTAAAATATAATTTTTGGACTATTAAGGACTCATTTTGAACAGATTTGCAACATTCGGGATAATTTCTTTGGGTAGGATGGGAGGAGGTAAGTACACAGATTTACATTGTTATGCATGTGGGTCAAAAAATAATTTACACCATTTTTCAAACAGAAACAAGAGTGCAACACAACTTGTGAACACTTACTTTTGCCAGTAGCTGCAGTCAAAGAAGGAGACTTTCCTAAGTCTTCTGTTTTTGACCGGTTGCCGTGGGAAACGTCTGTTGAACCTGGGTATCTTGGCAACAGACTGTTCAGCTTCTTCCACGTACTTCCTTTTCTTCAGGGGTACACTCATCTGAGCATCCTCTCCACTGCTGGTGACAGGTGCTGGCTGCCTTTCCTGGGTAATGGGACTTACAGCCTCTCTCTCCTCATCTCCCACTGGAGTTGACTGCAGGCTGCTGGTGTACTCCGCTGCCTCCTCATCTTCATTAGTGACCTCCTGGCTGGAATCAGTGACCTCTTCATCCTCATCGAAGTCGCCTTTTTCAGCTTTCTCGTCTTCATCATTATCCAAACTGTCATCATCGTCATCCTCCGCGGAAGCAGCAGTGCTGGGTTTGGACCAGTTCCTCTTTACTGTGGTTTGTCGCTTGGAGCGTGTCAGGTATGTTCTGTGGGTCCTTCCGGCCTTCTTTGGGTTGTAGGACTTCTCCATGATTTCTCCAAATAATTTTTCATTTTCTTCCTCGTCCTTTCTTTTAATGTCTGCTGCTTGCTCTTTGATGGTCTTCTTGCCCTTTGGAAGCGTGATGCAGCGGTAATAGGGCAGATCCCTCACGGCATCATCCTCGTCTTCCAGGAACTCCTTGGGATCAATCCATGACGTCGCTGGCACGAGCTGGAACTCTGCAAATACACGGACATGCAAACTGTTCTTCGATGCTCTAGAATGGAAACTGAGCAGTCTAGCTCTTCAGAACAAACTTAGTTCAACATCATCATTATTATAACTATTATGAAAATTCAGTTTATACAACAATTAAATCTAGAGAACTGTATTGTAAGACATTCAACAACACCATATCCTCTTCCCTCCAACTCACACAGCATGTAAATGTAACAGATAGTGACACAAACATTCCATTCATCTTCAGGTACGTGAGTCAAGGGATACAAATCTGCCCACTTACTGCTTCTCAGTTTGAAGTGTGTTTTTTTGCCAAGATAGACGTAGCGTGGCTTAACCCGCATATTGCGAGCAGCATAGCTTTTCTCCTTTCCACAGTAGGCCTGGTTGGGTCCAGCCGTTCCATCAGGTGGCCACAAGTCTTCAAGGGGTCGACGTGGGTTCCCTTTTAGCTTCAAGTCCAGCCTCTGTTCAAACACATACATTCAATTTGCCTTAAAAAGCTGATAGTGATACCAAACTATGATCTGCAGTGTTTGTAACTTTCACATTTCAACAACAAAATTGTCAAAATTTGTTCTTTTGTCCAGTCTCAATAACTGTAAAATAACAAAATAGTGAATTATAATGAATTTATATTTTAGCACTAGCCCATGTGTCTTACATACCCCAATATATTTAGCAAGGTCCTCAGTGGGTGTCCCCAGGGCAGGCAGGTTTCTTTTGATGTACAAAACGCATGGATTACAGATGAGGTTTCTGCGTCCAGCCAGCGAGCGTAGACTGAAGAAACGGCAATACAAATCCTCTGAGTAGTGTTCATACCAAGGCCGAAACTGGGATGTGGAGTTCTTCACGGCGCAAATGCAGCAACCTTGGGGGCAGGTGAACTTATTCATCCTGGCAGCGTTCTTCTTACCCATTTACTCTCAAAATTGTCTCTTTTCTCTCAACCTTCTTGGTTTACTCTCCCTTGCCAGCTGCTGACCTTTTCTCTCACGTTATATATATGGGCCTGGTGACAACACAGGAAAACATGTATATGGAACAAAACATTATTTTGAATATTAAGATTACTTTCTAAGTTGTTTTGGGCACAATGAAGTGCTTTACAAATTAATAAAAGCACATTAGCAAGAGAAAATCCTACACAACATGTATGACCCCCAAACTACAAGGTCCCTACTATGCAGGGTTGAAAGCTCTACAACCTGAGGTCATGAACATAAATTAACAAATAAGACTGTTCATACTAGTTTAAATACCAGGGTAAGTCTTCTAATAAGTAATATAGTTGGTTAAACCTGTAAAAAATCTAAGGCAATAGTTATTTTGTATCTTGCTGAAGTAATTATTTTTAGTACCAAATACTTTTTTTGTGGAATCGGGGTGAATGAGAATGGGGGTGGGATACATACTCACAATGTTATGACTGCAAGTCCAAAATCCTAGGCTCATAGCCCAGGGGGCATTTCAGCTCTGAATGAGGTGTGGAGGTGGGATTGGGGTATATAACAATGAGTGACAAACAAGAACTGCACTGACCAACTAGAAGGGCAAGGTTCCAATAACTCACATGCTCTTTATGGAACTCGCAATATTTAACATGAAAATGAGTGCCCAGAAGAAAAAAAAAATGAAACGGTGGCTTTAAATTCAAAGTAATTTCAACTTTGATCTTTCTAAGGCTCTTGATCTTGAGATGACCTTGATCTCAGGCTCCAAATACATTCATGTACTATCAAATAAAGTACAGCAAAAGTTGTATTTTAAAAAAAAAGTGACTTTGGGATGACCTTGAGGCTTGACCCTCACATGGTCTTTCATGCATGTCTGATCAATGAACCCAATGTTGCTGCCATTCCACTGTACCATGACCTATTCTTTGTATGTTTTTATAAGGCCTAAAATGACCTTGACCTCCAAGATCAACACCAAAAAATGGGACATATTATTATATGACAGACAGAAGGCGGACAGACAAACGGACGGACTAACATTTATTTCAATGTCATTTTTGAATTATTTAGGACTCATCTTACAAATCTTCAAAAATCAGGAAATTTTTTTGGGGAGGGTTGGGTCCTATCCTATCCCTCGAAGGTCGTAGGGACACCACAGATGATCGTTTAACCAGCGTACTCCATCTGTTCCTGTCCTCAGCAACCCTGATTGTTTCGCTCAGTGTCAAACCAGTCCATTCTCAAATGTTGTCCTCCCACCTCTTTTTTGGTCTCCCTCTTCCTCTACCTCCTTGCACTGTGCCTTGCAGGATGGTCTTTGCAAGACCTGATGATCTAGTGATGTGGCCATACCATCGGAGTTTTTGTGTTGTTGGTGTGGGTATAGAAAGCTTCTGTGCTTCTCAGCACTCCATGCTTTGTATTTTGTATTCTTCGTTGGAGATCTGCTGTGAGGGTCCATGCTTCGCAAGCATATAGGAGAGATGGAGATGACCAGAAGAGCGCAGCAGTTGGAATGTTTGGACTGATGGTTCTGTCTTTCCAAATGGGCTTCAACAACCTTGTCAGGGCAGCATGTTTGTGCGATCCTGAGCGATCCTGTAGAGGACTTCCTGTCGAGACCCATTGTCACTCTCAGATGATTCCAGAAGTATCTTGGTAGAAAAGAAGTTTTGTTTTGAACAAGCACAGTATTTGTGCATGCAAATAAATAGTGGATCTCGTCACAACAATTTAATTTAGATCACATCTGACATAGTGCCCCACCGTTTATCTCTTGGTATGTCAACCCTTACCCTGGTAGGATTACCTAACATTCATTAAGGAAAGAAATAGTCCTCCATTCAATTATTTGAATACAACAGTCTTCAAAGAGTTACAAGCCATGCTCAGGTTTATCTTCGTCAATTGTGGTGACGAAAATGAAACATGGCAATCAATAGACCAAATGAATAATTATGATTACATCATGTATGTATTCTATGTATTCATTATAGAGTGTGTATCCACAACTTAATTTAAACATGATTATCATTATGTTATTTATTGTGTGTATTTATAATGTAGTTACTTATATTATACATTTAACTTTGTACTAATGGATTATTTAGTGTGTATGTAAGTACATACATGGTTTGTGTGTGTGGGTGTGTGAGCATGGATAAAGGAGAGAGAGAGAGAGAGAGAGAGAGAGAGAGAGAGAGAGAGTTTTGTTTTGACAATATTTTTTTTATTCTTTAACTTGGCCATTGGCACATATAAACAAAAAGGAACTTGGGGTTTGAAGGCAAAAAAATGTATGATATAAAAAAAAAGTATACAATTAAGGACAAGATCAGTTATTTTAGCATTATACTAAATGCCCTCTTCTTTTAATTGCACAATGTCTGCATCATTATTACTGAGTATTCTGTAAAACTGAAGGTGTTCTAAATCATATAAAAACATTAATCTTAAATCACAATACAACACAGAAGCAAACAGTGAATTTCAGTAGCATTATTGCAAAAATGGCACAGTTTATCTCAACATTACTACATGCATATCTAGGCATATTGTTATTAAGAGAGAGAAAGAGAGAGAGAGAGAATATTTCTAGCTGAGCCATATGACTGATGAACGATGGAAACTATGTTTTTTGTTGGTTGTTGTTCTTTTCCTATTTTATGCAAAGTTTGCACTCAATACCAAAAGCAATTTTCCGCTTTAATGTATAATAGGAAAGTTGGACAATAAAGATGTATTGTATTGTATAGTGCAACTTAAATGAATTGTATAGTGCAACTTTTGTCATGACAACCAGCTTAAGGAATAATTCATCTTTGTGACTGAATGTGCAGGTTGTGACAGCTAAGCCTGTATTTCGATAAATTCCATCTAAAAAGAAGATAGTTTTCAAAACAAAACTGATCTTTTATATGCAAATTGCTAATACAGATGTTACACTTAACTGCCAGGATGGTAAAAACTGATACTTCAGGCGCTGCTTAGCGATAAAAATATTTGAAGTCAGCAGGGAGGGGTGTACACAAAAATCTGAAACTAAGTAACTCAAGTCATGACCTATTTACTAATTTTAGAATCTTCCCCGAGCTCAGCTGGCCCCTTTTTTTTTCTTGCACACATTGACAAATAAACAACCTAAATGAGGACACGCCGTGTACATTCTGCATACAAATGAAGTAAACAACAAATACTTAAATCAATACATCAAACCACTTATGAATATAATCAATATATATTTGATACAAACCTCGTACCGTCTTTTTTTTTTTTAGGTCTTAACTAGAAACTCGACAGCGTACAATGAAATGGAAGGATAATTTATTCAGGGTCAGTGGGTCAATAAACAGCCAGTTGCTTGGGGCCCCATCAGGGATGTAGGAAGTAAATATTAATATTTCCGATAAATTAACTCAAGTAACACCTAAAAAGCACACTGACTGAAAAACAAAGGATAATTTTCACACTTAATTGTATTTTAATTTTGCAGAACTGGAATCCTACGCTTAGATCAAAGTCAAAATCTAGTAGAGCAGGAACGCTGTCAATCTTCCTAATTTGGAACGAACAAAGCTTTAGCACACGCTATACACCAAACACATATTTTTCTGTAGAAATAATCTAATCCACGAAAGACATACACAACCAACAACAAACTGAGGTTAGAAACTTATCTTTATTCACTGACAGTACAGATTTTGGACGATCTGACGTTCAAGAGAGAATGTCAAGGGATGGAAACTTGTCACAGAGCTCAACGAAAACTGCTGGGCAAGAGCGTACACGTCAATATTGAGTGGACAAAACAATCACATAGACAACGGTAAATCTCAGGTGACAAACCATGAATTATTAAAATATGACGCAAATGTAACTGTACGTGTCCAACTAACACGCGTTTAGTGAACAAAATGCAAGAAATACAAGTATAGATTTCTGTCGGTCGTTAGAAAAACACCTACCTCTCTGATCCGGAGAGAGAGCAACACCCTATCGGACTCTTTGACACTATAGCAGACAGGTCGTTTTGTTGAATGACATTGTTTAAAACTGGTTATTTCGAAACAGGCACACATTATTCAACAAAAATACAATATCTCCTAATGAAAATTCCAGTACATACCATACTATTTCGGGTTTTCTCGTCAGATCCTAACCACCAGTTTCCAGCAGCAGTCATTCCATCGCATTCTATCACAGTAGGCCGGTGCATATGAATCATCGCGAGATCTCGTACTATTATGGGCCGTAACGAGATTTCAAGCTACCTGGAAGCCATTTTGTTCGAAACTGGCCATTCCCGCCGATGTTATTGTAAAAAACTTGCTGTGTGAGTAAATTCTGTGAGTGTACAAACTGATAACAGGAAACATTAAATATTCAAGGAAAAGACCTGCGATTCTCCATTCATTTTGTGTGGTGTTACGACAATATGACGAACTGAAATGGTTGGATTCGAACGTAGATTGATACTCTCGACTTTGGAATCTTGTGAGATTTGATGGTCCGTTCTAGTACAGACGCTGTGTATTACAATGTAAATTGGATTGTCTGCAAGTAATCTCTTTGAACACTTTTTTTCCCCTCAGAAAAGGAATCATTTGTTCTGTAAGTTGTTTTCTTTTTTTATTTGCATTTAATGATTCTGCGTTGATCCGTGCAAGATCGGGAACAACTTCAAGGGGGTGGATTGTTTCAAATTGAGACTTCAAACTAATTTGTTTATTTTTTAAATTTGAATAGGAAGAGTGTGAATGAAGTGCGAATTAGTTGAGATTTGTCACTCATCTGAACTGTAAATGAATGCCTGATGCCCAATATCTTAGTTTCGTTGATAAGAGAAAACTAGCATGGGCTAATACTAGTAATAGTAAGCAAAACTGAAAGTTGTGACGCCTGCCTGTATTTGCAGTTTCATGTTTGTTTTCTAGTATATATAGTTTTTAGGTTTGAAGGTCCAGATCATTACAGACCCTTTCTATGTTGCATTACAGTTTTAATAGTACTAAATATAGCGACGAGGCCATGACAGTACAGGAGCTGCTCATTCCTGTCCAGGACTATCACTGTATCAGAGACTGGAACAAGCTGCAGAAAGATACAGTTGAGGCTACAAATACAACGTTTGACACCTTCGTGATGAGGGCCTCTAGTTTCTGGTACTCCCAGACCAACCTCATTCCCCATCACCACCACTCCTGATGCATACAGGCTATAGTCCAGCCAGATAATGCCAATATCACAATAGACTACTTAAATAAGACATTTGTGCCCTATGCCTAAGGAAACTAGTTGATCAAGTAAAATAGGTAGAGGAGACCAGCGACAGCAAATCTCAAATATTGCTGTAGTACCCCTTGACCAGTTTAGTCCTACTTCAAATCTACAATAAAATCGCGAACCTCCTCAACAACTATCGGAGCCAGAATGATTGATGGCGATGCGTTAATCGTGGGCCCTCAACATCAAGAAGAAGAACCAGAAGTATCAAATGATCTTTTAGGCTGTGTAATTGCATAGTTTGGATCATTTTTAGATTTTATGCATCTTGCCAAATATGCTTTGATTGATTGTGTTGTCTTTCTATTTAGGTCACTATGTTTTGGAAATTTAATCTGCTGACATCCTCCCATGTCGACACTCTTCTTGAAAAAGAAGTGAGTTGCTGATAATACATGTTTTAGTGTTTTTAGATATTGTGCAAATTGCAAAATTTTGCATATATTGGTAACGGACATAAAGCCTATTATATATGTACAGTCTTTTGACTGGACGAACATTTTCTTAACAATGGATGCACTATTCCTATAATGGGCTATTGTACAAGATAATATTTGAAGTACGTTTAATACTCATTATACCTGTTAACTTATGAAGCGGAATACAGTAGTTTTGCATTGAGGGATTTGTTAAAATTTAAAAAAAAGAAGAAAGTTATAACTCACAAGGAAATAGATAAGCAAATTATATAATTTTAATTAAACTGATAGTAAGACATAATAATAGCTAATTACTGTTTTGTGGGCTGTGCTTTCAAAATCAAATTATTGTAAAGTCACAAGAAGCTGAGATTTTACATTTACTTAAAATGTATGCTTTTGCTTTGACCATTGCAGGATGTTACACTTCGAGAGCTTATGGATGAGGATGACATCCTCCAAGAATGCAAGGCTCAAAATAGAAAGTTAATTGATTTGTAAGTATTTAGCCCTTGTGATACCCAAGTGGATTAAATGAAACATGTTCCTCACTTATACATACTAACAAAGTAGACATGATCACAATCTATGCTAGTACAGTGGTTGCCTGGTTGCATTTTGCGTATACATGACATAAGTTACATCTTGATTCTTCTGCAATTTCTGATTGCTTTGTAAAGAAGTTGAAGTTTCTAATGGCATTCGTTGTTGTTGTTGTTATATAAACGGGTGGAAGTATTTTGATTGTGATATGTATGCTAAACAAAAGAAAAATTTTCTACACAGTTTGGTTCAGCCTGAACACATGGAAGACATGGTAAAGATGATAACGAAAGAGCCTGATGAAGATGTTGATGAGAAGATTCGCTTCAAGTAAGTTGCTTGCCATTTACTATTTCTTCTTCAGCAGAATTTGCTTACATTAGGTAGCGGCAGTGAAATTTTGTTTGTCAGAATTTAAGTACCATGTTGGAATTTCCATAAAGAACTTTATAAATGATGAAAAATCAAAAAAAAAAAGGAGGTGGATATCTCTTTTCTTTTAAAAGTTATGAGTATTTAAAGATTACACTAGTTGCGCACACGTAAAAACGCTTAAAAAAAGCCAAGTTCAGAGAGCAAAAAGGAACATGAAGAATAGAGAGACACATCTTGTTTTATAATATTTCATTTATTACAACCAGCTGATTGTAATTAATAGGCAACCAAAGCACAAAAACATATCATGTCGTGGCATAAAGAGGAACAAAATACAAAAAATCACTCCAGCTATTTGTTGCAATTTGAACGAGAGGCCAACTTTGGCTAATTGCAACACAAACAGATTTCATGAATGACTAAACATACTAGGCTAGTTAAAAGGTATTGAACAATGCAATAATGGAAAAAAAAAATTCTCTGCAGTAAATACATAAAATTCCTCATAGGATGGGCTCAAACTTGGCAAAATGTTCAAAATCTCCATTCCGGAGGGCCGTGAACGCCAGAAAATGTAAAAAAATGGTAACTTTTTTATTTCTTGACCGATTGTGATAAAATTTGGAGGAAAGCTGTCAAATATCAACATCTTTCATAAGAAACCATCTGAAGTCATGAGCATGTTCCAGAATACAACAAATGTGATTTTGGGTGTTAAAAACATAACAAAACTTGACGATGCACAACATTATAACAATTTAAATCTCTGTTACTTCTTGCTTTCTTCACAGAGTTTGCTTACATTTGGAAGAACACTTCCACATGTAAATGTGCTTCATATAAAAACACCATCAGGCATTAGTATGTTTTACAGATATATGTTTAATTAACTGGTTAAATAATTTAAAAAAAAAAAAGTTGAGTGAAGAAATCCTCAGCATCATTCCACGTCTTGTTATGAGGTGGGCAGGAATGCTCCAGCTTTAAAACATACATTTGGAGCATGTTTTTTTTGGTGAGTTCAACACCAATCACTTTCTTTCTGGCTCCTGGGCCGAGGACAGCAAAAGATCCTCTGAGCACTGCATAAGCATCATCATCTGCAACCAAACAACAGTAGTATACTAATAATTATAATATTTGGCACTATTATTTTAAGCTGGTATGTTGAAAGAAAGATGCAACAAAACTAAGTGACTGCCCTGGCAATGTCAAAATGTTATTGTAAAAGAATAACACAAATTAAAAATAAAAATTAATATAAGACAAACACTCCAGCATTTTTTTTTGGGTTGGATGGTGGGGATTGAGTATGTGCAGTAATAATTAATAAAGTAGCATTTCAAATAAAAAGTTTCTAACATTAAAACTGGCAAATTGTCCAAGTACCAAGTTGCAGTAACCTTGTCAGCTGATAATAGCCAGTGACTGTACAAGTATATATTTCTTTATAATACTATTGTTAGGCTAATTCATTTTTTTTTAAAAATAGGCCTACTATTTTACTTAAGATACTAGACAGCATTCTCATTGTTGGTCTGTGCTAGTCCCAAACTGCCGCTGTGAAATTGCTTGCTTACACTAGAAAAAAAAGCTAAAACGATAATCTATTAATCTTCTTCACATTTACGTATTTATTTATTTTATTTATTGCGTTGTTTTTTATTTACGATTTCCGAGGAATCATAACAGATCATGATTTGGAAGTTTGCGAGAGTTACCTTTCCTTCGTTAAACTCGACTGGAACAAGCGATTTATTTTGAGCAAATCCATTAAAACTAAAGTATAAATCTTGCTAAAAAAATTTTTTTAAGGCAGATTGGTATCTATTTCTGTTAATCATGTACAAGTATGTCACAATTGAGCAGCTTTATAAGCATATTTGTATCGACAACTCGACATGCAATGAGCTAGCACTAGTAGGCCTACTGCACTAGTAACACATGATCGGCCGATTTGTATCTAGTCACTTTCAGCTCAATTGTCTCACATTTACTTAAAATATGTAGACAAATCGTGAATCGCATGGTAAAATAAACAATTGCAAACAAAAATCACAGTTGATTAAGAATAAAACTTACCGAAATATGGCCGAAATTACGTCAAATCGTCGAGCGACGGATACCGTGCCGAAGCCATGTAAGCCATGTGACATGAACCAATCGGGTGTCGCTTTAAAAGTGAAACTGTATAAGCCCCGTATGTTTGTATGACGTCATTCATATTTCATTTGAAAGGGAATTGAACGAGGTTTCCAATGATATAACGGCAGATTTTTTTTTTTTACAAGTTTGAAGCAAAAAATCATGTCAAAGTAGAAAAATCGACTTTGTACCCATTATTTTCAGTCATATTATAAAAAAGCAAACACCATTAGAAAGCTTGTTCTCTCAGCTTTGCAATGGTGCTATTTTTAGCTTTCCTGCCTGCCTGGGGAAAAATCGTCAAGGGATTTCCCGAAGATGTCAAAAAATGCGCACACCTCGGCGCTTAGGTGGCTGCATAGCAATCACGATTTCTTGCATTTTCGATCATCGGATTTCAGCATTCATACTCAAATTACTTACAAACAACAAACATCAATGTTTAAATCAATCTTTATTTGTTATTTTGATATAAATTTAAAGTCTGTAGGCGCATGCATCAGTGAGTTATGACAAGTTGAAGAAGGTAGGGGTAAGCAGTTTTTTAGGCTGATTGGTCAAAATAGTACCTGCCTGCCGCTACCTACTTACATAATTGATGTTTTGCATTCGAGTAGTACTTTATGTAGATGGTAAACTAATATTGCTTGTAAAGAATTTTCTTTTATTATTTTATTAAAATTATAATAAATAAATCAGTAAGTGTCTGATTTTTTCCAGGTACCCTAACACAGCATGCGAACTTCTTACATCGGACGTTTCACAAATCAATGACAAACTGGCTGGTGACCGAGAGCTGGTGGATCAGCTATACTCCTTCCTCCAAGCAGACAGGCCCCTTAACCCTCTGCTGGCCTCTTTCTTCTCCAAAGTCATGGGTCTTCTCATCACCAGAAAGAGTGAGATGGTATGTTAGATACACTGCGCACAGGGTAGTGTTCAGCATTGGACTTCATAGTTTGCATATTTCTGTGTTAGTTACATGTGGAAGATACAGATTCATTTTTCAGAGAAATTATGAAAGTTTTAGGTCTTTCTCAAGATGAATCAATCAACTAAAATAATTGAGTTTATTTGATTCCAGGATAAATAAAATGGGTTTTAATGATTGTTTTCAGATTTTTGAATACCTTAAAAGCCAGAAAGACTTTGTGGGAAGCCTGCTGCACCATATAGGCACCTCAGCCATTATGGACTTGCTGCTGCGACTCATCACTTGCATTGAATCCCCAGAGACGAGGCGTGCTGTGATAGATGTAAGAAAAAAGATGTTTTAAATTTCAAATGAAATGGGATAGTGATACATCTGCAAATGGTTGTATATAAGTTCCTGTTTTAGGGGCAATGTTTTTGGCATGATTAATTGAGTTCAGTAGCACACATTTACTTCATAGTTTACATACAGGTTTTGCATACATGTTCATAATCAGATTATTCCTATGTTTGTGTCTGTTCTGTGTGTTTGCAGTGGCTTAATGAGAACCAGATTGTTCAGAGACTAGTAGACTGTATAGTTCCTATCAACGATGAAGATGTAAGTATGGATTAATGTTTTGTACATTGAGCATTTTAGTTAGAGGTAAAATTATCCATGGTTTGCATGCTCAAAGAAAGATGTTTTAATGGTTCATTTTAAAACATTTCAGGTAGGTTGATCTGGATTCATAGAATGGTCCGTGATTTCCTGTAGTTTTACGTTAGTTTTGTCTGTATTTTATGAATTGGACATGGGTTAGTCTCCAAAAACCTGCCCTTGGGGGGTACTTCACTTTGAGAACAAATAAAATATATAAGAAACCAATTATCTGTGTCTGTTTTGTTGTTAATGTGTTGAGTATATATTAATGTTATATTATTTAAAAGGATTTCCATTTAAAACTAAAGTGATTCTCTTTAATTTGTGTTTTTCTGCTAAAATTTATGAAATTCCACAGCGCCATTTTGTGACATGCTGACGGTCAGAATTTTTTTATCAGATTATTTGTTTATCTCGCTCAGTTTTATGGCTGAAAGTGGTACAAACTTTGAAAATGCCTATTAAGGTTTGCCGATACACGCTTCAGCGTCATGTTGAGGTGCCACTTGATAATCTATTGTGTCACCAAAACTAGTTGGACGGACGCAACGCTTCGTTACTTCACATATCACAGACACCGACAGCCTCCTCTCACTAAAGTTGTTCAAAATAATCGGGAATGAATGCTTTCTATTTTTAGCACTGCACTATTTTTTTGTTATTAAAAGATAAGTAATCTTGATAGACCCCAATTATGAATAGAATTTGGTGTTCTTTGATTGCTGGTATCCTTCGTTACTAATATCTTGAGTTGCGTCCGTCCACCTTTAAAATAGAATAACTTAGGTTTAAAAATAAATGGAACTATATTTTAGGTATAAAAATAGTCACGGAAGTAGCGGATTAATTTTTGTTATAATTAGATGCTGTATTGATGCGCGGTATCGTCGAAATTTGAAAAAGTGTTTTCGTTGCTTTGAATCCACACGAAGTTGCGTCCGTCAATATTCTGATTACCAAAGTAAAAGAATCAAACTTTAATCTTTATTTTTACAATTATTATAATGTTTCCAGTTTTAAGAATATTATTGATGTGAATATTTATTATTTGTGATTGTCGGGAGAGGGTTAGTTTTAAAAAGTAGGTCGGACGCAACGAAGTAGCCACAGCCGATAGTTACTTAGTTGCGATCGGCCTTCGGAAAATGTATTTATTTTATGACTTCTCAGAAGCACTAAAATTCTTGTTAATGTATTTTTTAAAATGTTATCTTCTTGAAATAAATACTTTTTTATAAAATGATTTTAAAATTTACATAACTAGGAGTTTTGGACACCTTTTAGCAGTTCCTTTGGTTACTATGTTGCATCCGTCCATATGCTTCTACCTATACCTTTAAGGTGTTGGTACTCGGTAACTAAAAGAACAATTTTAAAAAAAATTATAAAGGGAGAAAGGACAAATATATACTTAAATATTGTGCATGTAACAACTTTCTCTTCAAAAGTTTTTTTTTTTACATCTATGTCACTTTTTCAGCATGTTTCTAGAGAACGACCCACATATAGCAGGGTTTATTACTTATTTGCCTTTCTGGAGCCCTTTGAAACAAGAGTTTTAATTTCTCTGTAAAATTCAAACTAATAATTTATGTTTTGCTGAAAAGATTGTTGTACTTTGAATACGGGTTTAACAGCTTGACATTATTTTTTGTGTTTGTGCAGGTTCACTGCAATGCTGCTCAGTCTTTATGTGATATTGTGAGGTTAGGCCGTGAGCAGATGATGCAGTTGCAGGACACTGATCCTGACCCATTGTTAACCACAATGGAATTGTAAGTTGTCCTGTTTCATGTTATTATTTTACGATTAAGCATTTTGTTTGAAAGACGCAGTGTGGTGTTATGTGTGAATGCATCATAATGTCAAAATGCAAGCATTTTTACTGCTTGCAGAGAAGAAAGCTTTTCTGTTTACATATTTGATGTAGAATGTTATAATAGCTTGATTTATATGTTATCATGAAAAATACAGTACTAAGTATTAGTTTCTTTATTTGTGACAGTTGTATGTGGACTGTATGTATGTTGGATTTCGATCTGGAATGGGAACTTTCCCATTGAAATGTGTGAAGCTTTATGATTGCATCATAGTGTTTGTTTTGACATTTTCTGTTTGTAGTTAAAATAAAAATGTTTGTTCATCCTAGCCATTACTCAGTTTTGGATATTTCAGAGAAGAAACTGTGTCCAAGTTGCTGAAGAACATGTTTGACCTGGAACAGAATGAATCTGTCATCGTCAATGGTCTCTTCGTCATCCATACTCTGCTGGAAGTTCGAAGACAAGGGTAACTTTTCAATTTTTAATTCAGAAGTGTTAGAGATACATTTGTAAAAACAAGCGTTCTTGTTTATTTTATGCGTTTTTCTCGATTTTAAATGGATACAGATTTTATTGGCAAAATATGACTAACTGATTATTAAATTTAAATGAATACTACCAAAAAAATTTTGTTCCTGTTCCCTGCACACTACAGGGCTTGTATTTTCCGCGGTTCAGCGGATTTCGCTATTGTAAAAAATATTTCCACCGAGAACAGTATGGCTTTCCACGGAACATAAATGTTTAACATCAATTTTCCTCCAATTATAAAGTCTTTTGTGCATGTCCGCAAGTCGAACAGTAACAAAGAACTGGGCATGCACGTGTGTGAATAGTACCGATAAAATTGATGTGACACATTGTTCAACATGGCGAGGCAGTTGATTGTAAAGGCATGGATGTGGGAAGGGATTAAAAAAGAAGTGTGTGATGAATGACTAGGGTAACATTTGAGGAAGCAGTCTCGTGCAACTGTGATTGCCAGTGTTGCTGATGCACAATCTGCAGAGATGCCAACCTGCAGAAAAATCTGTCGGTGAAAAATTTATAAATTGTCAGTAGATTTAAAATGTTGTCAGTAGACAAGAGGGAGCAAAGGTCCAGGATTGAGATTTCTTATTAAAAATCATATCGGAAAAATCAAAGATGACTGAGCTGCGCAAAAGAATTCTATAATAATCTGTGGTAAAACTTGACCCCGACCGAAGTCAGAAGGATAATCGATGTCAGTTCGCAAAATTTTTAACATCAACCTACTACGAATCAGAATCATGTACAGCACAATGTTAAGAGTTAATTAAAATAAATCGCTTTTAGGTTGTGTATCGGTATAAAATTTTTAAAAAAAGGTAAATCTCATTGATTTTTTTGTTTTATTTTATCTGCTGCTGCTGCTTCAGCGCAGCTAACAAGGTTGTGAACTTCGATATGCAGTAAGTTAAACTAAAGCAAGCTTCAATTAAGAAGCTATCAAATAGATTTATTACCTTATAAGGTCGTTATATAATATGCTGCATTATTTTATACTGTGACAGTGCCTAAGTGTAATCGGTCTGAAATGTGTAACAGTCCTTTTGCCATAATCATAAGCTGCAAATGGCGTAAATCCGTAAAAAAATATTTGGCACCGGAAAATAATACGGCGAAACCGTGAGGGTTGGCATCTCTGAATCTGCGAAGTCAGTGTGCATCTTTCAACCTTCAGTCAGTGTTACTGATTATCTGTGAAGCCAGTGTTGCACCCACCAGTCAGTGTTAGTAAAGCACCTCAAAAGCCTGTTTAGAGAAACTGCAGTCACAAACAAACCAATCTTTCCAAATTCTTCTGACATACCAACTAAACCATTGCCAGTAAAAACACCGTTTCAAGATTTGGGCTGTGCATCATGAAAATGTTTTAACTAAATTTGGACTTTATTGGTGAATAGGGATTGTCAGCTGGGCATCGGTGTGTGTTTTAACTTACATTTGTAGTTGGAGTTTGTTGGCGAATAATAACTGTAAGCTATACATCGATAAAGACAGGCTACAAGGGTTTAGCTGTGTGTAAGCAAGTAAGTCTTTCCTTCCCTATGTTTTTGGGGGGATCATCAAAAATGCAAGATTAAAATGCAACAATTCTTATTCGCTAGGGGGTAGGTGTGGCATTCCCCTGCACTCACTACCAGCGCCTAGACAGCTATTGGACCCCCGGCCAATTTCCTGTTTTTTAACTCCAGGCTATTACAAGCCCTGACTACTTACATCTTGAGCTAAAACTTTAACTGTCTGCACCTTGGTTTGACAACAAAGGTACATTTATATAAAATTTCAGCGTTTCCCATTACGCACATATGTGCGTAATTCACGCATAAAAATCGGAAGATGACGCAAAGATTTTGATTAAGAGGGTCCCACGGACGCACACGTTGTTGCGCCCAGCGAAAGTGTCGTACCCCCACGTTATCACAGTGGACGTCGCTCACACACACACACACACACACACTGGCATAGAGTTCTTGTGCTGTTTATTGATAACGTCAACCCCGTTTTGGTTCCCAAATGGAGGAGACTGCTGCTTAAGAGAAATTGATGTCACAGATGACGTCATTTATGAGGTCACTTCCTGGTTTGAGATGATGTCATATATTCCTTATGATGTCATTTACTGTTCACATAGCCTGGTGCTGGTAAGTCTGTCACGTGCGTGCGCGTCAATGTGTTTGTGTGTGTGTGAGAGAGTGTGTGTATGTGTATGCATGCTTGCATCCGTTCGTTTGAGTGTGTGCTTATACATCATACACACGCACAAAAAATACATATAAAGTAATGCATACATGCATACACGCGCACCAACGTGCACACATGTACACGCACACACCCACACACACACACTGTCACACGACACAAAAATTTAGCACCTCGTATAAGATCAAGTTTTTTACTGGTAGTTGATCTTATCAGAGGACTGTTTAGGGTGCCCTTCGGATAAGATCAAACAAAAATTTGGTCCCGTGGGAAGGAGTACTGTATAAGACATTGTATAAGCACTACACTTTATCTTATTGACTTTAGTCACATTTGTATGCACACATGGAAGGGACCCTCAGAATTTTTAAAAGGACCCTCAAAATTTTCAACAGAGGGTCCCTTGGACCCCTTGATTTGAAGCTTGTGGGAAACACTGAATTTAAAGGAATGACCCTTACTGTTGTGTTTTACAGGACGGACGGTTTGAATGATCAGATGGCACCGATGGACTCTGATCGTCTTTCTCAGGGAATCAACCATGTAATGGCAGCTATTGTACCTCGCTTGAAAGACTTCCATAACTTGTTAATCACTCCTCCAAAGGTTTGGTGTTTTTCTTATTGGCCATCTTTCTTTATTATTCTTCCCTAGTTTTACTTCGATTTTTATAGTAAAATTCTAAACGTATTCCCAATATTTTTTAGGAAAAAGTTGTTGTTTTTTTTGTTTTTTTTTTATGGTGTCAGAGTTTCTAGTAGAAAGATTTTTTTTAGGCATTATAATTAAAAATCCCCATTTAAAGATTTATAACTGTAAAAAATAAGAAAAACTGCACCAGCTTTGAAATAGGTTGGTTGCCATAAGAATTAGTACAACCCTGAGATAAAGCTAAAGGGTCCAATTCTGGTGTATGTTGTTAACACATCTTTAGCATGAGGCTATGTGGATTACTGGTTTCTGATTTTTTAATGTGTGTCTACGCGGCAGGCACAGTGCTGGGGAAAAAAACACTTTTAATGCAGAGTCTAGGAATGGACAATTGATAGTACATGTAGTGTATTACAAAAAAATATTCAGGCAGAAATTTGGAATTCGACATTCACCCATAGGTTAATGCATCCTTTGCATGGTGTGTGATTAGAAAGGATATTATGTTGTGTTGTGTATTGTAGAAAGGTAGTTCCATGTGTACATGCTATTGGTGTTGGCAGAAGAAAAGGAAAACGAGACCCAAACTAGTCATGTCAAATGTTCAAGTGTTTTGCCTTCTTTTTGAGGCTTCCTCAGGGTAAAATGTTACAACATGAAATCACAATGAACAATGTGCAGTGGAGAACACTAAATGTATTAAAATAAGTACATAATGTGTGATGTTTGTGTTTTCAGCAAAGGTATAGTGCAATGCCCACATCATTTGGTACCTTGGATCCACCATTGGGCAACGCACGTCTTCAAGTGGCCAAGCTGATGACTGCCCTAGTTGCTACAAACATGGCTACCGTCAACATGGAGCTGGTCAACCTCAACACACTGCAGGCACTTGTGGTTTGTGCTGTTGACTTTTGAGTAATAAGGATAACTAAGTGATGAAAAAGACCTTAATTAATATCAAAGCAGCTTTTTTCCAGCTGTATGGTCATGGCTACACGTCAGTTCGAAAAAGTGTGACATTAAATAAATTATTTGAAATGACGGTTTGTAGGGAAATAATGAGAAAAAATCACAGTGGACACCATAACAAATGAACCAACTTGCAAATTGATCGACCATTTATCTTGTAAATAGAAAAGTTATTAATCTTTGTTGAACATAAATTCACACAATATCACAAACTTTGTTCATACACAGATGGAAAGCAACCCAATTTGTTTAAGATCTGTGTACACAATAAGAACATGTCCATGTGGTACATTTAGGGACAAAGAAATTTAAAACAACATAACCAAACAGACTAAAAGAAAATAAAAAAATTTCATACGTACCTTCACAACATGTTTTCATACATTTTTTGCTTTGCCAATGAGAATAAAACAGGCCTTTTCAGCTTTGGAAGCTTGTAGAATAAAGAAGATTATTAGAAGCACTAAGAAAGCTTTCAATTCAAAGACGCACACAATAATTGAATATTGACATTTTTGTCACAAGCCATTGGTTTTATTTTCGTCGCTTCTCTCTGCGATTCTTGCGATAATCCATTTGCACAAACACAATCAACAGATAAACCAGCCATAAATGACGACCAACTTTGCAGGTACAACTGCTGTGGGTTTTGTGTCGATCAGCAAAAAAGAAAAAAAAAAGTACATAACGCTGCGTTTCACGCCAAAACGACTTTCATGTCTGATTGCACATGTTGTAAGCCTGACATTGATCATTTGAAACCTGCAGGCGATTCTACGTTAATTTTTGCGATGCTAATGAATTTTTTACTTTATTTTATCATTGTTAACATTTCTACAGGATTATTGCGCTGTCTCCCCCGTTGGGATGCCGGGGGTTTCAGTATAAATAGTATCCCCACTTTCTGGAAATTTAGTGCTTTACATTCCCACTGTTGCTGTCTTTCTCATTTGTTTTTACTCATTCCTGCTCTGTTCTATCAATCTGGTATACTATCTTCTTCGCTAGACCAGTCACACCTACCTTTTTTCTTGAAAACTCTTACGGGACAAGACTTATTTGTATGTGAGGTCTGTTGGGTCATGTTGGGAATATTGGACGCTTTCTGCCAGGTGGTCACTAGGGCTCCCTATGATGTTATTATTTAGCATTTAGCAATGTAGCCATTTTATATGTATATGTTTTGTTGATAATTTATAATGATTGTATTCTTTTTTGGTTTTTTTAAACAGGCGTTTCATAAATTAAGAGTATAGCCTCAGCATCCCCATGCGTGGGATGTCTTTATTGTAAAGTGACTGGCTGGTGGAGAGCCTTAGTTTTACCATTAGGGTTGTTTCAGCAGATTTTTGTGCGGATCGGGGGTTGTCCGGTACTGATTTGGTTCGGAAGAGTCCGCCAGACCTAAAGCAGTAATCATGTAATGTATTGCTCTGTTGGTAAAATTCATACCATTTGGATACCTGCAAAAACTGTTCAAACAACATGTGTTTGCATGGCATGCATCGGCGCCATGAACGTTCTGTTTTCCAAAATGCAATTAGGAAATTAATCAGTTTAGCATTGATCATGCTTCAAAATATATCCTTTATTTTAATGCTAAGATGACACACACTGTTTAGAATATTGCCAGTTCAATGAGGAGCATTTGAGTCAAATGGGCTTTGTCTTTCTATTTATCATTAGTATTCAGAAATATAAGTTATTTATTTTTTGTATCCCTGATGTTTGCAGGACCTGTACTTCCGCTACAGCTGGAACAACTTTCTGCACACACAGGTGGAGCAGTGCATTGTTCTAGTGCTCAACAGTCCTGCAGTGGAAGTTGATGGCACAGCAGAACAACCTCTCTTGCAACAGGTACAACACTCCTGCATACTAAAAGGGCACTGAGCATGCTATAGTAGAAGTATATTAGATCTCCATCATCATCATCATCAGTATGCACAAGTAGATAGTAAAAGAGCTATAGTGGCAAGGTTATAGTATTTCAAGATTGATGAGTTATTGTGTCATCTGTTGCAAGTTCAGGCTACATTCTTAGGTAAGGCAGATAATAATTTAGGTATTGAAAGAATTTTTGACTCACATGCATAGCAATGGAAGTTTATGCACTTCACCCCAAAATTAAACTTTTATAGATTTTCGCAAAACTGAGTGACACGAGTCCTGCATAGTCCAAATATGATATTCAAAAAATGTATGTCCATCTGTGCAATACGTTAACTTGGATAATTACTTGGTGCAATACGTTAACTTGGATAATTACTTGGAGCGCAGTTTTCTCAGTGGTGTTCGCCTATCCTATCCCGTAACTCCAAAGTCATTGGGGCACAATAGATGATCGTTTAACCAGCATACTCCATCTGTCTCTGTCCTCAGCAACTCTCATGGCTTCGTCCAGTGTCGCTCACTTCAAACTTTAAACAAACTTTGTAAATTCACTGTGTGCAGTCTACAGACATTAAAATGTTGTGAAAACTCCACTGGAAACTGCAAGAAATCGCTATCATGTTTGCTATAAATAGATTTCCATGTGGTGGCAGTCGCTGAACAGACCACGTTGCTGACAGTCGCTCCACGTGTCCATAGCAAAAATATTGGTCGCTCTAGGTTGCTCCGCATCTGAGACGGTTAATGCAAACGTTTTGTCTCAGGTGTTTAAAACTTAATCCATAATGGGCAATCATTTTCATGTACCGTTGTGAATAAGTTCACTAAGGCCGAGGGGCATGTGAGTCAAATGAGCTTTGTCCTTCTAGTTTGTTCTGCCATTATGTTGGATACACCTTTTTTTTTTCTTTGGGTAACTTTTTAAAATAGGCAATTCAATTATTTACATCCATTTTACCTGTCTATCTGTTTTCAAGTGTTCAGTTTTTTTTAAAGTATTGTTTTAATGTTCATTTTTGTTACAGTTGTTTACAGATGTCAAGTTGCCACAGCGGTTACTTGATGAGTGGGAGCAGAATGACAAAGAGTAAGTGTAACAGTTAATCCACACTAAGATTTGAATTATTTTATTTTACAGGGTGGAAACAATCCATCAATTTTTGTTCCAGCTTATGGATTACTTACAGACCCTCAGTCCATAAACACAAGTTCTACAACTAATTATAACAACTGAATATTACGTCGGTGACACCAATTAATTTCATTCATTCAAATAAACGTGATACAATGCTGTGCAATTGAAGTTTCAAATCAAATAATGATCAAAATTCAATTTGTTATTCAAATATTACAGTGAACCACCATGTTCGTCTTCTCCCACCTCAATTTTTCATAATAATATCAAAAATTATTTATTATTAATTTTATTACATTAGGTAGGACCACCTACTATGAGCGATGTGGCGACACACGCTGTGCACAGTGGAATTCACCCATTTTCAAAACGCAATTTCTTCAACCATAATGCACAGATTTGTTTAAAATATTAAATTTCTAAAAGCACAATGGTTTTATTTGCCTTCCGTGTATTTTTGATCACTGCAATAACTACAATCGCTACACTAGAACGCAATGACTGCAGTGCCTTGAAGCCTAAATTTTTCCCGTGGCCATGTTTTTCATCTGGGTCAAGTTAGCAGAACGTTTGGGTGTTCCCCAAAAAAGCGTCACGGATCTTCCGCCTCTCAACCAATCAGAATGAATCTTATACCGATGGAAAGCTTATTTCCGTGGCTGTAACGTCATGGCTGTTTCGTATTAATATTTTATTTTTTTAAAGGCAAAATATTAAGTTAAAACAGAGGTATCACTTTCTTCTTTAAATATTTTCGTTGCCCCGAAACGAATTATAATGTATCATATATGGAAAGAAAGGTCTTTTTTTGCTCTTTTTAATGGTATAAATTATGACCCGGAAGTATTAGCGGCGGAAGATCCGTGACCCGAAAATCGGTGAACCCCGCAGAGCAAGCTCAATGGCGATCGGCGTGGATGGTTTGTGTGCTAACGGAAGTACAGAAACTTTGGACTCGATCCGTTCAATTCTGAGTAAGTACTCTTCGATAGTTCTTTTTTAAATTAAATTGGTATTTGAATGAATATTTGCTTGTTTTGTTTGGTATGTATCCTTTGTATTTGGCGAAAGATTTGTCACAGAATTATCGAGTCGATGGCAGACATTTCTTGTGGTAGTGCAAGTGAACAGTTGTCTTCGTAAGATCGCACGGTTTCTTATTCAGTACACCAAATAATCAGCAATCATTTTGTGTCGAAATATTACATATTAATTGTAATATATAAATTTTTTTCTCGACCTAAAATGTGCGACAAGTATTTTATTTTTAAATTCAAATGCAATCAAGAACGATAAATCTTTGTTGACATTAGCCACGTAGGCCTAATGCAGTTTCATTTTGCTTTTGCTTGCAAGCTTTCGACCCATACAGTAAATCTTTAGGTAGCTACCTACGTTATTGTTCTGCTGTTTTTACAGCATTGATACATAAGGAAAGTTTTTAAAATGTATATTTTGTTAGTGCCAAATGCAATGGACTCAGCTTGTAGGTATACAACTCCACCCTGTATGATCGTTTATCTCAGTTCTTTTGCAATTTTTACTTTTACTACCTATTGTTTTTTGCACTCATCCTTTTTGATATTAAGCGAAGCAATCTAGTGATTGATTTGCTGCCACAATCTTCTTTTTCTTCTCCAAAGTCTCGTAATAATTAAATTAGTGTGTGTGCACTTGACCTATTTGGTTACTTTTAAAAAATACTTCACGTTGTTTTCAGGTCTTCCACCGCATAATGTGTGCCACTTCATTCAAACCTGCATGTACCAGTGGCGTTCTGCAAAGACCCAGGCAGACAACATTCAGGCCTTCTTGAGGAAGAAGATTGACCTTCTTTTTGAATTGAACTGTTATTTTCCTCCACTTCTGCTGCCTTGGACACTTGTGTGTGTGTGTGGGCGCGCGTGTGTGTTTTTTTTTAACAGCTGCCAAAATAATAAATGAATAATAAATAAATCATAATTGTAATAATAAGGTGTGTATGATTATTTGTAACTTTTTTTTTTAACACATTTTGTTGCATCTTTACTTGAAAATGACCCAGAAAAGTGTTTGTGATAAAATAAAGTTAAATTGGTGAAATTCATTTTTCGTATTTTCATTGCAAAAATTGCGCGAAAGGCCATTTTTGAACCATAATAATTTTTTCCACAGTAGTTTGCCTGCTTTGAGAAAAAATTAGGCCAATGACAGTAATACAGACAGTACATTTTAGCAATTGGCAGACTTATATCTGCAGTATTAAATAAAATATAAGTTCTCAAAAATGGCCGTTCAATTTGCTCATCGTACGTATTTTGTCCAACCTTCAAGCCATGTATCTACTATTCTATTGATCACACTATCTTAATATTTTGCATACTTTCATTTGACATCAATACCAACATATACAGCAAATTTCAAGTCAATCAGAAAATTTTATTTTTGGGGTGATTTTGCACTGATTGCACAAATCATTTTCATATCACTATATATATGGCATTTGGCATCTAAGAAATAAGAAAACCATTGAGAGTACAAGTCCATACTAATGACAATAGTCATGCAAGTTTTCAGGAATCTGTAATTAGCCATTAATTTCCTATGATTTCTCAAAGCTACCCTGTCGTGTGAAAATGTGACCGTTTCCATCGCTGAAATTGCATAAAATGTCATTTTTGAACCAGTGTACCTCTGCTATTTAACATTAGTATGGTCTAAAAAAAAATTCATCTAAATGGCAATAGTGGTGACAAAAAGAGTACAAAAATTGAGTACTCTATCTTTAATTTTGAATTTTTTATGAATTTTGAAATATGCCTTTATGCGCAATTTGCCCTTTTGCGACATTTTCTGCTAACTTCAGGCGGCCGTATCTCCTATTCTATTTGAGATACAGCTATGATATTTTGCAGTTTTTCATAGCTCATCAGCATTTACTATTCCTGCAAATTTCAATTTGATAGAGTAATTTTGAAAAAATAAGTGGTCCTACCTAATTACATACAAATGCAATATAATCACTTTGAAAATACTTTTACAGTTATAATACAACATATTCAAATGATAAACATTATATACCTGTAGACACAGCTGCAAGAAGTCCAGAACAACCAATCCTTAGTATAGTCAAGAAAAGAATGAATATATTTTTGAATATACATTAGTAAACTGTCATGTGACCAGCTCAACCAATCGGAATTTAGCTCTCATTCAAAACTATACCAATATCTTCTCACAAGAAACAGACTAACAATAATGTAAAGTCATCTGACCAAAATACTATAAAACCGGTCCGTGACATACCTATTAAGTTGATGTTTCATGAGGTTCAGAACTGAGCATTAGTTGTCGTTTCATGCGTAGAATATTAAGAGTTAATAGTGAACTTTAGAAAGCAACGAAACTTAGTTCGTAATACTTTTTCGTGGGGAAACTACCTTTCTACGTCATAACTTTTGCGCTTTACGAAGGTCACGACCTCCTCATTTGCCTACGCTACAAACTTCGTATAGCGAAAAAGCGGAATTTTCATCATTTTGACGAATCGTGATTCGTAGGTATGTTTCTGGTATTTTGTACATAGATCGGGTCAATTGCTGTAAACGTAAGCTTGAACAAATGTTATAACTGTATTCTCACACCCTTTGTTGTTGATTTGATGCCCTAACATTGGTGTAGTTTGCTCTTCAAAAAGGGTGCTGTTTTCGCCTGCTTTTGCTCTCATCTATAAAATGGCGGAGGAGTTGTGGTTCCGATAAATATTTTCAACATAAGTTTTGCAATATTTCTAGGTTTCAAGTGACTCTTATGAGCATGGTCCTATCCTATCCTATCCTGTCCCATAACCCGAAGGTCGTAGGGGCACCACAGATGATCGCTTAACCAGCATACTCCATCTTTCTCTGTCCTCAGCAGCCCTCATGGCTTCGCTCAGTGTCAAACCAGTCCATTCTCGAATGTTGTCCTCCCACCTCTTTTTCGGTCTCCCCCTTCTTCTACCTCCTTGCACTGTGCCTTGCAGAATGGTCTTTGCAAGGCCTGATGATCTGGTGACGTGGCCATACCATCGGAGTTTCCGTTTCTTCACCACTGTGAGCAGGTCATCGTGTTGTCCAATGGCTTGTGTGATGGTCTGTCGGACTTCAACGTTGGTGATGTGTTGGGTATAGGAAATGCACAGAAGTCTTCTGTAGCACCTCATCTCCATGCTTTGTATTCTTCGTTGGAGATCTGCTGTGAGGGTCCATGCTTCGCAAGCATATAGGAAGATGGAGATGACCAGAGAGCGCAGCAGTCTTACTTTGGAATGTAGACTGATGGTTCTGTCTTTCCAAATGGGCTTCAACCTTGTCAGGGCAGCAGTTGTTTGTGCGATCCTGGAGAGGACTTCCTGTCGAGACCCATTGTCTGACACAATGGCTCCTAAATATTTGAAGCTGTGCACTGTGTTGAGGGATTGGCCTTGTACTTTGATGTCCGTGTTGATGCCATTGGTGTTGTTGGTCATCATTTTGGTCTTCTCTGCACTTATTTCCATTCCATAAGCTCTGGAGGTGGTGTCAAGCCTCTGTACAAGCTGTTCAAGTTCTTGTTCCTCTCCAGCCAATCCATCAATATCATCCGCAAAACGAAGATTGGAGATTGCTCTGCCCCCTATGCTGACTGTGCCTTCGTGATCTGCAAGAGCATCTGACATGATGCGCTCTAGGAAGATGTTGAAGAGTGTTGGGGAGAGTAGGCATCCTTGACGCACACCGATTGTTGTTCTGAACCAGTTCCCGATGACGCTGTTATGGAGGACTGCACTGGTAGCAGCATGGTAGCATGGTAAAGATGTAAAATCACTTTACTGGTGTATTCATATGGATGTGCACGAACACTGTCCACGTTTTAATGTTTTAGCCCTTGGATGAGCACCAGTTCTAGGTTTGTAGATCTAAACGGACAAGTTACTAGGCTAGCGTAGCAAACAGAAGTTGAGGCCATAGAATTTGTGTTTAAAAAAATCCCAGTGCCCTTGATCCTAAACTTCAGCTGAATTTCGTCTGCTGCTTAAGGCGCTACCGCCTCGGCACGAAGAAAAGTTCGCAAGGGTTTCCCGACAGCATCATCGGAAACGAAAGTGATCGCTACGAACCAAGTTTCGTTGGTCAATCTAAAGCTCGCTAATACCATGCATTGTAATCAACATGAGCATTCAGACGGCCTCTCGTTGTGTAATGAACATGAATATTGAAATGTCATCTGTTCTTGCTTTGCCATATTGCTGATAATTTTAACATAACTGGATTGGTGTACTGACAAATGCCGTTGTTTCAGAGCTATGGATGGTGGCAAGCGTAAAGGTTTTATGGGTCATCTAACCAAGATGGCCAATGCTTTGTCAGCTTCCAGTGAAAGAGGCTGCAACTGTGAAGTCATAAAGAAGCTCTGGACAGGTTAGCACTAGTTTTTGTATTTCACCCTCTTTGTTGTATTTATTTTGTCACTTTATTAGCAGCACTGCACATTTGTGAGGTCAAAAGCAAACATTTATTTCCGTAGTTTTTATTGATCTGACATTAGTTATAATAAAAGACTGATTGTGACTGGACGTTACTTGTGTATTTTTCCTTCTTTCAGAATTGCCAGAGGAGCGTAAACAGAAGTGGGATGCCTTTGTTCTGGGCACCTTAGCTGAAATGAACAAGAAAAATACAGTTGAATTTGTAAGTGTGTTTGTGTGTCGCAAACAGCATTTGAATTAGACATTTGACAAGCTCTGAAGCAATAGATTTGAATTAGTCATTTGATTAGATATGAAGAAGTAACAGTAGTTTAAAGAGAACTTTGTTCCGATTTTACAGAGGTGTCTGCCTACCTTATGTACATATTTGTATGCATTTTCGATCCAAAATACACAAATACGATTTTTCCGCTCAAAATACAAATTTTCTCTGTTATCAAATGTGATCTTTAGTTATTACAATTTTTTTGTTGGCACCTTCTGAGTCCATTTCATTATTTTTCTTACTAATTGTTCTCGGAGCACAAAAAACAAACTTGTACGTGAAATGTTGTGTGAGTCAGCTTTGTGTTCAGGGACAATTGCATCAAGGAAACATGCGTAAGAAACGAAACCGAAATGAAAACGAGGTGAAAGATGCTGCAAAGAAGAAGATTAACACCAAGCAGACATTAAACAAGGATTACCCAAGTATTTTCCGGGAATTGTTGACTCAAGAAAGAGCCTACGCCCTGCGTGGGTGAAGAAAGGATTTTGGAATTGGCCACTGCGATGGTCACGACATATAGCGGCACATCAAATCTGCAGGCCTCATGGAGCGCTGATGTTCGTAATTTATTTCCCACTGTTGTGAAAAAGTTTGAAAGAAGGAGGCACAACAGTTTAGCATCGTGAAAGCGGAGAGTAAAATGGCTACAATCATGGCCAAATTCAAGTACTTGTAGCAGTGCTTGTTAAGTTGTGCATGGTAGGAAATGAGCAAGTTGATCTTGAGCAAGGAATGTGACAAGGTAGTATATATGACGTAGGATAAAAACTTGAGAGAGCCAGAGGTTTAAAAACATAATGTATTACTTTTTTGTTGTTCTATACTGAGCGTTGTGCGATATGTCAAAATTACACAAAATACACATTTTTATGCAGTCATTACACATAATTGCCTCATTGGGGGTAGGCAACTCTGATTGTACCGTCAAAAAATTTGTTGAAATTCACTTCAAATTAAATGCTTTGATGTTTACTTTGTAGAAATATTGTAATTTCCATGTTGACTATATATTTTTAGCGTTGGAAATGTGTAATACTTGGAATAATGAAAATCTGACTCCATTTCCGGGGGTGGCCGAAATATTCAAAGCCACAATTGGAGGGAAATTTGCATCACTGCTCATTTTGGAAGCGGGTGAAGTAGATGTCAACACCATGACTACCACCATCAACTGAGCTATGACAGATGCCGCCACTGAGATCCTTGGCAAGCACCGCCCAAAGAAGAAACCGTGGATCACAACTGAACTTTTGGACCTGTGTGACAAACAAAGAGAGATGAAAAAGAAAAAAAAAACCCACCTCACAGGGAGCCGAAAAATCAATAGTGACACCCGAAAAGGCATGTGCACAGCAAAGGAGAGCTAGATAAAAGATTAATGCCAGGAAATAGAGAACAGTCTGAACAAGAACTACAGCAAGATGATAGCATAAACAACTGCTGCCTTGACAAGGTTGAAACCCGTTTGGTAAGACAGGACCATCAGTTTACCTTCCAAAGTAAGGTTGCTGCACTCCCTTGTCATCTCCATCTTTCTAGATGCTTGCGAAACATGGACCCTCACAACAAACCTACAATGAAGAATACAAAGCATGGAGATGAGGTGCTACAGAAGACTTATGGGCATTTCCTATACCAACATCACCAACGACGAAGTCTGACAGACCATCACACAAGCCATTGGATAACACAATGACTTGCTTACAGTGATGAAGGAATGGAAACTCTGATGGTATGGCCATGTCACCAGATCATCAGGCCTTGCAAAGACTATCCTGCAAGGCATGGTGCAAGGAAGCAGAAGAAGAGGGAGACAGAAAAAGAGGTGGAGGGGAGGGGACAACATTCGAGAATGGACTGTCTTGACACTGATCAAAACGATGAGGGTTGCTGAGGACAGAGAAAGATGTAGTACGCTGGTTAACGATCATCTATGGTGCACCAACGATTTGAGTTACGGGATAGGGTAGGATTGGAATCCATTATTTTGAACTGTTATTGCATGTGCTGTTTGTCCACAGAGAGGGCATCCCTTGGCATCAAGTAGTGAAGATGATGATGCCGATTTTAAAGACATTCCGTTCCCACAGGACACTGCTATGCAGCAGGTGTGTATGATTCATACTGGCGTGGCAGAAAAACGATTTATGTCAACATTCCTGTCCAGGAGCGATTTTATGTCATTCTGTCATTCTTAATCATTTCAATACTCTTGGCCCTGTTTATGCAAATGTTGGACGTTATTCGGTCTAACTGCTGATCACCTACAGTTAATGAAATAACTATTACTCACCATGATTCAGTATCTTGTAGCGGGGTTTTATCAGCATCGTTTGCATAAGAGGCAAGCAGTGTATTGAAATGATAGGACTCGGACACTAGTATATAAGAAGTGTAATGATGTTGTGAGTGATGGGAATTAGTTTTCCTTGTTTGAAAACACCAGTGCCTTTGCTTTGTGGACCAAAACATATCTGCAGTGATATTGAAAAACAGAGTTGACCAAGATCATATTTGTTGTCACCACTGTGTGTTTCAACCAGTGACTGTGAACAGATTGAGAGCTGGTATGAAGTGTTTTTCTTTTGGTACGTTGTAGCCAGATATTGCAGACAAAATCATCAGAAGCATTTGCTAGCCAACTAACAATAGTGTAACTTTGTATGTTGTGCTTGTCAAATTATCTTAGAAACTATGTATGCTAGCATTCATTTGAAAACATTCGCTTAAATCAAATCACTGCAGATATTACCTTGGTTGAATATTATTTTCTTAAGTTCTCCATCTATTTCTCGTTCTGTTTAGTTGGTAGTAAATTAAATGGTAGATTTTAGTAGTATGCGTTCTGTTTGGTTTATTAGTATTTACCCTTTCTCTCATTTTGGCAGCGTTGGGTGCAGACAGTAGGGTCAAGTTTGTAGCGTTTCTGTTTGAAAAAGCCTTTATGGTTTGTTCATCAGGCCTTCTCTGATTACCAGTTGCAACAGATGACAAGCAACTTTATAGACCAATTTGGTTTCAACGAGGAGGAGTTCGCTGAGCAGGAGGACAAGATTGAGTGAGTCTACACTTTTTTTGGTCACTCTCCTTTGTGCAACAATGTGAATATGTATTCAACCCAAAATCAAAATATTGTACACTTAAATGTTAATTTTGGAACGAAGAAATAACGATGGTCAGTCTGATTGCTTGTCGAAAAATGTGCTTTTGACATGATATTATGCCAGCTTGTTTGGATAAATTTTTGATTATATGAATGTATTGTTTTTGAGGCTTAGGAGTTAAAACTTACAAAATGAAATATTGCATCATTTTGATTATGTGGATTGTTTATTTCAGCGCACCATTTTCTGACCGGATCTCTAGCATCAATTTCAACATTCAAGCTAACGAAGTCACAGTATGTATTCTAAATTTCTGCTTTTCTGTGTGTGAGAATGATGGATGGATGTTAGTGAATCTTCAGTCATAGAATTCATTCAAACATAGCATTCTTTCAAACATTCGACCAACCAGTTGTTTGAAAATTACGCCAGTGGAAACTTGAGTTCCAGGTTTCCTAAAGTAATTTCAAAACCATTTTCCAGTTTGTCAGCTAAAATGCCTGCTTCGATAAAACAAATAAAGTCTTTAGTAGTATTTCTGAAATGATTGTAGTTGTGTGTGTTTGTGAAGCAAGTATTCATAAAAAAATGGGGTGCTAAACTTGCCTTTTTATGCACAAAATGGGACCTTAGCTAGTGCCCCACTTTTTTCCTAGCACCCTACTTTTTTCTAAATACATGGAAGTGCTCTTTGTACATGGGAGTGCTCTTGTAGTGTATGGGACTTTTTTAATTAAATGCATGGGAGTGCGCTATCCAGGATGGGCTTCTGGACAAATTTGAAGTAGAAGGATTAGGGTAAGTGTTAGGAGCTGAAATATGTCAACTTTTTGACAGAGCATTTTTCAAAATCTAATTCTTACATTTTTAGATGAATGTTGCGCTCTTTCTGTTGTTAAAAAAATTTCGAAAATACGCACTAGTGTGTGTGTGACTGTAGTTTTTTTTTTATGCTGATGTACTATTTTGTTGTTATTTGCAGCAACCCAACAACACTATGTTTGAACAGGCCTGCAACGACAGTGTTCGGCAGTTTGACGATGATGACAGTGACGAAGACATTTGGGTGGAAAAGCCAGTTACCTTTGACAAGAATGCACAACATACGAGGTCAGGGTAAGTTGTGGTATTAACCACTAACCAGAGTGCAAGCTTCCCACATCTACTACATACCATCTAACCGCTTCACTAATGCTAATACTGGGTTGGTTCTTTCTGTGTGTTGTATCTTATTTTTAAAAGAAAGAGAAAAAATGGGTTTCTCCTGGATGGGTTATATGTCTTTCTGGATACATTTGATGTTGCATTGCTTGTCTTTCAGGATGGAATTGAGGTTTCTGTAAACCTTGTGTGCACTATGTACATTGAGCTCAATATGATTAAGGTTTTTGAGGTATGGTCTACCCCTGCAGTTTCCAGCATTCAAATGTTGCCGAAGTCTATGCACTTTTCTTGCCTAGTTTTCTCAGAAGTTTTCACATTCTTGCTTACTTGCCTAATTCCTTGAATTCCGCGTCCACAACAGTTTTCTGTTGTTTCGGTTTCTGTAGCAAGAGTGGTTTCACGGGGCAGGGTCGCTAGCCCCACGCCCAACCCTCCTCCTTTCTCATCCGGGCTTGGGACCGGCCATGGCGGAGTTTTTAACATTCTTACAGATAGTTTAAGGTTTTGGGGTATCATTCAATAATAAACGAGTCACACACAATTGCTTGTAATGGATGTTTTTTTTGGGTGACGTGTGGTGTGATTTAACTGTCCATATATTGGGATAGTTTGTTCTGAATAGGCTTTTAGTCATTTTTGTAAAACGTATTACATTTGAAATGTTCCCTCGCACCCAATTGTGCGGGAGGCACATCCACGTTAAGCTTTGTATGAAACGTTACAATATCTGTAAGATAATTGCTACTAACATCAAAAGAGATCAAAAGTGCTGTACAGAAAAATGATGTAAAATATACACACACCAAACCTCTCAGATTTGAAAGCTTTCTAACCTAATTATTTTAGTTGAAGATTATATTTGTCATCTAAAGAACACATTTTTAAATTTATTTTGGTCCTTATCTCCTTTCAACATTCTTGGTAATCAGAAAAAAAAAATTGACTTTATAAAGTTTATTACAAATATATAATGTTTGTTATTGATGCAGATTTTTGCACGGGCTCACATTTAAAATGCTTTTTGCTCATTTCCTTAAACCCTCCCTTCAACACCTACCCTATTCCCCACTTCTGTAACCTTCTGTAAATGCAATAAAAAGCTTTCCTCGAGTGTTTTGTAAAGAATGTTTGACCTCATAGGAAAACACCAGACCTCAGTTTATTTTCTGGTGGTAAAAACTATTTTAATCTGGTGTGTGTTTATATCTAGGACTGATCTGATATTTCTAAACCATCACACTTAACTCATTGAAGTCGCAGGATTTTAGGCTATTTTTAAAAAATCACACCAAATATACTAGACAACATAGAAACATAAAATAAGTTGCAAATGAAAGTTTAAAGTATGTATTTTTAATTTCACTTACCACCAATCTGCTATAATCCTCCAGAAAAAAAGATATTTTGCACCAAAAACACATCACTTTGGAAAAAAAAAATTTTGTTTAAGAAACGCAATACCTATAATAGTATAATGTTGCACCCACTTTTGTTATGAAAATATTTGATTCTCTTGTTTGTATGATGTTTTTAAAAATGTTGTAAAAACACTGTTGAAATGAATTTTACACAAAAATAATCATGAAAGCACAATCTGAAGAGGCATTTGTCACATAACTATTAATATTGTAAAACAAAATTTTCCGAACAAAACTGGAGCCTTAGAGAAAAATAAAATAAAATTAAAATAATATCTTTGTCAAAAATATGGTCAAAGGGAAGCAATCTACTCTAAAAAGACTCCTTTTAAGTATGTGTATTGCTTACTTCCCTTGGTACTCATTTTCTGTTATAAAAAAAAATCTAAACACTGACGTAATACGTATGGAGACATGCATTAACTTTATAGAAAGAGAGAAAAGGAGTGGGGTGAGGGGGGGGGGGGGAAGGGGAATGCGAGAGATACAAAATTTCATAACATATCTTGGCATGCATGTGTTTTTCAATATAACCTAGTACGTGTAGGAAACGTCACAGAAAAAAAAGAGTAATGGGATTTACAAGGTGCAAATAAAATGTATGGCACGTACCACTATTTGTTAGTCCCAGACAGGTAATCCCAGGTTCCCAATGACATAAAGTCACCTACTGTCACTGTTACACAATGGCACATCTGGCCTAGCGATTCAGTCATTATGCTGATAGGGATACACTGAATAAATCACCACTATAAGTATCATTGTCACACAACACGGCACTCTGATCAAGCGATTCAGACATGATAATAGGGTACATTGAACAATAGCCACTATAACTGTCACTCAACATGGCACACTAACCAGTCGCAGAGATGCCTAGTATTACGGAACGTCCGTAATTTTACGGAAAAACAATAGTGACTACGGAAATACGGAATAATTAGCGAAATTACGGATTTGCAGCGATCAATTTTACGGATTTTCATAGCGCCGCTGATGCCTATATTTATAGGTTCTTTTGGGGCTCTTTTTTTTTAACCGCGAAGCTAACGGATCGTCTGAGGCTTTTTTGTAACCGTGAAGCTTGCGCGAAATGTTACGAGAGGTGATCACGTGACCAAGCGAGAGTTCTAAAATGGCTTCCAAACGAAAGCACAAAACCGAGGAGTCTGACAGTGAAATAGAATTTAGTTTTTTGCTTTGTTTTTGTGTGTTTATATTAGCTTTAAAAGAATTACTGATGATTACTGAAAAAGGTTCCAAAATTACTGAAAACAAGTTGCCAAATTACTGAGAGGCATCAAGGCGCCTAGGCATCTCTGCAGTCGATTCAGTCATGCGATACGGTACATTGAACAATGACCACCATAAATGTCACAGTCACACAGCAGGGCACACTGACCAAGCAACTCCATCATTACTGTACTGATTGGTACAGGGTAAACTGATCAAAGACAATTAACAAACGCATCACCAAGAATACAGCACAACAATGTTTGAAAAATTATAGTTTTAAAAAAGTTCTAGTAATATAAAATAGATAATAAACCTTATAAACTATTCTTTTTTTTTAAATCACAGCTGTGTTGTGGATTTGAGCTCTGCTTTGTTGTTTAATTAAATCTGCTTTGGTGGGACCTGAAATTTCTTTCTGAATATTGGCAATTTCTTTTGCCCTTTTCTTTCTCACTGGGGTAGAAACTAGAGCTGATGACTTTTTAGCTCTATATTCTTCAGAACCAATTGCTGTGCTTTAGTCTTGCATTCCAAAGTTTTTTTTATGTAATTTGACTGTTCTAGTTTGATTCTAACTAAGCTTGTTAAGTACTTTTCCTCTGCTTTTGACAACAGTGCTTGCAACTTCTTCATTGGACAAAGTTGATTTTGTGTGTTCATGCCTAATACCATTTGTGCTTGCATCTCTGATGATGCTTAGGCAGCTGACACAGATGTGACATTGTGGGAACTTGAGTCACTCTCTCTTGTATCTATACGAGATGATGATAACATATCGGAAAGATGTTTTCTGACGACATTTCTTGAAGTTGGAGGTGTTGAAGAGCATTGTGGCTGGAAGTTTTCAACACTAGCATTTATACTATCACAAACCACACTGCTGTCAGCACTGATGCTTTTATTTTGATTGTTCAGACTCGCTGCCTTTTTACTTGCCTTGATTCGTATACCACACCTACCTGCACTTTGCTCAGCAAACCTCTGAAACAAACTGCAGTCAGATCCATCAGTTTTTAAGTTGTACTCTGTCCACAACACTTTTGTGCTATCAATGTCTGTTGTTGTTGCATCAAGTTTTATTCATCAGATTAACATAAGTTGTACTGATAAAATGTCATCACGTGTTGCTTTTAGGAGACCCTAAGTCAGAATGCACCCATTTTTTAATCTATTAAGTGTCATCAGGCAAGAAAGGCATCATAAACATAATGTTTTGGAGTATGTAGTGCCATTTGCTTCTTCAGACACTTGATTGTCATGAAACTTGTACAGGTATGAAGCGTAATTTTTGCAAAGCTTAGTGGCATGCTTGTCCTTGACTGTTTTTGATCTCCTGCCACACATTCTACACAGCGAGTGAAGTCTTTGTGTGTGGAGATCTTCTGTAAGCTGCACCGCAGCCATTCTTCACTGACAGATGGAACTAAATATTAACTTCTAGCGTCCTATAACGCAGTAATGAGCACCTTTCCTCTATTCCTGAAGCGCACCTCGCTATTGTGCTATTTTCAGTAATGAATCACAGGAAGAAAGAACTCGTGTTTGCTTTTCGCTATCTTTTCTGCAAGTTTCGAGTGGTTTTGTGGACGATTTTAGCAAATGTTTTGTTGCTGTTAGGTTTGGTTTTGCTAACCTTTCGGCCATATAACTGTCTGCAGTTACCTGTGATTTTATTCATCAATGCATCAGCCCTCATGATTGGTAGTTGACCGAGTGTTTCTTTTTTGTGTTGACTGTGCACACATTCACATGCAAACCACACTGTATTATGTTGTTTTGTTGTTTTATTAACACAGTTGACAGGTTTACCTGTAATTATTAATTAATTACAAGATTTGTACAGGTAAAAACAGTGCTAAACTCAAAATGAAACTTTGGGTATGCAGAATAACCACACAGTCAACAAATCTAAAATATGAAGTAATTGTGACAATAAATAAATGTATACTATTTTTTTTTAAAACTAGCAACCCAATTTATTGCTCAAAACTTGAAATCCTTACAGGATTGAGGCGGAAATGTATGGAAAACCTAACAGGATAAGAAGAGTTAAAAAACTTTAGGAAAACCCACAATAACTGTAATACACTACACACACTGTACACACGTACTCATAAACTACTGTAAGCGCGCAATCAAACAGTAAATACAGTTACATTTTAAAGGACTTTACAAAACAAAGCTACAAACAAATGAGACATAACGAGTAAAGAATAGAAAGGAAAAAAACAAAGACAAAACCAGAGCACAATAAAGAAGGAAAAAAACATGCAGGCGGCGAAATTCCATGACAGTGCAGTGAAGATATTTAGGGGGCCGGCATTGTGCACCTATGCTCATAATTACCCTGCGCGTTTTGTGAAATCGCTGAAATTACAGAGGCTAGCAACCAATCTCAAAAATACCGATCACATCACCAGAAAGTTCAAACTTTGTACTAAGTGACTTCAAATGGTGAACACTTTCAAATGCTACTTTACATGTCTAACAAAATGTAATCCTGAGTTATGTGTTGATAACATGGCTGACGCTGAGCATACTAGTGTGGACTGTTTCAGTCGACTGCAAGGGCAGACAGCGCGGGCCAACAGCAGTGACGACAGCACGGACAGTGAGGAAGAGCTGGACTCTCCCTCATCCATCCACCAGTCTGCCCCCACCTCCAGCCCAACAACCGCATCCCCACCCAACGCTGCCTCCTGTCCCACTACCTCCTCCTCCACTACCCCCTCAGTCACTGTCCCTACCGTCATTGCAGCTGCTGAGAAGATGGACGTCGACTTCAGTGAAGGTATAACAGCCCTGACTTTTTCACGTTTTGTTTTCCCATTCCATCGAATTTTGCTTAGTATTAAATATGTTAGGAGAGAGACGTGAGGATTATCTACACAATCTGTACTTTCTATTACACGTGCGTCCATGGATTAGCCCCTTCCTACCTCGCCCAGAATATTCACTTATATAATACATCTATAAATTTCGTTCTTCCGCTGACACCCTAATGCTACAATTACCCCGTACAAACTCTCCGCGGCAGGCTGTCGATCCTTCTCAGTGCTTGGTCCTTCAACTTGGAACTCTCTTCCTCCCTCTCTTCGCAGCTCTCCGAACTTTGCCACTTTCAAATCCAACTTAAAAACTCGTCTCTTTTTTAAAAATGTCTGATCTCGTCTCCCATCACCAGTATCATTCCTTCTTTTCTAATTCAGACTACCGCCGTCACACCGCACGTCCCCCTCACTCCTTAGCTGCCCTCCTCATTCCCCTCCCTCCCTCGTCTTTTATATTTTACTTGAAAATATTCTTTTTCATGTTTGTATTATGTCTTTGCATAGTTTATTAGAGTCTTGTTTTTGTTTCACTTCTTTTCGCATGTATGTTGATGTTAACGTTAAGTATAAATAATAAGAATAAAGTGTTTTATATAGCGCGTTTTCCTAATGACATCTGTTCAAAGCACAGTTCTCACACTTTTATACTTCATGGCAATCCTCTGAGATATAGAAGCAATTGAAGATAAGGTACAAGGGAAGTGATATGATCAGATTTTTTCATTTTGATAGCCAGACGAACAGCTGAGTTCTGAACATGTTGGAGCAGATGAACGGGAAGTCCAACCAGAAGAGAGTTAAGTAGTCTATGCATGTCAGGACAAGAAGGAAATGAGTTTGGCTGTAGCGTCAGTGGTCAGGGCAAGGCCTATTCTACGGAGTTGAAAGTTGCATGTTTAACAGGTTTTGCAGATAAATTCTGACATGGAATGGTGATGTCAAGGATGACGCCAAGGTTTTTGACAGCATATGATATAGGAATAATGGTTTGGCCAAAAGTGACAGTGTCTACAGGGGAAGAAGACGGGTTGTGTTTGGTATCCGTGAGCATAATTTAAGTTTTCAGCAGCAGTCAGAGGTTTTGGTCAAAATAGATGGAAGATTTTGAGGAGTGTCACTGTTTTTTAGCAGTGTATTGTCTGAGTAGAATTGGTGGAAAGTATCATGGTTTTGGATGATCTTAGACAGAGGGGATGCATAAAGAGCGAATAGAACAGGGCCTAGAACTGACCCCTGAGAAACACAAATGAGAAAACATCGCATCCTTCGTAATCTGCAAGGGCATCAGACATTATGCGCTCTAGGAAGATTGAAGAGTGTTGGGAGAGAGTAGGAATCCTTGACGCACGTCGATTGTTGTTCTGAACCAGTTCCTAATGGTGATGTTGGGGAGGACTGGACTGGTATCCTTGTCATACAGGCTTTTGATGACTTCAATAATTTTAGGGCAGATGTTGTACACTCTCATGGTTGCCCACAGAGCTGCATGCCAGACTCGAGTCTATAAACACATGATATAGATGTTGTTGGTGCTTTAGGTATTTCTCGCAGATTATTATGAGGTTGAAAATCTGTTTAGTGGTACTTTGCCTTGCCCTGAATCCTGCTTGTTCTTCAACTATGATTTGTTCAGCTTGGGGTGTCAACATCAACAATATTAATACTTTTTTCAACAACAAAATCAAAAATGTTATCAGCTCGGGAATCAGTCAAAACAGAATGGGCATTAAATAAACAAACTATGAAAGATTCCTCAGAAGCACAAAGTTCTACAGATAACGGGGAGTGAAGTTAAGAGTCAGTTTGTGGTTGAGAAACAAGCCATTGTAAGAAAGAAACACAATCAAATAAAGGCCATACCATCGCAGTTTCAGTTTCTTCACCACAGTGAGCATGTCATTGTGTTGTCCAATGGTTTGTGTGATGGTTTGTCGGACTTTGTTGTTGGTAGTGTGCTGAGTATAGGAAATGGCCAGAAGTCTTCTGTAGCACCTCATCTCCATGCTTTGTATTCTTCGTTGTAGATTGTTGTAAGGGTCCATGTTTCGCAAGCGTATAGGAAGATGGAGATGACAAGGGAGCGCAGCAGTCTTATCTTGGAATGTAGGCTGATGGTCTTTTGTTTCCAAATGGGCTTCAACCTTGTTAGAGCAGCACAAACAGAAGATCGCACAAACAACTGCCACACTGACAAGGTTGAAGCCATTTGGAAAGAAAGGAACATAAGTCTACACTCCAAGGGAAGGCTGCTGCATTACCTTGCCATTTCCATCTTCCTATACGCTTGCGAAACATGGACCCTCACAGCAGACCTCGTGGCGATGAGGTGCTACAGAAGACGTCTGGGCATTTCCTAAACCCAGCACATCACCAACGACGGAGTCCGACAGACCATCACATAAACCAATTGGACAACACAATGACATGCTCACAGGGGTTAAGAAGCGGAAACTCCTTATTGTATGGCCACGCCACCAGAGCATCAGGCCTTGCAAAGACCATCCTGATGCAAGGAGGCAGAAGAAGAGGGAGACAGAAAAAGAGGTGGGAGGACAACATTCGAGAATAGACTGGCTTGACAGGTTACTTTAAGAGTTCAGCTGTGTGTAAGCAAGCAAGTCTTTCCTTCACTATGTTATGTTTTTTGGTCATCAAAAATGCATGATTAAAATGCAACAATTTATATTCGCTGGAGGGGAGGGGGCAGTAGTAGGTGTCTATGGACCCTGGGCAATTTCCTCTTTTATAACTCCAAACCATTACAAGCTCTGAGCAGATGATGAAGGTGACATGGTTTTGTGTTGCTGATGATGATGGTAGCATGATCGAAATTGCTTCCGATGATGGTGACGTGTTGATTCTGCTGGCAAAGGTGCTGTGGTTGGTTCTAGCGATGGTGATGACATGGTTGATGCTGCCGAAGATGACGGTGGCGTGGTTGACAATGCAAACAAAGGGGCTATGGTAGTTTGTTGATGATGATGTTGGGGTTTTTGATGTTGCTGATGATGGTGGTGTGGGTTGATGCTGCTGGCAATGATAGTGGTGTGGACGTTGCTGCTATGTTGTTACACATTGGCTTGATGAGTGTGCTGACATGCTGAGGTGCTCGATGGCTTGTAGGTGTGAAGAATAGTGTTGGAGGAGCTGAAGGAGGAAACTGCGGCAAACCCTTGATGATGGAAACCAACAACAGGAAGGAGTTTATGCGGTGGGAGGAGATGCAGGAGTTTTGAACTGATGTAATTAGGAAAGCGCTATAGAAAAAATACCCTTATTATTATTATTATTATTATTATTATTATTATTATTATTATTATTATTATAGACATCAATCAGTAAGGCAGCCATTTACTTTTTACTACTTTTTGCATTCATTTTCATTACAAATGTAGAGCTGCTTGTTGACATGAAAATGTGGCTCATATACTGATGCTTGCAACAGAGGTTGTGTTTGATATTTCAGGAGCGTGGCCAGGCAGTGGTGTAGATGGTGGTGGCAGTGCGGCAGAGCCTACAGCCATGGAAACCAGTTCGCCCTGGGACACCGATGTTGCTCCCCCAGCAGCACCTCGCGAAGGTTGGGCCGAGTTTGAGAAGGCAGAGGCCAGCTCTGGTGGTGACGACTGGGCTGACTTTAGCAGCTTTTCTGATATGGCCAGGTTAGTCTCTAAATAAATAGATTAGCGATCTTATATATTGCAAAGATTTTGTGTATATAGGCGTTTTTTGATAAGAGTATACAAGTTGTCATAACACCGGAGCCAATTTTCATGCAAGTTTACAGACACAAAACTGGAAGTGCCAGTGTGTAACCACTTCATTGCAGTAGTGAAGATGTTAGGTGATAAAAATGTCATTGGTTTATGAATTTTAGAGACTTCCACTAATGAAGATAGTGGTTATTGTTACAGCAGTTCAGGGAATGCACCTCGTAGCAGTTCACCAGTTGCCATGGATACGTCAGAAGGTTCCAGAAGCAATGTCTACAGTGAGTAATTTATCTTTACAGAGATTTTAATTTGCCATGTAGTTGACTTTGAATTAATTTATGTATTGTGTGACTGTTGTTATCATAAATGTTTGCTCATAGTGCAAGGTAGGGCAAGGATAATATAACATTAGATATGTTAACGTTTTTTTTATAATTTTGAAAACATAAAGCATCTGCATAGCACTAGTGTTTGGAGTTTTATTTGTGAGGTGAAATGATAACATTTCTGTAAACTTGATATACTATTGTCACCAATAAGTTGTGGACTGCTGGTGTTTAACAGTGGTAAGTGACGATGTGCCAGAGAGCAGCGACACGATAGGCAGTGGGGATGCCCAGGCTGTCGGCAATGCAGCGGCAGTGAAAAGCCCCCAGCCCTCTGGCAGCGGTGATCTAAAGGTGGAAAGCTTAGAAATAGGCTCCGATAGTTCTACTCTCCCTGATTCTACGTCCACTACTGCCTCTGACCTGCCACTAGATAGACCCCAAACAACGACAACTGCCAGCTCTGATGCTACCTCATCCGACTTGGTTTCCAGGTAGGGCTTAAGTCTAGTTTTGTTCCCCTTTTATATTTTTCCTCAGTTTATATACAGTTTTACAATCAGGTTTGAAATACGCTATTGTAGTTGAAAAGACATTTTTATTGTGCTTCGTCTAAGTTTATAGGTTCTGGGGGAAAGAAGAGGAAAGTGTGTATATTTAAAGCTGAATTTATAAATGAACCAGTTTGTCAGAGTGTTACATGAAGACATTTCCTTCGTGGAAGCAAAATGCATATTGTGGTGTTGTGTGCAGTACATCGGCAGATGCAGAGCTTCAGGAAACTGCAGATTCCATGGCAGCCAAAGAGCCAGCATCTAGTGAAGCAAGCTCTACAAACCCTGCTATTTCTACAGTCGGTGCTATGGCTGTCGACAGTTCTGCCGCCACTAGCCCAGCCAATGCTACGTGAGTTTTAGTTTTTGGTGTTTTTTTGTTTTTAGTTATCATTACAGTATACATATTAGAATTTCACCTTCAGTTTGAGTTCGATTACTTCTTAGTTGGTTGATGATGTTTTTCTCACATGCATAGCAATGTGAATCTGTGTATTCACCATAAAAAATAATCCACGAATGATATTAAAAATTTTTTTTTTTATTTAAAGTCCATCTCTTTTCTGTCCATTATCCATCTGTCCGCCATACATCCATCTGTGCAAAACTTGCAAGTGGCATAATTTATTAGAACCTATTTAATCTATCGCAACCAAACTTGGTAGGATGGTGTATACCAATGAGACCTCAACAATTATTAGTGAATGAATTACTTGACTTCAAGTTCAGAGTCACAAGGTGAACAAACGTTATTCCAAAATATGGAAATTTTTCACAAAATATCACTTTTTTCCCAAGTTTTTAATATTGAGCATGATTTTTTTTATGCATGATACATATGAATGAGACAAACATGCCATGTAAATTTGGTCAACCCCCCTCCCCCCCTCCAAGGTCAAGGTCACTGGAGCTGTCCAAAGTCGGTTCCTATGGGTACTTTGAAGTGACCTTGACCCTAAACTATGAGAGATTTTTAAAAAGTCCAAATTTGTTGTATGTAGAGATAATAGATTGACCTTTCATATGTGTTCTGATTTTGCTTTGACCTTGAAAGTGAAGGTCATTTTAGGCCTTACCATAAACTTTATAAAAAAAATTTAATTGAACAGCTGAATGGCTCTTTATTTGACCCATCTCATGCATCAACATTGGGTTATATGATCATATATAAGGTCATGTCAAGGTCATTCCAAGGACAAGGTCATTGCATGGCAAGGTCATCCCAGGGTCACTGTTTTTTTTTTATTTGGCATAATTCAACTTGGAGTAGTTTATTTGATCATACCTGTGTCCATTTGGAGACAGAGGTCAAAAATCATCTCAGTCAAGATCACCACAAGATCAAATTTAGTATTACTTTGCATTTTAATGCCACTGTTTCTGGGCGCTCATTTTCATATTGCCAGTTCAGTAAAGAGCATGTGAGTTATTTGGACTTTGCCCTTCTAGTTAAAATTTAGTGGAATGGAACAAAATGTGCAGAGATTGAGTACTTAAGATTATTCTGTAGCGTTTTCAGCCATGTTTTTAATGAATGTTTTTTAAATGTGAAAGAATTAAACGTTGTTTGCCCGGTTTATTTTAGTTTGGTTTTCAGCTGATGGTTGTGTGGCATGGCATGAGCAAGTGCTTACTGAATGCATGGTATGAATGTAGCTGCATGAATGTTGATGCTTCCCAGCCATGACTGGAAGGGTTAGCTTTCCTAATTTTGTTCTTTTTTTGCTATGTCTCACCATTTTTCTTGGTTATTCGAAAGCTCGTTTGTTTTGATAATCTACTTACGGTTGTGTTAACAGTTTGGAATCTGTGGGTATGTTTTTCAAAGGCTTAGCTCTGAGGCCAACTCCAGCAGAGCAGATGATGGTGGCGATGATGATGATTTAAGCGCTAACTTTGCGTGAGTGCTTGTTGTGGATCCATGGTCTTGGAGAAAGTGCTGAAGACCTTTGTGGCAATGTCTATCCATAATTTCTTTTTGTTTGACTTGTTCTGACCTACCTTATATGTTGTTTTATCATTTCTCCCTTTATCTTTTTCCCCTGTGTTTATTGCTTTATGGTTGCTGTTATTTATGGATGAACACCTACCTTACTAACAATTACAGTAAGTGCTTCAGTTTTAGATACCTCAGGGTTCGTTCGCTCCTTGAATCTCCTTGAATTTTCGATGTCTTGTTCAAGGGCCCTTGAATCTCCTTGAAAAATGCCAAATTGCCTCAGCTCCTTGAAATTTCAACCAGTGTATCTACCCATTGCTTGACCTAGAGATTTTATTGTCAAATTTTCAACAACAACAAAAAATTGAAAAATAAAAATTTATCAAACAAAAATTATAATATTATTTGTGTTGTCAAGTGTTCGACGATCGTAACTTTTGTCGTCTGCTAATGATAAGGGAAGTAACCTCCACTGATAATTGTTCATTCCCTTGCTGTCGCGCACGCACGCAAAGTTGTTGGCTTCCGTACATCCTTCGTTTTTCCGCGCGTGTTTGCTGAATGAATCGGTAAAAAGGCCTGGAGGCATTTGTGTGTTTAATCCAGTCAAATGCACTGAGGAGCAAATCTAAGGAAATAGAGATCCAGCTGGAGAAGATTTCCTGTCAGATTGATGAAGGGATGGAAAAACTAAAATAACTCAAAATTCATTTCTCTGTATTATTAGCCGGTGGTGGTACCTCTTTCTGACTTTTTACAGTTCTCTAACTTGTATCTAAGGACAACATGTTTCACAATTATTATTTGTGTATAGACTCCGTATCTGCATCATCATCATAACTGCAACTTCATCGACATGCAATATTTATGTGTGTAGTTTTCATAATCAATATCAACATCAGTATCACCATCAGATTCATAACTGCAAACAATTTATGGATATCACTGGCCGCTGGGTAAAAGATTTATCCTTTATTTTGACTATTTATTAATTATTATGTGCGTTTACTATTTTTAAAAACTCCTTGAATTTTTGGAAAAACTCCTTGAAATCTCCTTGAAAACTCCTTGAATTTTTTACAACAATTGGAGTATGAACCCTGTAACCTGATTTTTTTCCTTTTTCTGAGCGATATTTTTTGGCATGTTGAACATTTCATAAAGAAAAATGTAGAAACTAATTTTAGCAAATGATCACATAATTTCTGTATTAAATGCCACTCTGTGAGTTGGAAGGCGTTTCTAACGCAGAAATATCTTTGTATGTATCGGCGCAAGCTTTGGAAACAAATGAGCTAATGCATGACTAGCGGGTGCGCACTTCCCATTTTCACGTTCATGCAGAATGTACTTTTTTTTTATTTGTGCCTTTTTGGGGATGCTTCAGAGTATTTATTGTCGAATTTTAGTAAGCTGTTAATTAACTGCAATTTATCTTGACCATATGATTACCTAACATTCATTCAGGAAAGAAATGGTTCTACGTTGAATTATTTGAAAACATAATGTTCGTTAAAATCCATGTTCAGGGTCATTTTTGACAAATGGAGTGATAAAAAGGAAGCCATTTATTTCAGATATGGTATAAGGGAAATAATTACGATCAACAGAACCAAATGAATTGTATAGCATGACTTTTTTCATGACAGCCGGCTTAACGGTTAAATATAAATAAAGTTGACTTTGTTCATATAAGAATATAATGCAGCAGGTTCATGACATGCGGTTTAAACAATGTGATTTTGCACTTTTACTTTCGTTTGACGACAAAACAGATAATTATGTTATATTTTTATGTGCTATTATATTAGCGACTTATAGTAACCCTTGTCGGGAATTAAAAATGCGTTTTATCATCAATTGTTTCTTCGGGCAAGTAGTCTAAGATCTATAAGCTCGTCTTCAATCCATAGAGGATCAACAATTTTTCGTCTTTTTTATGTGGATATTGGTCATAAGTAGTCCCTGTATTATTTCTCACGACTGTCATATCCCACGCTTTGCTAGAAACATTGCCATCTGTGATTGGTCAATTACCTCTTGACATCAGTTTTAGGCACACTCTACTTGGCCAAAGAAAATCTAAGACACTTGTGGAAATCAATACATTGTTGTTTGTCATGTCCTGTAACTGTTGTTACTTTTATTATTCAATTGTAAACTTGTTTGTAGAAGTTGCCAGTTTTTTTTTCTATGTATATTAATGACTTTAACGTTTGGGGATTAAACAAACTTGTTGTGGTATTTCAAAAAAATTGTTGTGGTAACACATGGTCATGTTTTGTTATGATACCAGCACAGACATGCCTACCCGTACGGAATTTCCGTATTTTTTCCGGAAATTTGAAAAACTCGGCAAGAAAATACGGATATTTGTTTTACGGTACGGAAATTTAAAAAAATGATAAAGAAAAAAAATCGAAATCGTTGGCCTGTGGTAATGCACCGCATGACCTTTTTCCGAAGGTTTAATGCCGCAATGCGCAGTCGCAGTGGAGACCTGTGACATCGAAGTTTCCGGTAGAGGCACCGAAGTTTGCCGAACCCGTTTTTGCACAGTCGCAGTAAAGATCGGTGCTCGTAAGACAGAATTTAAAACATGGCGTTCAAACGAATGGCTAAGCAAAGTGATTGTGAATCTGAATCTTTAAAAAAAACGCGCAAGGGTCAGACATTTCTTGCCTCGTATTCGGAAAAGTGTCCTTTCGTTATTCGCGGCAGCACTGACTCAAAAGTACGATTTGTGCAAACCAGTTTGGCATCTCCGCCGGTGATATGAACGACATCAAGCGGCAAGCGGAAGGCCCACAGTATATGAAGAATTACGAGGCTTTGGAGAAGAAAAAGATCATTGTGGCAGCAAATCAATCTATCACTGGATTCTTCGCATAATATCAAAAAGGATGAGTGCAAAAACAAGGTAGTAAAAGTAAATACAGAAATCGTAATAGTAATACTGAAATGTGAAAAAAGCTAATACGGAAACTTCAAATTGAGGGTAGGCATGTCTGCCAGCATTTAATAATTGTATTCTAACAAAGGTATTGGATGGAGTCAATCTAAAAAAAAAAACAATAACAAAAAATAAAATAATTTCCTGTGTCTTCTCACCGCATTTATGAATGATGAATGTATGGTTGTTGTGTATGTAGGAGTGTGTGTTAACACATGAGCGTGTGTGTTGATTACAGCTTGCCATGCTTTGATTCTGATTTTGGAACAAGGCGCATAATTATACCGTCCAGTACTATTATTATACTTCCATTATTTCACCTCTGTTTTTCAGCAGTACTGAGAGCATAGTTGTGATTGTGCAGACTTGATTGTTGTATGAATATGGTTAATAATTGTCTTGTCTTACTATTTAGAATTATCAATAATTGTTTGGTATTTCAAATATGTTTAATAATGATTTTTTTCTCCACCTTTACCTTTTGTTGCTAGTTCAAAACAGCCCCATCCAAATCCTTGCAGAGCACTGGACATGTTGCGGATTTTAATTAAATGTTTTATTTTTTATTATTATTATTTTTTTTTTACCCTGTGTGAATTTGTGTCAAGAGATCTCTTCAGATCTTTGCAAAATGATGTACCACTTGTCTTGCTGCAGCTTGAATTTGTGGGAAGCAGTTTACGCAAATACGTTGAGCACAACCATTTTTCCCCCCTTCCATACACATGCTGAACTTCCTTCCTCTCCCTGAATTGAGCACTATGCGACAAGAACATGCACTATGGCGATCCCGGCTGAAGCAGCTACCTAGTCTCTCACTCATGGTTTTAATTATTTCTTTAACAAAATTATGTTGTACCGTGAAGAATTGAATAATTTCAAACAGCTTGGGACTATGAATCCTATCATATTTAATCTCTGAATGTCTCCCACAAAGGCAATGAACTGTTTTGAAAAAATAAGTAATATTTGAATGCAAGCAGACTAGAAGTTATTTAATCTTCACAATATGCTCTGTTGTGATGGTTGATCACTTTACTCTCTTGTTGTAATGTTCTATATTGTACTTTTGTAATGTCTGGTTAGCAATTGCCGTTAGCCATGGATTCAGTGGCTGCTAACTCAGTTAACAAAGTAAAACTTGCTTTAAAAATATTTTCGTTCCCCCCCTGATTCTAAGATTATAACTGTCTTTTGTGATAGCATGTTCTTTGTGTAGCTCATTTCAACATTATCGTCGTCTGTTTATTCTTCTTTCATTGTATTTTATTCTGAAGTTTAAAGCAAACATGTCTTGCATTTATTTATTATGTTAGGGTTTCCCTATTCTTAGCATGTGAGCTTAAGAATTTTAAAAATTGGGTGGAGAAGTCTGGAGATTTCTTAAATGTTTTACTTCTCAGCATCGGACCCAGCTGAACACGTTTTGTTCACTAAAAATTATTTATAGTAGTGTTTATAAAAAGAAAAGAAAATGTAAGTTGGAGCATGTTTACATCTTATGGACACTAGTTGCATGAATTTTTTCTTGTTATTTCATTTGAACGATATTCTTAAAAATATAGGATGTCAGTTTGTCATTTCATGTAACATATATTGTAGTATTCCAAGAGATGAGTAATTTTAATTCTGCACACACACACACACACGCACACACAAAGAAACATGACATAAACATTTTTGATATTTGTGTGTGCAGATTCTTGACAGGCTCCGGTTTGATGCGTAAAGGCCAATCAGCAGCCAGAGCTGCAACTGTCGACGATGAAGGATCTTCCAGTGTGGATGCTGTTGTAGAGGAAGCTGATACCACTAACTCTATGGACCTAGAGGCTGTCAGGTATGTTAGTCATGAAATTTCGGATAGAAATTGTAATAAAATGGGGAGTCGTGTGTATTTGGAGAACTTTGTGAAAATCTGTACACTACCTTTGGTCATAGGCACTCAAAAAGTCTTAATGACAGCGAACAAAATATGTATAGGTGTACTTGGATACAAAAATAAAATTGCTAACATGACCTCTGAATGTTTGTGGTAAAGTAAACATTTTCTTTGATTGATTGATTTATTGTTGCTTTAGGTCCAGCGGACTCTTCCGAGCCAAATCAGGACCGGACAACCCCCGATCCGCATAAAAGATCTGCTGAAACAACCCCAGTGGGAAAATTGAATGCCCTCCAACGGCCAGTCACTTTACAATAAAGACATCCCACGCGGGGGACGGCTGAGGGTTGACCTCAACTACGCGAACACCCCGGTTACAAAAACAAAATAGAATACAAACATCATTATAAATCATCAAAAAAACACATACATATAAAATGCCTATAGTGCTAAATAGTACAATCATAGGAAGCCCTAGTGACCACCCGGCAGAAAGCGTCCAACACTCCCAAGCTGATCCAACAGACCCCATACACAAACAAGGAGTCTTGTCCAGGAAGAGTTTTCAAGAAAAAAGGTAGGTCATTGATCTAGCGAAGAAGAAGATAGTATAGCAGAGTGAAGGACAGAGCAGGAATAGGAAAGAGTAAATGAGGAAGACAGCGACAGTGGGAATTTAAAGCACTAAATTTCCATAAAGTGGGGATACTATTTATACTGAAAACCCCCGGCACTCCAACGGGGGTACTGTTGCCGCAGTGAATCTGTCTTGCCAATAAAGGAAAGACAGGTTTTCAACTGTGGCTTTCACTGTTCCCTTTATAGGTTTGAACAATCTACAGTGGCAAGATTGCTCATGACCCCAAGGGGTAAACATTTTCTTAGAACAATAATATACATATTGGATACAAAATAAATGGTTAAAAGAAAGAGTTGGACATGTCCATAAAGTCTGCTGTATGCATGGTCTTTTATTTAAAAATAAACATTAGCAGATTTATTTGTCTTGAATTGCAGGATGCAGGCTAAGGAAGCAATGGACCGCTATGCAGCAGAGACCACAGTGCGCAATGGGCCAGTCTGATAGATGGAGCCCACGCTGTCGGCAATGGCTGGCAGCTCTCCCTGCTTCCCCTTATTGTACATAATGGCCTTAACTTAGCACAACACTGGCGCCCTGCTCTGCCTGTTCTTGTGTCAACACTTACTAGTATCATACTGCTGTGCGACCTAGACAGCCTTGAACATTTTCCAGTACTTGCTATAATTTCAAGATATTCTGATGGTCTTTCTCATTGTATTTCATTTTTGATGTCAAGTTTTTAAAATGTTGATTGTTCCCACATCCATGTGTATTAGTTAAATAATCTGTGTCCATATTGGACCGTGAATGTCAAATGAAAAAGAACGGTCCTTTGTTTATTGATTTTTCTTCTGATGCATCATTTTTATCTGAATCTTTTTTTTCACTTTGTGAAGAGATGTATGACAAGATCAGTGCGTTTGTTTTTTAATTGGCCCCCAGCAGTATGATATTGTATCCAGTGTTGACATAACTGACGAGAAAAACGTGTACTTGCTGCAGGGTATAGACTTGTGTGTCTGCCTGCACCCCAGATACAGTGGCCACACGGAAGATATTTGTACAGCAGTGAAATCTTTCCATGCCGAAATGTGAAAGGTGGTGTGTCCGTGGCCAACAAACGGTTTGGACTTGCCAGTACAAACGAGTGGAAAGAAAAAAAAGTAACTGTTGATTGGGACTTGATTGAAGCAAGGTCAACTACAGTCGGTACGGACAGTGATTTGTGTGGCGTGGCTAGGCCTTGTTGGTGACGCCCGTCTTTCGTGTGTGGTAGATGATCAGGGATAGGGAATCGTGCGCGATCTGGGTGAAGTGGGAGAGCTTGACGTCAAACTGTCGCTAGGGTAGGGTTTTGCTCTTGGGACACGGGTGGGGTTTTTTGATATAGTCTCAGTGAGAAAATAGCAATGTCTTGTTTTTATTTTGAACGTGTCCTTGTGAGAGGTTGAACAGACAATTTGATATTCTAGATCATTACTTCTTTGTTAGGGGTATCCCCGAAATAGTTTGCAAACTCTTGTCTTAACTAGGATGCTGTGACAGTGATGATTGGGTGTGTATGACCGGTGTGTTGTGCTTGTTATTACTTTGTATGAACAGTGTGTGGTTATTTGTAAAAACATTGTTGTGAAGGGTGTGCTTCCACATGGCGTAACTGATAAGCATAAAAGGGTGTAGTAGACTGATATGTGAGTAGACAAGAAATTGTTGATAGATGAAGTAGGTGGCAAAGCAGCTGGGATGGTCCTCATTATTTACTGCACAACTGTGATCACCATGCCAAGGCAAAAATCTACTACAGTAACTTGTTTGGTATACACGAACTTGGAGCTATATCCAATTTCAGTAGACTGGCTTGGCGCAAACAACTTCAACATCATACATCTCGTCTTTCCGCTTATGCATGTAAGTTTCTTTTCTGACTCTAGCTCTATTTGAGACCTGTGTTCAGTGCACCAGTGTTCACTGTGTTTATCTTGGAAGTTGGTAGTGTAGAATGATGACATAGCAAATCATTTCTTCACAGCGCCCCATCAGGAAATCTACGCAGCAGAAAGGCCCAGCATACCTTCTCTTTCAGTTACAATGGCATTGTTCTTTCTCTTTTAATTTTATAGGACTGATTGTTGCTGTGGAAAGTATTTGATTTTTGCTTCATTACCGTAGTTGAACGTATGTGTGTAGTGCGAGACTAGTCACTAGTCACTGTGTCCTGTTTCAACCTTTTGTCCATGACTTCAGCGGAAACGTGGATTCAGAAAAATAAGTGCGATTGTTTTGCAGAAAAGTTGTTGAGCATGTCTGACAAGTAGCTCACATTTGGGGATACAATGTCATTACTTGGTCTCATATTTTTTGTTAGAATTTCACATCAAAGAGTGTTCACAGACTTGACAGTACATCATGTACAGTTGGTATACAGAACTAGCATTATTATTTGGCGTACTGTATCCTCTTTGCGTATTCAAAGTGTTGTATTAATATTTGTGTAACCTGACCAGGTATTTGTACTAAATACCTTGTGAATGCTCAAAGGAAATACTGCTATTCATGAAATGTCAGTTGAGTTTGGCAAATTGGCAGATACATCCAGTGCGGTTGCAAATCAAGTCAAGACACCTTCATGCTACAATATTTTATATTATTTATACTTAATGACTTTTGCAGTTATCAAAATTTTATAGATAGGTTCTTTCCTTTAAACTTTCTTACAAAGCTTACTCAAGAGTTTTTTCTTCTTCTTCTGGTTATGACAGGCTGAGCAGATTGCTTTGGCCGGTTCGGGAAAGGGGTGAAGTTGTCATAAAATGGGAAATTTGTATCGCTGGTGTGAGAAACTTTTAAGAGAGGATCATGCAATGGAAACTGGTGATTGAAATGAAGAGGTGCCTGTGTATATGTAAATTAACTGACTGATCTCTCGTGTTTTGTTTGCCTTGGATTGTGTGTGTTGCATTATTTTACGTTGCTCTTATGTTTTATTTTGCATCTGTCATCAACAAAGCTGAGTAATCCCAGTATTACATAGATGCCAGATGAACATAGCTATTCAGGTAGACAGACACAGGATAAGATTTTATGCAATATCGGCATTCAAGTTTTCTTTATATAATTATTCAATCACAAACTTTGGTACGATCACGTAGGTTCGTGTCTTTAGTAGAAATATGCAAAGCAAATCAGTCTTGTGCTGATCTTATCGAAGTTTTCTAAGAGGTGAGCTGTTGGGAAAATGTAAATTTGGGGAAATGCTTGATAAACTGGCAGTTGCTAGAGTAACCAATAATAGTTAATTGGCATACTATGTTCGGTAATCATTTGGAAATGTTCACTTCGCCTGTAATTAATCTTGTCACGCAAATAATATAAAAAAAGAATCGATGTAAGCAGCACGTATGAAATTCGCTGATGATGTTGAAATCATGAGGAAGGTGAGATCATAACATTGTATATGCTGTACCGTTTATGGTTGAAGGGTGTGTTGTGGTTTACATGTTTTCTCATTTGATCGTAACATTTTTGCGCTGTATCGGTCTGTAGTATTTATTTCCTCACGATGGAGTCCTAGAAAGTCATTTTTCCTATCGACTTACAAAGGTAGTGCCTCTCTATGCTCCATTTTTGTCCGTGCGTTGTTTTCATCATCCCTACCCCAGAATCCCACATCAGGACCAAAAACTTTATGGAGGATGCAGTTCAAATAATGCATCATCTGTCATAAATCCAGAATGGATGTACATATGGATTTTGTTATTTCACTTAGTGAAGATGTTGCGTGATAGGGGTTGTGTACGGGAAATGGATGACAGACAACTGTGTAGGATTTGCCAAAATGAGCACGCGTGTCTGGTATGCCTTTGTTTGAGTGTAAAATAAAATATACGAATACATGTACTGTTAAGATAAAGGAAAAAGCAAATAAATTGGTGGTGATTTTTTTTGTTCCCGTGTGTACAGAATGATAGTTCATGAAACAAATGTACAAGTATGTTTAAATTGGTGTATTGTTCTGTTTAGTGCTCGAATATTGAAAGTAAAGGAAATTGACCACATTTCTGGTACTTTTTTGTTATTTTGTGCAAGTATGAGCTTGCTGCTTTAAGCTTTTTTTTCTTGCATGCACACGCACTACCCCAACAAATACCTCAACCATTTATGTATACAATTACAAACAAAAAGAATTCACTTTACATGTGCATCTCATCAATTAAAACAGTCTGGAGAAAAACTTAGAACTCCACTGTACACGGAATGTTAAAAATATGTCGACCGTGAAATGATGCGCAGATTTTGAGCTATACATGTATGCTACTAAAGATTACAAAAACTGTATAATACATCTTCAGGGGTGGGAATTGTCCGCCATTTGGCGGATTTCCGCCATAAAAAAAATCCCATCCGCCAAAAACAATAATGCTTCCGCCAAAAAATTTATTTAAAAAAGTACACTATTGCGGTGTTTAGACACAGCGCAACAGAAGTCTCACCGGAAGTGAGAGGTCGAGGTCGTTGTACTTAATCACCGCCATCATGTCTTTAATTTTAACCCTATCCCTACTTGGCTTGTGTTCTGTATTCGCCTACAAAGTGGGTCAATATGACCCGATGACGTCTGCATAGAATAAATCCTCCCTCATCCTTTCCCTACAAAGTGAACATGAACTGATTAAACATATTCTACAACAACAACAACAACAACAGAGCCATAAAAACACCAACAATAAAAAAAAACAATAGTAATAACAATAATGACAGGTTTTTCCTTTTCCCCCAAACTTTAATTGCTTGAAAATTTGAGTATTTCAATAAAGAGTAATCATGAACTAACAAGGGTGAACAAATATATGAACAGCATTCCTTTCAGAAGGAAATCAAAACAATGACATGAAGAGAACTTTTCTCAGAAGGAAATCAATCTACTGTCCAGCACAAGCAAAGCAATGATATGCTGTGTGATCTTTGCAAATTGGAAGATTGCATTTGCAGCATACCACAGGTGTCTTCCTGACAGCCTTTGATGGACATTTGGCACATCTCTTTCTCTTGGAAGCAGAGACTGGTATAGTTGGTGTGTTTTGCTGTAATGTTGGTCCTGGTTCTGAGGTGCCCAAAACCAAGTCCATAGATGACGTCAGCTGCCTGGGCAAGTTCTTGCTCAACCTTCTTCTCTGTATCTGTGGAAGTACAAGAGACATGGCAGCATCCAGTTGAAACATTCTCCTGTTGTCTGGTTTGGAAAGTTTGTGCTCTGGAAATTTGTTCTTGAAGATGACGTTAGCTGCCACGGATGCCATGTCGAGAATGTCGAAGAAGATGACCATTGGCCATCTTTTGGTCTGGCGTTTGGTAGTCATGGAGTGGGCCATCAGGTCGAGACAGTCGACTCCACCTTTAGTCGAGTTGTAGAAGTCCACAACTTCAGGCACAGCTTTGTCCACTTTCTTTGTTATCATGCTCCCATCCCTGTGCATGGATGATAGAAGTATAACATTCTTCTTTGCACCCGACTTGTAGCTGACCAGCATGCAGTCTTTTTGGTACGCAAACTTGGGTGTCCCTTTTTCTGTTCCTTTCGGATCCTGAAATTCTGGTGGTATGAAGGTTTTGTTCCTTCGAAGCGTTCCAACAACTGTCATTTTGGCAGAAGTGAGCTGCTTCAAGAGTTCCATGTCTGTGAAAAAATTGTCACAGGTCAGATTTCTACCACTCCCGAAGAAGGGTTTAACCAGTTCCAGTGCAGTGTTTCTTCCAAGATTGACCTGAGGAGTGCGGGCAATTTTTCCGAGATATGGCTTTGCAGTGAGGGGATACATAGTTTCTGCATCGGCACACCAGAACACTTTCAAACCATACTTGTCAGGTTTTGATGGCAGATACTGCAGGAAGGAGCATCTGCCTCTCCAGGGAACAAGTTGCTCATCCACGGTGAGAAATGGTCCAGCGTTGTAGTGCTTTTTCAGGGTGCTGAGAAACTTCTCCCAAACATCTCGAATTGGTGCAAACACATCCCTCTGCCTTCTTTCCGTTCTTGATTCCTTGTCATCAAAGCGCAACATGTTTCCAAGCTTGAGAAATCTGTTTCGTGTGAACCCGGGTCTTCTTCAGGCAAGTCCTCATCCGGAGGAAAAGTGTAGTTGAATTCCTCACCCTCACTTTCAAAGCCATCTTCGACTTCTGGCTCAGATTCAAGCTGAGAAGGATCACCACTACCAGAAGCACCAAGATCAAATGCTAAAGCTTGAAATACATTGCGATCCATCTTGGAGAGACAACTAAATGCAGGCAAACATGCTCTCTGTGAACAGGAAGGGAACTCATGCAAGGGAGGCTAATCTGTTTGCTCAATGGAAATCACTCTAAATATTCAAGTGAGATAACTCAAAAATATAAACTTGGTGTGATCCCTATCTGCAATGAAGGAAAAGAAGTGATATACTGTATTTTCCTTTCGGGTCATTTTGACCCAAGTTGTAGGGCTAAGGGTAGTAACATTTGATGACAGACCATTGGTCAACTACTGGACAAACATGACCACAACTTTTCTCAGATGAGGGTATATGAGTGAATGATGCATATTTAGAGGCTCAGGTTAATACCTTTCATAGTTTCCAAAACATTTGCATCTAAAGTGCATCTCGGGTCAGTATGACCCACCTTGTAGGGATAGGGTTAAAGGCTATGATTGTACAGCGTGGTGAAACTTTTCAAGAAGGTTTTGCTTGCCATATTGATGTTGGAGCTATGTTTAGTTTTGACAGCTGATATTCAGATGTTGAATATACAGCTGTGTACATGTTCAGCTACTATGTACAAATTGTGTGTGTGCAGCTCTCTCTCTCTCTCTCTCTCACATAATCACTGTACATGTATACAGTTATATACAAAAATCCTTTTTGAATTTGTTATTTTCTTTATGCAACGTGTCAGTTGTACATTGTTTATCAGCACTACATCACAGCATTATATTCTTTGGTCATTCAAACAAAAAGCACAAGAAAAAAAGACAAAAAAGAATGTTTTTCATACTTCAAAACTACTTACATTTTGCAATCAGAATACGCCAGATTGCACAGATTTTGTTCTTGATTTTGAAAATTTTCCCCGGACCCCCCTACTTTCCTTTATTTTTCACTTCAGCAATTCCCACCCTTGTTCTTACTTTGTGTAACATACAAAATCGATATTAATAAAATATGAATGCATAAAATCCTCATTAAAAATACATATGTGCATAAAATATTCATTGAAAAAATTGATATGAATATTCTGAATTATTGCTAAGCACAAGTGTATGCATTGCACTTTTGCAGACTTGTCTTAAGATACAAAATGTTAGCTTTTGTTAAAATCTGCATTGCAGTATGAACTAATCACCCAGTTAAACTCACAAAGAAAATGGTGTTAACGACAATCAAATTTCTGTTGAACCCTTGGATTGGGGCACACAATGTCCAGATAATCCATGGCAGCAAAATGTTGATGTGAGACAATGAACACCACATATTTTAGATTAAAAGAAAATGTGGGTTTGGGACGAGTAGTTTTCACAAATTGACGATAGGTTTGGGTTAAGATGACTAATATGCACAAACGGATGATTCATCTGGACACAAGATGGTGCAAACAAATGTAACAATAACTGAAAACATGCAAGTAACATTTCATAACGGGTCTTTTGGGAAGATAGTGATTTTTCACCAACTGATAGTCACACCGGCTTTGACATAATTTTAAAATAAATAAAAAGAAACATGCAAATTCAGAGAAACTTGGGCTATGTCTCAAGTTTTTTTTTCAGGTACTCTGGTTTGCTCCCCCAGGAAAAATGTTTTAAAAAAACAACACAACTAATATTAGGTAGGCTGGGTTTGGGTGCAGGGGAGGCGGTCCAAAATTTCCCGATAAAAAGGGAAAATAGAGTGTCCAAAAATCAAAATCAATTTTGTGCAGATGCTGTTAGTGACAACAGGGTTGCCAACCACTACGGAATTTCCGTAGTTTACTCCGGAAATGAATACGCGGCTACGGAGCTACGCAAATCGAAAATTTACTACGGAAAGTCAATTTTCCACGATAGTATTACAGTTTTAACGAGTTTTATTGAGCGCCTGTGCCTCCCGTAGCACCTCAAGGTCACGGTCATTCGGTTTACGTGCACGGTGTAATAGATCACGCTCCCAGTGCATGTTAGGAAATTCGACCAATCACCGTGAAGTGGTTTTGCAAACGGCCAATCGGTGCACAAAACCTCGACCTTTCTGTGACACTTTCGTTTCCGGGTCACGTTCTACAGCGCGAGAAGAAAAGTTTGTGTGCGGTGTATTTTGAATCCATGATGCCAAAAAGAAAGAAAACTAGCGATGAAAGACCAGAAAAAAAGAAGAGGACAGCAAATCAAGAGTACAGGAATGAGTATTCTGAAAAATTTCCGTGCATCACTGCGTCATCGAGATCACACGATGTGACGCGACACGTGAATGGCAACCGTCACAAAAGTCGTTGCCCTGATCCAGAAAAGTTAGTCCCTGTTCAGTCGGTAGCCACCTTCTTCAAGCCCGATATGGATCTCTCCATAATTCGTGCGGAAACACTCTTCACGACCTTCGTTGCAGACTGTGTATGCATGTCTTCGTTTAAAAAAAATGCGAGGACTTATGGCTACGGAAAATGTCATAAAACTACTGAAATTCAGAATTTTTACTACTGAAAACTTTTTGGGGGGTTGGCAACTCTGTGACAAAAGAAAATGTATCGGCGATGGTGCAATTTTATAGATATATAATTTTTTTTTTTAAAGAAGTGGAATAAATAATATAAAGTAACAATGACTAAATACATATATTTTAAAAGCACACAAGTTTGTAAAGTAAAATGATAGGATGCAGAGGAAACATGTTGAAGACAAACATACACACCATCTCAAAGATACTGTTATTCTTATTTATTTCAAAGTAAGTTTGCTGAGCGTTACGTGCTCAGCACAGAACTTTATGTACATTACAAAATGTCCAAAACTGGAAAGGCTTGCTGATATTATGCACCCACAGGATCTGAAAGAGTTAGCAAAATGCAGTGCTGATCTGCTGTATTTGCAAACATTACCTACTTTGCTGTTAACGCAATTGCCAAAAAAAAAAAAAAAAAAAAAAATTCAACACTGTCCAGTGTTCCGGAATTATGCAGAATATCTGTGCTTATGTAACATTGCTACCACTCAAAACTATGACTGGAAACTATATAATACAATGTCAGGATCACGTCTTTTCTGGATAGATGACACGAAATGTCAGATTGATGCGAGGTCCTCTGTCATGGTATTCCTTTGGCACTCGATGCTGAAATTGTAAAATAAAAATGTCCATTTAAAAATGTTTGTGTATGCATATACTAAACACAACTTAAATCTACTTCAACACACACACACAACACTCGAACACACAATGTACTTCAACACACACACACAACACTCAAACACGCACAGCTTACCCACAAACCTAATCTACAACTACACTTATTTAATTTATTTATTTATTTAATCGTTCTTATATAGCGCTTTTCCAGCTCAAGAGCTGCTCAAGGCGCTGGCCGATACAGGATCTAACTCAAGCCGCCCGAGACGCCCACCCGCAGCCTTTGGCCGCATGGTCTGACGCCCGGACAACTGAGCACAATCCTGGGCAGCCAGGGATGGGGGAGAAGGACCTAGGTACATGCTGGGTGTGTTCTTGTCACCGGCACTCACCCGTCTAGGACATGAGCGTCAGGTTCTTTAAAGTCCGTTATGATGGAATGTATGCGACACAGACTAGACCTTGGTTTATACTCTCATCCGAAGGAGTAGGAAAACAGGAGTAAAGTGTCTTTCCCAGGGACACAACACAATGGCCCTGCCAGGGCTCGAACCCGGGACTTTCAGATCCGCAAGCCGAAGCACTACCATTAGACCACAGTGCCTCCCTTGGTGTACAACTTTTAAATGCTGTGGGTGGGAGAAACGGTGCAATTTCCTACAGGATCACCACAATAGTGGGACATCTTCAGTTTTGCTATGGAAAACCCTGGCCCAATGGGAAAAATACAGACCTGCCAGTCTGCTTGCATAGCTCCTTCCATGATGAGCAAAGAGCCGCTGGCCAGTGGAACTTTTACTACCTCACTGTATGTGAAGTCTGCTGTCTGACCCTGCAAGTAAGGAACAATTAATTAAGTTTTTACAGGCTACTGAAAATCAGTACTTGCAATTTCAACATTTGATTTGAGATAAAAACCCATCGCCCGAAATTTGGATTGCCTTCTGTGAAAGCACCGCAGCCGCCGAGCAGTGTCATAGAAGATGAGGGGAATGAGACAGTGCTAAAGCTAATGAACTGAGAACACAGTGATACCTATGTCATTATATATTGTAAACTTCCACAACAACAAAAAACGCTGGCAATTGAAAGGGCACAGGGAAGGGGAGTGGTGATGGTGGTGAAGGGAGGGGGAAAGGGGGAGGGTTTATATATATTTCCTATAACATTCATAATCCTCCTTGGACTGCATCCAATAATATACACAACCAGTCTGCTGAAAAATGATGATGGGAGTGGAATGACTAACACAAATTATGGACACATGCTAACAAACTCATGGGGGATGTTACACTCAGTTCGATGATGGTGTTTTCTATCAGTATCTGATTCAGCCCCGATGCTTGAATTCCTGATAGGGTGTAACTCAGATTCGTTTATTCACACAGCCCGTCCAAACAGCATACAAGTCACAAAGTCGACGTATGAAGTTTTCCACTTTTATTCAGCACACATCAACAACTGCATACAATTCTCAATTCAACTCAACAACTTTCACAGCAACTTTCCAAATCACTATCAACAACTTTACTCTCTCTCAACAGCAACTCGGCACACGATTAAATAACCTCTCTCTCTTCCGGAAGGATTTCGAATACTGTAGAAATGACGCACTGCCACCAATCGAATAAAAGATCGTCATCACTGACTTACGTCAATACATATTTTTATATCTTCCAGAACGACCTCTTGCTTCGACATGTATCAGGAAATTTCTATCAAGAGTAAACACGCATATCCAGAAGATTCTCAAATAATATCGACTAACGCAAATTATCAACGTTATACAAAGCCTCTCCTAACAACAATGCAAACTCAAATCAAAGGTAAATAAACACCATTATTGAATACTTTGCAAATCGAAACGATTAGATCTATCGTACACGCTTCCGACATACTTTCGTTCGCGTTTCAACGTAACATAACCCCCCACTCAAAAAGAAATTTACCCAATTTCTTTCAACAACGTTGAAACGTAATGCACAAACAAAGTTCAGAATTAAAACTTATTTCAGACTCTCTGAACACTGTCAATGTTCTCAGCTCATTCACACAGAGTCAATGGTTCTCATCTTCAAATCCGTCTGGATATTGTCAATGTTCACAGTTCATTTACCCAGTCAACGTTTTTCATTTTCAAGTCTGTCATTACCAATATTCTTAGTTCGTCCACACAGTTAATGTTCTTTCGTTCGCAAGGAATCGACGCCCTCGTCAGTTGCGGTCGTCATCGGCCCAGGGTCAAAGACGATGATCACGTGGGCTTCCCCGGAATCAGTGCGTCCTCCGTTGTCTCCTACTTCCATCGGATGTCTGACGCAGTCGACGTTGTCAGCTCCCAGGATGCATTTGCTGGGTATCACGGTCAGGTTGGCTTCTGCGAGACGGTGGAACAGCCCCCTCATGGTCTGCAGATGCTCCTTTCAGGTCTGGGTGTGGACTTCATGTTCGACCAAAGTCGTAGAGCCTGGGACATCGCTGAAGCTATGGGGAAACTCACTCATAAGGTCCTTGAGCTCAGTCTTTTGACCTTTTGTCAAGCCTGGTCCTAGCTTAACGTCATCGATGCCTTCTTTGCTGTGGAAGTCCCCAAGTTCCAACAGCTCCTCGCTGTCAAAGCTGTCGTCGGTCACAGCTGCTGTGGCTGCGTGCACAGTCTCTGATGGCCTTTCCACGTACAGCTTAAGGAGGTTGGCGTGGTATATCTTGGAATGCTGGCCGACCTTCACCTTGTAGTCGTTGATCCCCACCACGGTCTCCACTTCGTACGGGCCTTTCCACTGCATCAGCAACTTATTATGATCGGTAGGTAGCAGCACCAGCACTTTGTTGCCAGGTTTAAACTTCCTGTTCACAGCCCTACGGTCATAGTAGTGCTTTCCACAGTCCTGGGACTTCTTCAGGTTTTCTCTGGCTATCTCGAGAGTCTGCTCCAGCTTCTCCCGTAGCTCAAACACGTACTGGTAGCTGTTCTTCACCTCTGGGGTGTCTACTTCTTTCGTCCACAGTTCTTTTAGGATGTGCATCGGCCCTCGGATGGTTCTTCCGTACAGCAGCTCGAACGGAGAAAAGCCGGTGGACTCCTGCGGTACTTCTCTGTAGGCGAAAAGTAAGGCGTTGATGTAGCGATGCCATTGTCTGGGCTGCTCGCTGCACAGTTTCTTCAAGGTGGACTTCAACGTAGCATTGAACTTTTCGACAAGCCCGTTGCACATTGGATGGTAGGGTGTCGTAGTTAAATGCCGGATGCTCAGCAGTCTGTTGACCTCCTTCATACAGTCAGAGACGAACTGCGTCCCGAGGTCTGTCAGAATTTCTTCAGGCACTCCAAGTCTACTGAACATGTCCACCAGTGCCTCTGCTACAGCTTCAGTGTCAATCTTCTTCAGTGGCACTGCTTCTGGGTAATGAGTCGCATAGTCCACTAAAGTCAGTACCCATCGATGACCTTCTTCACTCGGAGGTCTTATTTCGCCGATTAAGTCTAAGGCCACCCTCTTGAAAGGTCGGTCGATCAGAGGCATCCTCTGCATAGGCACTTTCGGGACCCTTCCTCGAGGTATGGTCTTCTGGCAAATGTCACACGATCGGCAGAAACGGCTGACGTCCGCATGAAGTCCTGGCCAGTAGAACACCGCCTGGATTCTGTCTGACGTCTTCTTGATGCCTAGGTGACCTCCCATGATTGAGTCATGCGCTACTTCCATCACCTGGCGCCTTAGGGGTAACGGTACCAAGACTTGACGTATTGGTTTCCCTCCGTTGACCCTCGGGTGCTGGAAGATTCGATACAGGATCTTGGCCTTCACCTCAAAATAGACCGTACCACTGCCTTTGGTCACGTGGTCTTGGCGGTTCCTGTACTTGTTTAAAGTGCTATCAGCTTCCTGGAGCTGGATCAGCTTATCTCTGTCCACGATGGCAGCTTTAGAGTTGTCGGCGACCTTCAGTGGCGTAGACGTCTTGTCTCTCTTGGCCTGGGCCCTGGTTGTAACAGCACCGACGATCTCTGGTCGGCAGGGCTGAGCCGGAGTAACCACATTGTCCCGTAGCAGCTCTGTAAGGTCTCCATCGGGAAATGGCAATGGATCCTCCTCTACAACTTCGACGCGTTGGGTTGAGGCAGGACTCCACTCTGGATCGGGGTTGTCGGGTCGTCTCGCGCCGTCGATATTCCCGATCATCAAATCATACAGCGGCTTCTTCAGGCAAACCGCTTCGACTTCGCCTATGTAGAAAGGGGTGTTGATATGAATCTTCGCAACTGGCGCTCTCACACATTTGCTGTCGGCCATAAGTGTCCATTTTGAATCGCCAGTGAACTGTTCTTTAGCGATTAGGTCTTCTCTGACGATGACCCCACTGCAGCCAGAGTCTCTTAAAACAGTCACTTCATGATTTCCGACGCGTCCCTTAGAAACAGGCATGTTCTGGACGGTCACAGCTGCGCTGGCGACGACGGGGATGGATTTTCCGTTGGCAAGGAGAAGTTGGCCATCGGTCATGCACTCTTGCACGTCCGCAGGGGTAGCTGTGCGCTCGGTCTCACTCGGAAGAATGACGCTCCCGCCGCACACCTGATGGTCAGATCTACTGGTTTGCCGTTGATTGGAGAACCGCCTCTGCCGGTTGCCCGCCGCTGCGTTGTCCGTACTGCTCCGCTGTCCGCTACTTTTGTTTTGAGGACAGTTAGAAGCTCTGTGGTCTGTAGCGTTGCAGGTGAAACAGCCCCTTGAATGCCCTTCCCTGGGAGGAGGCGTGGAGTCTGTCTGTCTCTCGCTCGTCTGGCTTCCTTGGATCTGGTTCCCATGGTTTGCAGTCTTCTGAAAATGTTTCGTCGCGCTGGGTGGCCCCAGGGTTTTCCCATGAGCGATAAGATATCTTTCAGCAGCCTCAGTCACATCTTTAAGCGTCTGCAGCTTTTGTTCTTCTAAGTGGGTCGCTAGGTCCTTGTGACAGGCATTGAGAAATTGTTCTTTCACAATCAGGTCATGGAGACTGTCGTAAGACTTCATTTCTTGGCGGTTCCTGTACTTGTTTAAAGTGCTATCAGCTTCCTGGAGCTGGATCAGCTTATCTCTGTCCACGATGGCAGCTTTAGAGTTGTCGGCGACCTTCAGTGGCGTAGACGTCTTGTCTCTCTTGGCCTGGGCCCTGGTTGTAACAGCACCGACGATCTCTGGTCGGCAGGGCTGAGCCGGAGTAACCACATTGTCCCGTAGCAGCTCTGTAAGGTCTCCATCGGGAAATGGCAATGGATCCTCCTCTACAACTTCGACGCGTTGGGTTGAGGCAGGACTCCACTCTGGATCGGGGTTGTCGGGTCGTCTCGCGCCGTCGATATTCCCGATCATCAAATCATACAGCGGCTTCTTCAGGCAAACCGCTTCGACTTCGCCTATGTAGAAAGGGGTGTTGATATGAATCTTCGCAACTGGCGCTCTCACACATTTGCTGTCGGCCATAAGTGTCCATTTTGAATCGCCAGTGAACTGTTCTTTAGCGATTAGGTCTTCTCTGACGATGACCCCACTGCAGCCAGAGTCTCTTAAAACAGTCACTTCATGATTTCCGACGCGTCCCTTAGAAACAGGCATGTTCTGGACGGTCACAGCTGCGCTGGCGACGACGGGGATGGATTTTCCGTTGGCAAGGAGAAGTTGGCCATCGGTCATGCACTCTTGCACGTCCGCAGGGGTAGCTGTGCGCTCGGTCTCACTCGGAAGAATGACGCTCCCGCCGCACACCTGATGGTCAGATCTACTGGTTTGCCGTTGATTGGAGAACCGCCTCTGCCGGTTGCCCGCCGCTGCGTTGTCCGTACTGCTCCGCTGTCCGCTACTTTTGTTTTGAGGACAGTTAGAAGCTCTGTGGTCTGTAGCGTTGCAGGTGAAACAGCCCCTTGAATGCCCTTCCCTGGGAGGAGGCGTGGAGTCTGTCTGTCTCTCGCTCGTCTGGCTTCCTTGGATCTGGTTCCCATGGTTTGCAGTCTTCTGAAAATGTTTCGTCGCGCTGGGTGGCCCCAGGGTTTTCCCATGAGCGATAAGATATCTTTCAGCAGCCTCAGTCACATCTTTAAGCGTCTGCAGCTTTTGTTCTTCTAAGTGGGTCGCTAGGTCCTTGTGACAGGCATTGAGAAATTGTTCTTTCACAATCAGGTCATGGAGACTGTCGTAAGACTTCATTTCGCCTGATAACTCCACCCACTTGTGTAGATATGACGACAGGCGCTCCACAAACTGCTTTGGCGTCTCGTCTGACTTAGGCCGGCATTCACGGAAGCGTTTACGGTAGCCCTTCTCTGTAAAGTTGTAGCACTGCAACAGGGCCTCTTTCAAGACGTCGTAGTTTTTGGCGTCATCGTTCGACAGTCTGGTGTAAACTTCGAGAGCTTGCCCCGTCAGAAGTGCACTCAGTCGAATTGCCCAGTCTTGAGGTTGCCAGTTAGAGCTTTCAGCGAACCTTTCGAATCTCGCCAGATAACTGTCAATCTGGTCCTTCCCGTCGACGAAAGCTGGCAATTTTGGAGCCGTGTTGTCACTGATAACTTGTGGCGCATGCTGTTGTTGCTGGATGCGCGCCAACTCTAGTTGGAACTGCCGATCAGCTTCTCTTTCCTCACGCCTGCGCTCATCTTCTCTTTCTTGCCGCTGCTGTTCAATTTCCAGACGCTTCAGTTCAAATTCTCTTTCTTCACGGCGACGCTGCTCTTCTAATTCTCGTTCTTCACGGCGACGCTGCTTTTCTACTTCTCGTTCTTCACGGCGACGCTGCTCTTCTACTTCTAGACGCTTCTGTTCTAGTTCTATTTCTTTTTCTAGACGCTTCTCTTCCAATTCTCTTTCTCGTATTCTCTCCTGAGACTTGACGTACTCCGTCAGCTGCTTGCCTTTTAGATTCAGTTCAACCCCTTTCTGCCAGAAGTCAGCCATCTTGATGCTTCTGGAAAGTTCTTTTCTGGAAAGTTCTTTTTCTAGAAAGTTCTTGACTGTAGAGTTCTTTTTCTGGAAAGTTCTTGACTGTGCTGTACCTTTCTAGACTGTTCTAGAACAGCACGCTTTCTGCAGTAGCGCTGATGCTTGTCACTAGTCGCCTTCGCTGACGCAGGCACCGCTGTCCTCGTCGTATGCGACGCTGCACCACGCTGGTGTTGATGTATACGCTCCTGTGCTGAAGTAGACGCGACGTCCGCTCGACGCTCGCTGTAACACTGGCGATGTAGCTCCGAGACTGTCCCTCGACGTAGTCCTGCGGCAGCTACGTAGTCCCGCTCTGTTGTTCGCTCACGAAGCAACTCTTCGGCGACTACACGCCCTTGCAGTCAACCCGAACCTATCGGTGATGTAGTCCCAGTATGTTGGCCCCTCTCGACGCAACTCGTTGGCGGCTACCCTCGATGACTGCCTCTCGTAACGTTGACTCGCTTGTTGTAGCAGTTGAACCCTTGGCTATGGCGTGAATCGCGGCTTGACCCCCAAAATGTTACACTCAGTTCGATGATGGTGTTTTCTATCAGTATCTGATTCAGCCCCGATGCTTGAATTCCTGATAGGGTGTAACTCAGATTCGTTTATTCACACAGCCCGTCCAAACAGCATACAAGTCACAAAGTCGACGTATGAAGTTTTCCACTTTTATTCAGCACACATCAACAACTGCATACAATTCTCAATTCAACTCAACAACTTTCACAGCAACTTTCCAAATCACTATCAACAACTTTACTCTCTCTCAACAGCAACTCGGCACACGATTAAATAACCTCTCTCTCTTCCGGAAGGATTTCGAATACTGTAGAAATGACGCACTGCCACCAATCGAATAAAAGATCGTCATCACTGACTTACGTCAATACATATTTTTATATCTTCCAGAACGACCTCTTGCTTCGACATGTATCGGGAAATTTCTATCAAGAGTAAACACGCATATCCAGAAGATTCTCAAATAATATCGACTAACGCAAATTATCAACGTTATACAAAGCCTCTCCTAACAACAATGCAAACTCAAATCAAAGGTAAATAAACACCATTATTGAATACTTTGCAAATCGAAACGATTAGATCTATCGTACACGCTTCCGACATACTTTCGTTCGCGTTTCAACGTAACAGGGGAAAAGTAATGTTTTGGAAAAGTACATATAGAAAATAAATAAGCAAGCAAACTCATATTTAGTACACTAGGGTGGTGTTAACATTATGTTTGCATTTAGCACGTTTGGGTTAAATAATAAGGAACTGTCCTTGTTTTATTCCTTTTAAATTCATGAGGTTTCCAAGTAGCTTCATACCGGTATTGTGACAGGCTTTTTCCGCAGCTCAAACATCCGTGTGTCACCAAAGGATAATGACGCTATGGTAGGGTTGGTTCCCAAGCTTGTCTCGTCATCCGAGTGCCAGTCTATGCTGTCATGACCATCGCGGTAGAAATTACACAGCAGAGAATTAAAGCGGGTGCCTGTGATTTCTTCCAGCCTTTCTCTCAGCTCCTCGATTTCTTTTGGCCACTGCACATTATTCAAAGACACGTAACTGGGGATCATTTAAATGACACAATTATAAATCTCGATGCATCCATGGATATACAAGTGAATTCGATTCAGTTAGAATTGTTGAGGTTTTGTTGTGGATGTTGCCTATATTTTTTAATGGCAACATAAAGTGTTTATGAAGTTGTTTCCCTTGAACTGCCTACTACCATTAGGACTTGAAAAGAGAGAGTACTTTACTATATAGTTAACATTACAGCATGCATTCAAATGTATTGTCATACCACAGGTAACTTTCAAGATACCTCCATGTTGTCAGCAGTCTATAATAATAATAATAATAATAATAATAATAATAATAATAATAAAAATAACAATAATAATAATAATAATAACAATAATAATAATAACAATAATAATAATAATAATAATAACAATAATAATAATAATAATACAGGAAGTTAATCCTTATAATATACAGGGAATTTTTTTTTTTTTTGAAATGCTGATTGAGTGCATCCAACATCAGTATTAAGGGAGAGAGGAAACCAGAGTATCCAGAGAAAGAGCCCTCAGTAATCTAAAATAAAATGGTAAAATAGGTTGTCCCAGAAAGGACAAGTTCACAAAATTTGAAATCTGTGCTTGAACCAACTAAACTATACTTGAAGTTGAACCTCATATCTAGACCTATTGTCTTGTGGGTGCTTGTACAGACAAATAATCTTATGCAGAGCTTACGAGTAATCACTATTTCGGGATTAAAAAACAAAGAAAAAACCATAAGAAAACTTTTGTTTAATATAAAAAATCATGGCTGCCTAGCAGAAGAAGAATTTAAACAACATAAACTGTTATACAATTAAAAACATCATCACCTGTACATTCACATCCTCACCTGTAAATTCACATCATGCGTGAGTCCAGAGTATGAGTATGGCTGATCGCCAAACCATGCCGTCAGACGTGGCATCAAGTAGGACTGGCCTTGGATGATGACCGACCGCTGACGCCAAGGTATGTTGTGGAACAGCTGATCATACAACATTTCTGACTCCTTTGGGTCCAAAAACAATGGGAAAAAACGAAGCCTGCAAAATAGGAAACTGCAGTGAAGAATGGATGATTTTAAGCAGCTTGGGTCAATCTCAGATATTGTTTTACTTTTTTTTTCCTTAAAACAAATAAAGGAGAAGTAGGACAATGGCATGCCTTAAATAGGGAGTTTAAAGTAGGAGATTTTAACATTTCTTATCTTCACTGTATATTTAAAATGAGTGTGAGGTTGTATTTTCTCAAACCTTTACCCTATATAATATGATCGTATGATCAAATAAGAGTTTATTAATCCAAATTATTGAGGTGAAAATTCTCCGATGGGCATGTAAAGCAGCTCAAAAAGTCAGTCCCTGATAAAGTCACAGTCTTTGCCAGAGGACAACAGGCACAACATTGTATCAAGCAGGCTAATCCAGAACAACCTGTTAGGTTTGTTGGTCATGCTTAACTATGATTGTTTGTGGTTCACCAGTGCCTGTATTGTAAGGAAGATCAGCCATTGCCATTGCTAACAATCTTTTGAACACTCAGACATGACATTTTTGCAATTTATACTAGACACAAAAAATAATAAAATAAAAGTAAATTAAAAAAAAAGGAATAGTTATCTTTTTGCATGAATTAGACATTTTATATTATTGTGCAATTTTGATTTGAAATCAAAGCACAAGCATCCACCACAATACAAAAACAGTGAAATGTGAGATAAATGAACCAGTGTAGCTCACCTTGATACTCCAGAAGGCTCCAGGCTAATATCAAACAATCCAGGTTTTCTGTAATGTAAAAGATTCAATCCTTGAATGAACCAAACACACATGCACTAAAACACACACCGACTGGCAGAGACACACAGGCACGATCAGGCATACACATAAAAGGAACATAAAACATAATTCTTCTTTTTCTTTTGATGTTGAGGGCACATGATCATATTCTCACTACTATAAGCTTTTGAGGGGGTTTGCAGCGAGTCTGTAAATTGGGTAAAATGTGCAGACTGGTCAAGGGCTACTACATTATATGAATCTTTATAGTGTTTGAACTCAGATTTATGTTCACCCTTTTAGAAGTTGTCATGGCAGATTATCCATATAAATCAAGGAGTATACTAGTTATACACTTTTCCACATTTTAGTTTTACTTTAGTGATTACTTAAAACTGAACCACATATGAGAATGTGAGGTAATGTTAAAAAATGTTGTACATATAATATATTCACATACATAAATACAATGCAATGAATCCATTAATTATGATATTACTCACCAATTATAACGATATACTTACGTTATGACCAGTTCTTCCCGTTTGACTTGGATCTCCTAGAAAAGAAGGAGGTTAGTGTAGAAAAAATCCAATAAGACAATCAAATATAATTAATCAAAAAGTTATTTATTTCAAGTGGTTTGCAAGTGGCTTGTTTGTAGGTTAGCAATGTTTCATGTTAAGCAACATCTGGCAGGGTTATTACATGGATGGGTGACCGCACTTGGAGGACAACTACTAAACGACACACACACAAAATTGAAAAACGCGCAAGACACACCCCAGGCCACCCTGCTGTGAATGGGGACCTGGATCTGTTTACAACCGGGCAAGGTAAAGCAGCGAGGGAGAGGAGATAGACACTGCCCTCATAAAGCTTGCCTACAGAAAAGAGATGTCCCTTAAATGCCTTTCTTCCCAACAACCGAAAAGGTTAACAACAACTAATAATAATAATAATAATAATAATACAAGAACTTATAACGCGCACATATGATCTCACCACAAGGTGACTCATTCTTTAGCAATTAACAATTAAAGCACACTGATAATGATATACACTTGCGCATAAATTACATGGATGACAAGGCACCAACTCAAACAGGACACAGCACTCAAAAATAAACATGAGAACATTTCAAATAATTATTATGTACATGGCTATTTATAACTGCTCTGATTTAGGCTTGTGGATGAGGCAGGTTGGTCGGGAGTGGGGAGGTGGTGTAGCGGGGCACTGTAGTCTGAGGATTATTTAGGGAAAAGAAAAGTCTTGAGGCCAGATTTAAATGCTTAGAACTAAAGACGGAGGGGGAGAGGTTGGGAGTTCCCGTTGGTGGGGGCTTGAAAAGAAAAGGAGAGTTGGCCTGCAGTATAAAGTATTGTATGAGGTATATTGAGTTTGAGGTTATCGTTTGGGGAGAGGAGTGGTTATGAAGGTTGATAGAGTGAGGTAGTCAGATAGACAGGTAGGAGCAAGCTTGTTAAGACATTTGTGTGTGTGAGAGTGTTGAGCTTGTATTTGATCCTATGTGAGACGGGTAGCCAGTGGAGTTGTTGCAATAGAGGGGTGATGTGGTCTTTCTTTTTCTTTTTAGGGACAAGACGGGCAGAGCTGTTTTGAATGCATTGAAGACTATAGACAGAAGAAGCTGGAAGTCCAGCAAATAGGGAGTTACAATAGTCAAGACGAGAGACAATGGTAGAAGTGACAAGTGTGGCTATAGCATCTTTGGTGAGGTACTTGCGTATATATATACTACGCAAATACCTCACCAAAGACGCTATAGCCAAACTTGTCACTTCTACCATTGTCTCTTCTCTTGACTATTGTAACTCCCTAGTGGCAATGTGTCGGAGCTGAAAGTAGCAGGTGCAAGAGACAGAAAAAATATGTTGTTTTATGGAGAGGGTTTTGTCTAGGGTGACTCCAAGATTTTTGACAGTAGAAGACAGACGAGGCGGAGAGTTCAAGAGAGTCAGAGGTGGCTTTTTCTTTTAGAGTTTGGATGTGGTCTCTATCAGAATGGCTTTGGTTTTGTTGCTGTCGAGTTGAGTTTGTTAGAACTCTGTCATCCAATTATGTACGTGGGTGATGGTATTAGAGAGTTACGGGAACACCTTCACCTTATATATGACAATGTTGTAAAGTACTATCTTAGTACTGATCTGTAGCTGAAAAGCTGTTTTTCTTTGTAGTACTGTTTCTGTGGATTTCGAAGAAATGATGCCACAACTTTGGCATGCACAGTGAATGGTGCCCACAGATTTAAAATCAAGCAAAAGCTCTCTTTAAGAATGTGAGAGTGAGGCAGTGTGGCCGTTTGTTTTTTAAATTGTGTTAAAACATGTACACGCATGGGGTCTTTATCACAGGATGTTTACGCGCCAGTCTGTCAGCGATGCCCTAAGGGATGCAACAGATACAGTTGATGCTGATTCAGTGCTCAACGAGTTCCATAACCTGGTAGCTGATGGGAATAAGTTATGCACTATGCAACCATTAATAGTAGGTACTCCAAGCCCTTCATTGGCTCTTGTCCGCTCAGCAGTTTTGACTCAGTTTTCACTTCACTTTCAACACTTATTATTAATGTAAAACTGCATCAAAACGAACAGTGGCTGTATTCAAATAAAAATTGAAAGCTTTATCTTTACATCTGTGTTGTTTTTAATGCATGTTTATGTGAAAGATTCCGAGAAAACAGCTTTTGAATATGCCCCTATCCGAACGCTGAATGCCGCTGCGAAAAAATTGTCACTGTCGTTTGCTGAGAGGTGGCTCGTTTCACAGTCTAAGCGCTTTGCGATACTTCATTGGATGGCCTAAAAATAAGAACCAATGAGAAGTTCGGATACTTAGCTTCATTTGCATATAAGTATGGTGGGTTCTCGTGTGTAATCATTTTGTTACGAGCCGAACAAAGTGGATAAAGCGGTTTTGATGTAAGTTTGATTTTAACTAGAAGTTTAAAACTTAGCAAGAAATAAAGAGCAGACTTTCCTTTATAAAACTATGGTATTTATTAATTTGTGCATTACTGTATCGCGGAGCGCTTTGTCGTAGAAAAGTCTACCCAAACGGTGTTCGGGTTTTCTTGCGGCCATGGCGTACTCGTAGGCCTATTCAGCGACACGAGTGCTGAGCGTAGTAGCACACCAGTAGGCCTATAATTTGCCGGCGCGCACTGCGAATTTGATGATTTCCCAACTTTGAAGCACCAAAACGGCTGAACATTACATGGGATAGGCCTGAAGAAAATTGGGCTTGGAGTATAACATATGAAGGGGTTACCTGTCAAAAATCAGCTTTCTGGTATCAATATTGGCTTCACTTTGAGACTCCAAAGTTGTCAATTTCTTCAATTCCAAAATGTTGCCAAAAAAACACCAACATTAGGCATTTTCAAACATTAATAACTTTTTACCTATTTGTCCTATGGGGAAAAAAATATACCACTGTGTTCAGAATGAAAAGCTCTTTAAATCTATGTCAGTTTTGTGATGAGGAAATCATTTTTTAAAAATGGCTTTTGACTACCTATTAATAGTGGCAATACTGTGTAAAGCCATGGAAATGGAATTGAAATTGATCCAAGCGCACACCTTTACTTTAGATAACTTTCTCAGAGACAGTGGTTAATAATAATTCTGACCTAGCTTTACTATTATAATATTTAAACAAAGCTGCAACAAAAGCGTCAATTTACCCCGTCTGGCTGTTCATAAGTAAACTTCCTCTGATTTGGTTGGTCTATGTTCTTGGCTAGCCATGCAGGTTCTGGTACTGCTTTGGGTTTGTTTGAATCAGAACGCACATTTCTTTTTAGAACCGGGTCTGCCCATGCTCCCTGTACTCGGGCTTTTCTCCTCTTGTCAGCACTCATCTCTGTTAGGCAGAAAATTAAGTATATTCAGTCATCAGGTAGATGCAGTTCTATTTTCTTTCTAAATTTGTTAAAGTTACGAAAGTGGTCTTTCGTTGACACACCAAGGTATACACACCATTTATCGATAGCTACCGTTTAAGAAGGATTGTTCAATTTCTGTCGTTGTACTCTGCTATCTGTATTTTTTTAATCACCATTAACCACCCCACTCGACCTTTTATCTTCAACGTGATACTAATTTGCTGTCAGCATGCCTATTTTAAAGGATTATAAAGAAAGGGAAGCTAGAGTAAAAGTATACAGCTATATTCTTTTTTTTTTTAAACTGCGGACACCAGAGAAATGTTACCACTTCACCATCCTCAAACTATAACTCTAAATGGCTCATTCTCATTTCGAGTGAATAAAATTAGTCTAAAGGGAGATAAACCATTTTCAAAATGCTACTTCACTGCCTTTTTTTCTAAAGTAAAGTGTTTTGGTGTTGTATATATCATGGGATCCGACCAGAGCACTTTGAGTTTGCCAGCAGGTACTTCAGGAAGCGTTTTGAGGTCTCAGAGGGATGAAGAAATTCCATACACCCAGTATTCCATCAGCAAACCCATTGACTCAGGTAGTTTTCATTTATACTTGAACCACTTTACTCTTTCACTTTTGATCTCTGCTTCTGTAGTAACTAAAACAATGATAGGATGTCTCAAAAAAATAGTATTTTGTTAGATTTCTTTGGAAGCCTTTTGTTTTATATTATATATAATTTATTTGTCATAATATAGAATTTTGATTTGGGGTGTGAAAAATGCTTGGGCACACACACAATTCAATGAACTGAGTAATTTTATCTTGTTTTATCTTTTAAAAAAAGTGTTTAGACCAGTCTGCAGTGTATGTTGATCTATATAAATTATATTTCGTTTGTAGATTCTCCACGTCAGTCACCCAGGCCACACAAAATACGGCAGCAATCATCGTTACAAGTAAGACCCTCGGATCAAGGAGCATCACCAAAGCATGACATCGTTGTTGTAGCTGATGGATCAAGCGGGGTCAAAGACCCAGACCCAGAACTCACCAAACTCAACACCATTCCCACCTTTATTCCTATCATGAAAGGTTCAACTTGTATTTTAATCTTTTTGTTTATTTATTAATATTATTCTTTACTAGTATCTGAATGAGTGTGTGCAGCGATGCAAGTTTATGTACTCATCTACAACCCACATTTCCCAGATATTTACAAATCTGTATGAGATGAACATTAAATAGAGTTTTAAAATGGTGTTAATTTAAATGTCCGTGTGTCCTCTACAACAACGCTATCGGGAACTGGTTCAGAATAACAATTAGCATGCATCAAGGAAGCATACTCTCTCCAACACTTTTCAACATCTTCCTAGAGCGCATCATGTGAGATGCCCTTGCAGATCGCGAAAGCACAGTCAGAATATGTTATATATATTAATGGATTGGCTGGAGAATAACAAGAACTTAAACAGCTAGTACAGAGGCTTGACACCAACTCCAGAACCTTTGGAATGGAAATAAGTGCAGAGAGGACCAATATGATGACCAACAACACCAATGGCATCAACAGGGACATCAAGGTCCAAGGCCAATCCCTCAACACAGTGCATAGCTTCGAATATTTAGGAGCCATTGTATCAGACAATGGGTCCATACAGGAAGTCCTCTCCAGGATCGCACAAACAACTGCTGCCCTGACAAGGTTGAAGCCCATTTGGAAAGACAGGACCATCATTCTACACTTCAAGGCAAAGCTGCTGTGCTCCCTTGTCATCCCCATCTTCCCATACGTTGCGAAACATGGACCATCTCAGCGACCTAAAACGAAGAATACAATGCATGGAGATGAGGTCCTACAGAAGACTTCTGGGCATTTCCAATACCCAGCACATCACCTACGACGAAATCCGACAGACCATCACAGAAGCCATTGGACAACGCGATGACATGCTCAAGAGTGGTGAAGAAACGGAAACTCTGATGGTCCTATGGCCACGTCACCAGGGCATCAGGCCTTGCTAAGACCATCCTGCAAGGCACATTGCAAGGAGACAGATGAAGAGGGAGACCGAAAAAGAGGTGGGAGGACAACATTCGAGAATGGACTGGCTTGACACTGAGCGAAGCGATGAGGGTTGCCGAGGACAGAAAGATGGAGTACGCTGGTTAAACGATCATCTGTGGTGCCCCAATGACCTTCGAGTTATGGGATAGGATAGGATAGATGTTGTTTATTAATTTCTCAAAACCTATAGCGACTATTCAAACCAGACTTCATTGGATGATGTTGGATGGCGTAAGTCAATTAAAGTTTGAATGATCTCATTTGAAGGTCAGAGTTACAAAAATGTTAGTTAAAAATTACCCCTACCCCTTCTCCCAGAATTTCATTTGTGCCCCAATGAGTTGCTTTATTTAGGTGAATGATGGTGGTAAAGATAAAAATCATAGTTAATGTTAAAATTACTTATTGGGATGCAAAATAGTGTGAGGGGAAAGGAGAGGATAGACAACAACTGATGATGATGATGACTGTTGAAAGTTCTGTTGAAAAAGGTTCGCTGAACATGGCAAACAGCACTCGTGACACGGATATGTTGGACAAGCTGGATCACCGTCAGCTGCTGCTCATGTGTCTGCGCTATCAGGATCATCTGCGACAGCTGGCTGAAGCCGTAGCCTTTGACCAGAATGCTCTGTGCATCCGCATCAAAGAGGTAGGTAGTTAGTTATTATTTATAGGGTCCAGCAGACTGTAAAGAGCCGAAGCAGGACCACAACTTGTTGAAAGATCTGTATGAAAGATCTGCTGAGACAACTCTTAATGGTAACACTGAAGGCGCTCCATCAGTCGGCCACTTTACAATAAAGGCATCCCATGCAGGGTTATGCTGAGGCTTTACTCAAATTTATTGAACCCCTGTTTATAAAAACAAAATAGAATATAAACATAATTATAAGATATTAACAAAACACGTACCTAGGAAATGCCTCTATTGACAAATAATACCATAGAAAGCTCTAGTGACCATTTGTCAGAAAGCGTCCAATAGCCCCAAGCTGACAGACCCCATACACAAACAAGGAGTTTTGGGAGAGTCTTCAAGAAAAAAAGTTGGTGGCTGGTTTAACGAAGAAGATAGTAGATTGATAGAACTGATCAGGAACGAGAAAGAAACATTGAGAATGACAGAAACAGTGGTAATTTAAAGCACTAAGCTTCCACAAAGTGGGGATACTATTTATACAGAAACCCATAGGTAGGTAGAGAGGGAACAAAATGAGAATAATTATTATTGTTATTATAATTATAATAATAGTAGTGCACAACTTCAAAAAGCTGAACCTCAGGTGCATTATACACTCCAATTAGGTACTCCAAGCCCTTCATTGGCTCTTGTCCGCTCGGCAGTTTTGACTCAGTTTTCACTTCACTTTCAACACTTATTATTAATGTAAAACTGCATCAAAACGAACAGTGGCTGTATTCAAATAAAAATTGAAAGCTTTATCTTTACATCTGTGTTGTTTTTAATGCATGTTTATGCGAAAGATTCCGAGAAAACAGCTTTTGAATACGCCCCTATCCGAGCGCTGAATGCCGCTGCGAAAAAGTTGTCACCGTCGTTTGCTGAGAGGTGACTCGTTTCAAAGTCTAAGCGCTTTGCGATACTTCATTGGATGGCCTAAAAATAAGAACCAATGAGAAGTTCGGATACTTAGCTTCATTTACATATAAATATGGTGGGCTCTCATGTATAAACGTTTTGTTACGAGCCGAACAAAGTGGATAAAGCGGTTTTGATGTAAGTTTGATTTTAACTAGAAGTTTAAAAATTAGCAAGAAATAAAGAGCAGACTTTCCTTTATAAAACTAGGGTATTTATTAATTTGTGCATTACTCTATCGCGAAGCGCTTTGCCGTAGAAAAGTGTACCCAAACGGTGTTCGTATTTTCTTGCGGCCATGGCCAACTCGTAGGCCTATTCAGCGACACGAGTGCTGAGCGTAGTAGCACACTAGTAGGCCTATAATTTGCCGGCACGCACTGCGAATTTGATGATTTCCCAACTTTGAAGCACCAAAACGGCTGAACATTACATGGGATAGGCCTGAAGAAAATTGGGCTTGGAGTATAACATATGAAGGGGTTACCTGTCAAAAATCAGCTTTCTGGTATCAATATTGGCTTCACTTTGAGACTCCAAAGTTGTCAATTTCTTCAATTCCAAAACGTTGCCAAAAAAACACCAACATTCGGCATTTTCAAACATTAATAACTTTTTACCTATTTGTCCTATGGGGGAAAAAAATATACCACTGTGTTCAGAATGAAAAGTTCTTTAAATCTATGTCAGTTTTGTGATGAGGAAATCATTTTTAAAAAATGGCTTTTGACTACCTACTCCAATGCAAGTACCCAGCCTCTCAACCACATCAACTTTAAAATCAGGCATCACCTTATAAGCAAGATATAATGACAGCAGTAGGAGGAACAACAACAAGGGTAGAATAAGTCTTTATAAAGGAAAATATCACCTGAACAGGTAGGTCTTTGGTTGAGATTAAATCTCAGAAGCTGAAAACGTAACCACATTTCTCAGGTGGGATGGTAAGAAGAAGAAGAAGAAAAAGAAGAACAAGAATGAGAACATAAGAATCTCAATTTGACCAAAGTTTTCTTGCTTTACTTTGTCATATCACGGCAGTGTTGACCATCAACTTTCTAATGAACTAAAAATGCTTTTAGTCATGTTCGTTGTTAAAATGAAAAGAAATAATGCTTACAAATGTCCACAGTTAATATTTGTTTTCTATGTTGTAGGTGAATCACACAATCCAAGTGCTGAACAATGCGATCAACGACCGCCAGAAGAAATACCACAAGTATGTAGAACAGTTTCAGCGTGTGACGGAAATGGTGACAACATTAAACAAAGTTAAGTCGACTATGGATGACATCATTCCGTGCATGGATCGCCTAAATCAGGTGCTGCCACCTGGTGAACAGCTGGAGCCTTTCGTGTTACGCCCTAGCAGCACGAGCATTCAGTAGTTCCCATGCTGTTTCAATAAATATGAATAATATTGGATAACATTTAATTTTGTGCACTTCTCATACAGCTCCATTTCCATTTAGTTAACAGACTCAATGGTTTCAAATAAGATTGAACATTTAACCTTTAGGCTGCGCTGTCTACATACATAGTACGAGGTGTTTAAAGCCGGCCTAATGCGATGTCTACGTACGTTGTACGAAGGGAGGTAAAAGCGTTTATAAAATAAATCCTTGGTCATGATAATGAAACAAAAGTTGTTTCCCTTCAACTGTAATGGTTTGGAAAGAAAAATCTTTTCGTTTAGAGGTAATTTTCAAACAGAAAACACGTGTCGAAGCACTGTCTTGTTGCTGGTGAAATTTTCCGCCTCGTTCGTCGCCATCATGGCACGCAGAACATACACGGCAGAAGAGGTGGCGAAAATGTTCCAGGAAGAAAACTTTGATGATGATAGTGAGGATAAAGATTTTGATGCGGGTGATGATGTTTATTTGACGGAGGCTGGAGGGAGTGATTAGGCCTACGATTCGGACGAAGAAGAAGATCGTGGCCTTCAATCTTTAGCAGACGATGGTAGGTGAAAAAACACTTCGTTATTTTCACTAGATCTATAATAATATTATGTGCCTTTTACACAGACTATTTCTGTATTTATCAGGCTTTCATTACAGTCCATTTTGGTTCACATAATTTTTGGTAATAAATCTTATTTCTATTTTGCAATTCTTTGCATATGACTTCAAGAATGGGTGTGCAGTTGAGTGAGAGTGAATTTGTTTGCTCATGCCCCTAACTTTCCATCCCATAAATGTACTAACCAACAATCTTACACTTTTTTTGTGTCTGTTCTTTGGAATCTTTATTCAATTTCCTTTCATTTGATATATACTTTTATATATCTAGGTGTAATAGTTTAGCAACAATGGCATATATAATAAGGCATGTGTATTTTTAATCGTAAGTCAAAATTTTCTTTAGCACAGAGCAGGAAAAACATGTCAGCAGGCTAAGGGTTAAATAAATATCAAATTAACTGTTCTTATATTGCTCATTTACCAACTCAGAGAGCTGCTGAAGGTGGTGGGAACAGTTGTAACACAATGAGCACTTGCTAAATGTCTTTCAGTTCAAGTCTTCAGCGAATGTGTAATGTTTTCATCATACTCATGCTATGTGTGATCATTATTCAGATGTTTGTTCATACCTTCTTTTTTTAGGGGGGGTGGGGTGGGAATGGGGGAGGGGGGAGGGAGAAAAAGGGGGGGGGGAGGATGGAAGGGGGAGATTTCTGAGTTTTTCACCTGTCCAAGTACCTTGATCCATTATTTCTGCAGTTATTATTAAGGGCTTCGAAGGACTAGTTTTAACGTTGATGATGTCCACTTGTATCGCGCAAAATGAATGTTGCATATAATAATCCACTTTTGGAAGTAACAGATAATTTTCCATGGTGTGTCATTTACCACTGAAAGCTGTGTAAGATTTAAGTTTTTCGATGCAGAATGCTGCACTGTTCTGCGGATCTAGGGATCTTATTGTTTAATAAATTTTATTGAAAATGTTGTAGTTATTTATGTTTATAATATAAACATTTTTTAGATATGTTTATTTATTTACTTTTTATTATTTGATTTTTTCATTATTCATTACTATTTTAAAAAAATATTATAATCATTTCTCACTCTGCATTCAGTGTGATTGATGGTTAATAACAAACAAATAAGTCTTTGTGCAATAACTGTCAGCGAGACAGACTAAGCAAAATGAAAAGAACGAACAAAAAGTTGTAGTGTGTGGCTTGTATACATATACAGGGGACATTGTAACATGTATGTCTAAGGTGTGTGATAAAGAGATTGCATTTCAGTTTGCACTGTTGCTGTGTCGCCTAGGTTTATTGAGTGCACGTGTTTTCTGTTGCCTGTGATCAGTGTGTCTGTCTGTAACATGTATGTTTTATGTGCGTTTCTCATGTTTTTCCTTGAGCATTGTTTAAGCTTTGGCAAGAGAGTATCAGTTCCATGTGTCATTGTGGTTATATGTGAACGAGACTGAATGAACTCGCAACTAAATAATGAGTCATTGTCAAATTAGATGTATTTGTTGCTTTGTGATTGTAAATAAAATGGTTTTTGAAAAAAAAATGTTTTGAACATCTTATATAGACTTATATTACTTTCTCCTCTGCTTCTTAAAAAAACCAACTCTTTAATAATGTCCAAGACTGTCTCATGCATGCACACAACCCATCACAATTCATACCTTTCACTTTCACACAGTTATTGTCATTCACAGATTGCATAAAACAAATATAGTATCCATTTGCACACAAAAACCAAAACTTGTGCACATCTGAAAGAAATATGAATTTATTTATTTTTCTCATTGTAATATTACATAATCCAATTTTTTATTCTCCTTTTTACTCCTATATGTTTTGCATGCATTGAAATAAATATTAAAAGGAAACAAATCTAAATATCATATATTTTAATTTCAGTTGGACATGACATCTTTTTATGTCTTTCTGTCATTCTCTGGGATAGGTCTCTTGCAAGTTAATCCAAATGACAATGCTGACATTTTGCCTTACACGATTACACTGAAATGACATTTCTAACTAGAAGAAAATGATTGCCTTTAAATGTTGTACACTGAAATGAGTGAAAATAATTACTCAATATAGCTTTTCTTTTATGCTTTGTTGTTAAAATGGCAACAAAGGGTTTGATAAGAATATACACATTTACATGTATGTTTCAAAACAAAAAACGTATACGTTACAGACGGAGAGAAAAAAAAGCTGGCTGAGAAAACATCATTTGAAAAGGAATACAAAATTAATTGTAAGTTTTTTTTAAAACAATAACTGTTACATAATAATTATGTGTATGTGACAAAGACAACATCTTGTCTTAAATAAGTAAATAAAAAGGCTCACATTGCTGCATGCATGGGAGTCTCACCCCCTTTCCCCTCACCCCACCCCCACCCCCACCCCCCCCCCCCCCCAACAAAAAACAAAAAAACAAAAAACAGGAAGCAAAATCCTGTTGTAAATAACATTCTCAGCACCCCACCCCCTTGTGACCTTTAGAATTCTTACAACTTAGACCTTTCTTGATGTAGAACTCAATACTTGAACAGAAGCACCACATACTAAAAAGCATATTGGATTTTATTAGTAAAGGTAAACATTTTGAATCGAAGGAGTCTTCTGCTGACAGTGAGAATCATTTCAGTTCTTCATTATATAACACAGACTAGTAGCTTTACTCCTTCTTGCTGGATCTCATGGCCCAGGTCTTGGTCAGTAAGTACTCCGTAATTAGTGTCATTTGCCACTCCTGGGCTTTTGAAATTCAACGTCGCTCTCAAGGTCGCTATCATCGTTCAGTGCTACTAGGGTCTGTCCATTGGCACCCATGTGTATCAGTCGCTTCATGCCCATGCCTTCATCTTGGGAGTAGTCTGAATGACGTTTATAACAGCAGGCAATGGATGCACCGATCATCAGAATAAGGATGAAGTGGACTGCACAATGCCAGACAAAGAACAGCGAAGCTACAATCAGTTCACTGCGGTCTTCCTGGCTCCAAACGCCTGCGCCAGGCAGTGGGTTATACAGAATAAAGCCCATCTGCCAGATCCAGGTGCCCTGAATCAGCAAGAAGTAAGCTCTGGCTAGCGGACCAAGCAGATTGTGACGGTACTTGACCTCCATGGCCACAGCAACAGCGCTGGCTAGGACGGTGTAAACAAGAAGAGTGTGCAGCATGACATCAAGTTGTGTCCGTTCCTGGAGGTGGAACTGGAAAAGCAAGGCCTCCACTAAGAACGCCAGAATGAGAGTGACGTAGTCTATGTCTGGAGGAAGAGGGGCGCGATAATGCACCAGTATATCCATCACACCGGAAACTCCAAAGAAGAAGAACATGGTGGCATGCTGAGAGTTGCCTACTAACACAAAGCGTTCTTTGTCAAAGCCAGTGATCACTTCACCAGCAACACCAATCAACACGCACAAGATCTTCACCGCGCCCTCCACAGGCAACTCTTTTAAACGCCCGCACAAGCAGTCGCAAGGGAAGATGACAGTGGCGGTGAATCGGGCATTCCTCTGTCGGCTGTTGAAGTATCGTCGGAAGGACTGAAAGGTGTACCACAAACCAAATGCGATGAAGAATGTGCCTGGTACAGCATGGCCCATGAATGTACCCATGATCAGATATTGTCAAGGCTGTTTGGCTAGTTTTTCACCATTTCACCATGGTAACAATTAACTTCTGCAACAGAGGAAAGAAAATTTAGGACAAACTGGACAAGTTGTGGTTTTACTGAAAGCAATAGCTTAGGCCACCCACCGTCCCAGCCCCCAAATGTCTGTTTACGGCATATCTCGACCGACCATAATTTTTTGGCGCGACCCTAAACGCTTTTTGGGGGATCGTCTGGAAAAAAAAAAAGAACTTGAACAGCTGGTACAGAGGCTTGAAACCACCTCCAAAGCCTATGGAATGGAAATAAGTGTAGGTAAGACCAAAATTATGACCAACAACACCAAAGGCATCAACACGGACATCAAAGTCCAAGGCCAATCCCTCAACACAGTGCATAGCTTCAAATATTTAGGAGTCATTGTATCAGACAATGGGTCCTGATAGGAAGTCCTCTACAGGATAGCACAAACAACTGCTGCCCTGACAAGGTTGAAGCCCATTTGGAAAGACAGGACCATCAGTCTACATTCCAAGGTAAGGCTGCTGCGCTCCCTTGTCATCTCCATCTTTCTATACGTTTGCGAAACATGGACACTCACAGCAGATCTACAACGAAGACAAAGCATGGAGGTGAGGTGCTACAGAAGACTTCTGGGCATTACCTATACCCAGTACATCACAAATGACGAAGTCAGACGGACCATCACACAATCCATTGGACAACACGATGGATTGCTCACAGTGGTGAAGAAACTGAAACTTCGATGGTATGGCCACGTCACCAGAGCATCAGACCTTGCAAAGACCATCCTGCAAAGATGGTGCAAGGAGGTAGAAGAAGAGGGAGACAGAAAAAGAGGTTGAAGGACAACATTCGAGAATGGACTGGCTTGACACTAAGCAAAGCCATAAGGGTTGCAGAGGACAGAGAAAAATGGAGTACGCTGGTTAAACGATCATCTGTGGTGCCCCAAAGACCTTCAAGTTATGTCGGGATAGGATTGGATAGGAAGGAAAAAATTTGAAAAAAACCCACAAAAATCAGACCCAAGGTGGAAAAAGTTTAGACAAAAAAAAAAAAGAAAAAAAAAGATAAGCCTACCTACCAACCCCCTTTTTCCCCTTATGTAAACTGTAAACAGGCTTTTTTTTTTTTTTTTTTGGTGGGGATGGGAGGGTTTAGGGGAGGCCTCACCAAAAACCATTCCATTTTCACATCCCCTTATTGCCCAGAGCTATCACACTCACTACATAACCTAACTACAAGCCACAAAGAAATTATGGTAATTATATGCATTTGTAATCACCCTCTAGCAAAATGAATCAGATTGAGATGCTCTAAACTGATGACTAAAACAATGTCAACACTGTTGTAGGGAATATATGAGTAGGCTATTGTAAGTTTTTACACTCTGATGGTTATAATTTAAAATAAACCTATAACTTGTATAAATATAAGACTAAGTTTTCTTTTAGCATTTGTGTATTTGTTTTAAAATTATCTCTGTTTTCATACTTTTAATTTTATTCTTTTTGCATACATTTTTGATTTTATGAACAGTACTTTTTATTTACCAGCGAACAATGAAATCAATCATTGTCAAATTTATTTGTTCCACTCTTTAACTTTTTGAACGCTTGTAAACATAGACTTTCTACTGTTATCATCACACATAATCATAATGCCACTGATGCAGTAATGTAGGACTCTTAGTCTTACTATCTATATTCAGTAGATGATGTTCGATCTATGGTTCGATTACAGGCTCTGAAGTCTCTTCTTTCGCTTTGTACACTCGTAGGCCTCAATTATAAGTACAGTATGTAACTGATGCCTACGAGTTTACAAAGACTTCAGAGCCTGTGGCAGTGCCGTGGTTCGATTCGCATCCCTTGGTTTGAGTTGCAAATTAAATTACACATCACCGAAAACGCTTATGCAACAAATACAAACAATACCGTTTCCAATCTTTATGCATGGCTACTTACTGGACACAATTACGTATAAGCAAACGACGAAATCCAGGTCAATTTTGGTCTCAAATGATATGGGCTCAATAAAGCACCCTACTCCGTTGCTGCCATCTTGTCCAAGTCACGTGATCAAACATAAAACCCCCAAACATAGATTCCCCCATCCTACCCCTCCCAACACAGGCATCGAGCAAGATCAAATTTTGATGATAGCCGATAAACATGGTATATGTGTGGGGGTGGGGAGGGGATGAGTCACTATTTTTTATAGAGGCATATTTATATACTTCCTGATGCATACTATCCTATCCTATCCTATCCCGTAACTCAGAGGTCGTTGGGGCACCACAGATCTCGATGATCGTTTAATCAGCGTAATCCATCTTTCTTGGTTCTCAGCAACCCTCATGGCTTCGTTCAATGTCAAACGAGTCCATTTTCGAATGTTATCCTCCCATCTCTTTTTCTGTCTCATATCCCTTCTTCTGCCTCCTTGCACCGTGCCTTGCAGGATGGTCTTTGCAAGGCCTGATGCTCTGGTGGTGTGGTCATACCATCGCAGTTTGCGTTTCTTCACCACTGTGAGCATGTCAACATGTTGTCCAATGGCTTGTGTGATGGTCTGTCGGACTTCGTTGTTGGTGATGAGCTGGGTATAGGAAATACCCAGAAGTCTTCTGTATAACCTCATCTCCATGCTTTGTATTCTTCGTTGTAGATCTGCTGTGAAGGTCCATGTGTCGCAAGTGTATAGGAAGATGGAGATGACAAGGGAGACCAGCAGCCTTACCTTGGAATGTAGACTGATGGTCCTGTCTTACCAAATGGGCTTCAACCTTGTCAGGGCAGCAGTTGTTTGTGCTATCCTGGAGAGGACTTCATGTCGGCACCCATTGTCTGATACAATGGCTCCTAGGTATTTGAAGCTATGCACTGTGTTGGGGGATTGGCCTTGGACTTTGATGTCCATGTTGATGCCATTGATGTTGTTGGTCATCATTTTGGTCTTCTCTGCACTTATTTCCATTTCATAGGCTCTGGAGGTGGTGTCAAACCCCTGTACAAGCTGTTCAAGTTCTTTTTCCTCTCCAGCCAATCCATCCGCAAAATGGAGGTTGGAGATTGCTCTACCCCCTATGCTGATCACTGTGCCTTCGTGATCTGCAAGGGCATCTGACACGATGCACTCCAGGAAGATGTTGAAGAGTGTTGGAGAGAGTATGCATTCTTGAGGCACACCGATTGTTGTTCTGAACCAGTTCCCGATGGCGCTGCTGTGGAGGACTGCACTGGTATCCTTGTCATACAGGCTTTTGATGACTTCAATAATTTTAGGGCAGATGTTGTACACTCTCATGGTTGCCCACGAGCTGCATGCCAGACTCGGTCAAACGCTTTCTTAACGTCTACAAACACATGATATAGGTGTTGGTGCTGTAGGTATTTATTCTGAGGTTGAAAATCTGTTCAGTGGTATTTCGCCCTGCCCTGAATCCTGCTTGTTCTTCAGCCATGATTTGTTCAGCTTGGGGTTTCAATCTAGTTGAATATTATTTTCAGGTGGACCTTCCTGGGATGGCTGATGAGGCTGATGGTGCGGTAATTTTCACACTCCTGAAGGTTACCCTTTTTGGGAAGAGTGATGACAAGCGACTGGGTCCATGGTGTAGGCCACTCTCCACTCTGCCAGATCTTGTTACAGATAATGGCGAGGGCCTCAATCATCACTTCCCCTCTGGCTTGCAGCAATTCCGCGGGTCTGTTGTCCACTGACCTCCACTTCTTTAGTAATTGCACTGCTGCCTCAACTTCTTCTCGGAGAATTGGGATGGTTTCTTGATCTTCTCTGTTCTGGGAACATGCTAGACTGATGGGTCTCCGTTTGGTGTGTGGTTGTAAAGGTCAGAGCAGTACTGTCCATCTATCCAAGACTTCTTCTCAAGATGCATACTAGACCTATGAACAAAATGAATGTGTGACGTTTCTTTATGTTGAGTATATGTATACACTGAAGCCGGTCTATAGAGGCCTATAGGAATTAATTATTATAATAACAACCGCGCATAAGTACCAGTCCTAAGGGCTGTTGCGGAGTCGGCATAACAGCTGTGACTAGAGTAGGCACACAATTAGCATAATAATGATCGAGCAACATTGGTACCTAATTATGGTGCATTTCTGTCTGTGTCACCATGTGTTTATATTACGTACTGGCAATCATCGAATTTATGTGTTCCTATCCAATTGTACAGTTTAGTTTGATATGTAAGAAATCGATCACACCACGTATAGGGGCACTGCACAGGAGTAGATGGCACACAACCGTTTGTATTATTATTTAATGCAAAGGCTGTGTGCTATGTTATCTACCAATGTGCTATCGAGGATCAGCTACACAGTCGCCCAACTTGTGTAATGCCCCTTTGAACACACGTCTAATATTAATTATTAGCTACGCAATGTGGAGATCGATATGGCTGACGTGACCATGACTGGCCTCTGTCAGTCGTATTTAGGCCTACCGCATGCCTTTGGTACCTTAATTACTATACAGCATGCTCAGTGCATCCGTTTTTGTGTGTATGTGTGTGTGTGAGTGTTGGAAAGGGTGTTTGTGTGTGCTTTAGGTTGGGTGTGTGTGGGTGTTTGAGTGTGTGTGCGTGTGTGTGTGTGTGTAAGAGCTCGAGCGTGTGTATATGTTTGTCCGTGATCCGCCTTGGCAGTGCGCGTTTAGGGCTTAGACCTATAGGCTTATCTATTTTAATTTTTTTTTTTTGGCGTTTTACTTATCCTTTTTCTTTTTATTTCGTTTTCTTTAAGATACAAATATTAGGTGTACAACACATATGGAATAGGTAGTCTCGTCTAAAGAATGAGGACTGGAGTTAATGCAAACCACTCTGAATAATCCTTATTTGACGCAATCCTCTGAGGAGTCCGGGGAATCTCTCGACTTCTATCACCAGGTGTTGTACGTATTGTTAAATTATGCACAAATTATGTACACATATTATATTATCTTTTCGCTGCCTTCTCAGCTCTTCGATCAATATATCAAGAAGAATATAAACTGATTGGGAAAAAAAAATTGTGCCTGTGTGCGCAGAACAAATGCAGTATTCTCTGCTTGTATACGTTCTTCGTTGTAATATATTTATTTGTTGCGAAATGATATCGGGAAGAAGTTGAGGCAGCAGTGCAATCGCTGAAGAAAGGGAAGTCAGCGGGAGTGGACAACATACCAGCGGAACTGCTACAAGCAGGAGGAGAAGCGATGACTGATGCTCTCACCATTATCTGTAACAAGATCTGGCAGAGTGGGGAATGGCCTACACCATGGACCCAGTCGCTTGTCATCACTCTTCCCAAAAAAGGTAACCTTCAGGAGTGTGAAAATTACCGCACCATCAGCCTCATCAGCCATCCCAGCAAGGTCCTCCTGAAAATAATACTCAACAGGTTGAAACCACAAGCTGAACAAATCATAGCTGAAGAACAAGCAGGATTCATGGCAGGGCGAAGTACCACTGAACAGATTTTCAACCTCAGAATAATCTGTGAGAAATACCTACAGCACCAACAACATCTATATCATGTGTTCATAGACTTCAAGAAGGCATTTGACCGAGTCTGGCATGCAGCTCTATGGGCAACCATGAAAGTGTACAACATCAGCCCTAAAATTATAGAAGTCATCAAAAGCCTGTATGACAAGGCTACCAGTGCAGTCCTCCATAACAGCGTCATCGGGAACTGGTTCAGAACAACAATCGGTGTGCGTCAAGGATGCCTACTCTCTCCAACACTCTTCAACATCTTCCTAGAGCGCATCATGTCAGATGCTCTTGCAGATCACGAAGGCACAGTCAGCATAGGGGGCAGAGCAATCTCCAATCTTCGTTTTGCGGATGATATTGATGGATTGGCTGGAGAGGAACAAGAACTTGAACAGCTTGTACAGAGGCTTGACACCACCTCCAGAGCTTATGGAATGGAAATAAGTGCAGAAAAGACCAAAATGATGACCAACAACACCAATGGCATCAACACGGACATCAAAGTACAAGGCCAATCCCTCAACACAGTGCACAGCTTCAAATATTTAGGAGCCATTGTGTCAGACAATGGGTCTCGACAGGAAGTCCTCTCCAGGATCGCACAAACAACTGCTGCCCTGACAAGGTTGAAGCCCATTTGGAAAGACAGAACCATCAGTCTACATTCCAAAGTAAGACTGCTGCGCTCTCTGGTCATCTCCATCTTCCTATATGCTTGCGAAGCATGGACCCTCATAGCAGATCTCCAACGAAGAATACAAAGCATGGAGATGAGGTGCTACAGAAGACTTCTGTGCATTTCCTATACCCAACACATCACCAACGACGAAGTCCGACAGACCATCACACAAGCCATTGGACAACACGATGACCTGCTCACAGTGGTGAAGAAACGGAAACTCCGATGGTATGGCCACGTCACCAGATCATCAGGCCTTGCAAAGACCATTCTGCAAGGCACAGTGCAAGGAGGTAGAAGAAGGGGGAGACCGAAAAAGAGGTGGGAGGACAACATTCGAGAATGGACTGGTTTGACACTGAGCGAAGCCATGAGGGCTGCTGAGGACAGAGAAAGATGGAGTATGCTGGTTAAACGATCATCTGTGGTGCCCCTACGACCTTCGGGTTATGGGACAGGATAGGATAGGATAGGATAGGATATCGGGATATTGAAAAACTAAAATAGACCCACACACACACGTGTATAAGCCGATCAATCGGGAATATTTAAAAATAGGATACAATTGAGGAATGGTCTTTTTCTCAGTAATGTTTACAAATCAAATGTTGTATTTGATAAGATTAAGTAGATTTATGAATGACGTACATGATTGACGGGTAATCTGCCCTTTAAACTTGATTTTGTTCGTAGCGCAGCTTACTACACAGGTGTGTGTAATTTACACACTTGTCTACCCCATTTTTCGACAAATTGGGAAGATGCGATTTCTTGATATTTACGGTTGTGCTATACTGTTTTCGAGTGGAAATTATGTTTTTAAAAATGGTGAAGATTTTTGCTTTCCAATTTTTTCAACTACCCCCATCCACCTTTATATTTTAAAAAATCCCCAGGTGTGCGGTTATACAAGTACACACACACACACACACACACACATACACACACACACACATGTCATTTATTAAGTAATGAGACAGCCTTTGGAATGAAACTGTTTTTCGTTCTGAGAGTTCTGACCCTTGGTGTTTGGTAGCGCCTTCCAGAAGGCAGGAGCTGGAAGTGGTGCGCAAGCACATGAGTGCTATCCAGCACAAAGCAACTAGCTTTCCGCACAACACGTCTTTCATACAACACCTGCAGACTCTCTTGTTTCACTCCCACAACCCTCCCACAGACTTTCACTACTCGATCCTGCATACTTTTATTTTTTACACACAAACTTCCATACCAGCAGATAAAAGAAAAGGTAAGAACGGACTCAATAAAAGAAGAGTAAAAGGTCTGAAGGATGCGGCTACTGACTTGGAGATTTCGAAGTTTTTGAAGACAATAAATTCTAGACTGACATTTTTTGTGTATGGCCTGGGTGTTTGCAGTGAAGTTCAGTTTCTCGTCAATGATGGTTCCCAGGTATTTGTATTGGGTGACTCTCTCGACTGTAACACCATCAATAACAATGCTTTCTGCCAGGTGGTCACTAGGGTTTCCTATGGTGTTATTATTTGGCAAATGTAGGCATTTTATATGTATGTTTTGTTGATATTTTATAATGATGTTTATATTCTATTTTGTTTTTGTAAACCGGGGTTCGATAAATTAGAGCATACCCTGAGCGTCCCCTGCGTGGGATGTCTTTATTGTAAAGTCACCGGCTGGTGGAGTGCCTTCAGTGTTACCACTAGCGTTGTTTCGGCAGATCTTTTACGCGGATCAGGGGCGAGTCTTCTTTCAGCGAAATTGTGGTCTTGATTTTGTGGTCCTGATGCGGCTCTTTGCTGTCCGCTGGATCCTGTAAGCAATTAATAACTAACTAACTTCTACTACTACTACTTTATTTTACAAAGCGCTATTCCAAACTTAAAAAGTCTGCTCAAAGCGCTCACAGGCATATTTTCATACAAGCAATCTCTTATCTTGGAACGCTGATATGCACAATGATGACGACAACGACGACGATGATGATAATGATAGCAAGAATAAGAGTAATAATTAACTCCACAACCCTCTATTCCAAAAGCACCAACCCTCTATTCAAATAAAATACCACCGCCAACACTATTCCTATTCTATCCTGTAACTCAGAGGTCGTTGGGGCACCACAGATAATCGTTTAACCAGCGTACTCCATGCATCTTTCTCTGTTCTCAGCAACCCTCATGGCTTCGTTCAGTGTCAAACCAGTCCATTCTTGAATGTTGTCCTCGCACCTCTTTTTCTGTCTCCCTCTCCTTATGCCTCCCTGCACCGTGCCTTGCATGGCGGTTTTTGCAAGGCCCGATGCTCTGGTGACTTGGCCATACCATCGGAGTTTACGTTTCTTCACCACTGTGAGCATGTCGTCGTGTTGTCCAATGGCTTGTGTGATGGTCTGTCGTTGTTGGTGATGTGCTGAGTGATTGACTAACACTGTTCCAACAACACCAAAAGTACTATTCCAACAACACCAGGACCACTATTCCAACAACATCAATCCTTTATTCCAACAGCAAAGTCTTGTTCAAGAGAAAAACACAGAGAGAAAGAAAAGAAAAGAAATTATATGCATACACACAAACATCAATAATCAAATCATTATCATATCACTTCATAATTATTAATGATACAAATCAACATCAACCCATGCATTATTACCACAGCCATAACCAACAAAATCATCATCATCATCATCATCATCATCATCATCATCATCATCATCATCATCATCATCATCATCATCATCATCATCATCATCATCATATAGCTTCTATTGGCATCTCTAAACAACAACACAAAGTTTCAAATCCTGTTTATCTCTTGGGCGCATGGCACTAATTTAGAATGGAACCAAAGTGCTAATCGTTGATCAACATCATGGTCATCATCTTTGTGGTCATCATCTTCAACTACAAAATTGCTCCTGATTTGGCTCGGAAGAGTCCGCTGGACCTAAAGCAATAACCATGTAATGTACCAATGACAGCAATGTCAACAGTGATGGTGGTGATGAATAATGACAAACACAAGGCAAACGGCAGCAATACAGTAAGTAGCAATGATGGTGGTAGTAGTAGTAGGCCTATTGGTTGGCAGCAGTAGGAGGAGCAGTAGGAAAAGGAAGGAAAAGAGAGAAGGTGAGAGGAACATACCTAGACATGATTGATTGATTGATTTATTGTTGCTTTAGGTCCAGCGGACTCTTCCGAGCCAAATCAGGACCGGACAACCCCCGATCCGCATAAAAGATCGGCTGAAACAACCCCAGTGGAAAAATTGAATGCCCTCCACCGGCCAGTCACTTTACAATAAAGACATCCCACGCGGGGGACGGCTGAGGGTTTACCTCAACTACGCGAACCCCCGGTTACAAAAACAAAATAGAATACAAACATCATTATAAATCATCAACAAAACACATACATATAAAATGCCTATATTGCTAACTAATACAATCATAGGAAGCCCTAGTGACCACCCGACAGAAAGCGTCCAACACTCCCAAGCTGATCCAACAGACCTCATACACAAACAAGGAGTCTTGTCCAGGAAGAGTTTTCAAGAAAAAAGGTAGGTCATTGATCTAGCGAAGAAGAAGATAGTATAGCAGAGTGATAGGACAGAGCAGGAATGGGAAAGAGTAAATGAGGAAGACAGCGACAGTGGGAATTTAAAGCACTAAATTTCCATAAAGTGGGGATACTATTTATACTGAAAACCCCCGGCACTCCAACGGGGGTACTGTTGCCGCAGTGAATCTGTCTTGCCTACAAAGGAAAGACAGGTTTTCAACTGTGGCTTTCACTTTTCCCTTTATAGGTTTGAACAATCTACAGTGGCAAGATTGCTCATGACCCCAAGGGGTATACCTAGACATGGCAACGTTGACCCATACAGCATACCAGCATGTGACACTGTCTACAGGCTCGGAAGTCTCTTCTTTCGACTTTGTAACTTTCAATATCACTATGTATGGGTACTTGTAGTGAGGCCTACGAGCAAGAGCTCGGAACCTGTGCACTGTCAAACCACCAGCTGAAAATGCCGATAGAAAAGAAGAATTATGTCAAATTTAAAGGTTATTATTTCCTTCTCAAGCATCCATAACCTTTGAATTTTAGTGGAAGTAGGCCAGTAAACAAAGAATAGACCTACTTGGACTTGAAAATATCCACAACACTAACAAAACACTCGCTGGCTGTTGCACGGAAACTTCAGTCGAGAAAGATACACCATCTTTCGATCACTGAGGTTACAAGCCAGAAACAACTTTCTGCTGGACACAGAACACATAAAATATATAACCTCATGTCCATGTGGGCATGTGTTGGTATCGCCAAGAGTCGGTCTTCTTCATCGAGCTCCAGCATTTACCATTCGCTGAGGTGTTGGGCACCTTCCATTCCTACCATCTTGCCAACCTGCATTTCCACTGCGGCGGTTACCTGTTCAGCTTGCCTAGCCGACCTGCGTTTTCCACTGCGGCGGTTGCCGACCAGCATTTACTACTGCGGCGGTCCATAGGCTTTTGAGCTCACACCTGCTCACGGAGACGTTCTGACCCACAGACGCCCAGCATGCGGATATGAGGAGGACGCACCGTCGGGGCGGTTTGGGGGCAGAAGTTGAAGCTGCTGACGCGGACTGTGGGTGATCCCGACACGTCACTCCACCTTAACCTCTAACTACATCTTCTACCTTGTTGGTCTCCTCGGGACAGGGCGTCGGCTGCGTCGCGTGGAAGGGCCCTCCTCGTTGGCTTCCGTCTTCCCTGGCCAAGGGCCAGTTTCTTTTACTACGATTGGGCGACGCAGGGTACCCTGTGGAGAGTGGCGACCTCCGGACTACAGGTGTTTCACCGCCAGTGGCATCCTGCGTTCTGCCTACCCACCCTCACGCGGCCTCTGCTTGGCCACCTTCTTGCGGCTTCATCGGCGATTCCCTTTACGGCTTCATCGGCGATTCCCTTTACGGCCTCCTCGGCTCTCCCCTTCTTGTTTGTCCTTGGCGTCTCGTTTAGTACCCTTAACGACATTCTGCGTCGCTTCATGCGCCTACACATCGGTCTTTTTACCACATCGACCACTCTGCATCATCATGACTTCTTACTCCGCTTGTTGTAGCTGCCATGCGCGCTCCATCTTCAAGTGATTTCTTCCTGCATCAAGCTTCACTTCTTCATCCGTCCTTCCTACTTCAGCTCGACATCTTATAACAACGAACATCTTCTATCCAAGTCCCCTATATGCCTAGTGTGTCCAGGGACGTTAATCTACATGCCTGCCTGGGCATGTGTACACCAACACATGCGCCAGGTTGACTTCGACCGTCAGTAGATGTCGGTCGATGTCAATGTCGCGTTATATATATATATATATATATATATATATATATATATATATATATATATATATATATATATATATATATATATATATATATATATATATATATATATATATATATATATATATATATATATATATATATATATATATATATATATTATTGTTATGATGTTAGAGAGATTGAATGAACATACTTAGGAAAATAAATATATATAAATATAATCAATTTTCCCTTCTGTGTCCAGGATTCCATAACAGACAAAATTAATGTAGAGAAATAGAAAATAAAGAATAAAAGAAATTATTGGGTGGCCTCGTTTACTTTTTTTTACAACAAAAAAAGAATACCACTGGTTGATGGTACATGATATTTATTTCATATATGATACAATGAACCCGTGATGAAAAGGTTCTTATAAAAGTACTGTTATTTAAATCATCACTTAGTTGACGTGGAGTTGGATGAACATATTGAATTCATGGCTTTCTTGATTGTAATAAATTGGTCCTGATTTTGCTCGGAAGAGTCCGCTGGACCTAAAGCAATAATCATGTAATGTAATGTAATGATTGTAATAATTCTTGATCTTGAAAGCGTTGCTCCTAGTATTCTAATCAGGTCTCCGTTTTCACGCTAAGTCAGGAGGAAGATAATTCGTCCAGCTGATTTCGGATGGACGTCAAGGATATGGAGGAAACCAATGTCATTAGAAGAATAGTACGTGGAAGATGGAGGCGGATTAGAATGAATACGACAGGAATCAAACAAAACAAAAATAAAATCCTTTCCCAGCTCAGGATTCTTTTGTTGTGTTTACGACACGTGCTGTATGGTTGAGACGAGCTTTTTAGAATCAAAACTACGGCCTCTGTAGTCCAAAATAGTGATCTGGTTTGAACAAACGTTGAATGCCCTCAAAGATGGTTGCTCGAATGATTTTCCTAACGTATCGTTTTCACATTCAGCCAATCGAATGGATACCCCTTGGGGTCATGAGCAATCTTGCCACTGTAGATTGTTCTAACCTATAAAGGGAAAAGTGAAAGCCCCAGTTGAAAACCTGTCTTGACTTTGTAGGCATGACCAATTCACTGCGGCAACAGTACCCCCGTTGGGGTGCCGGGGGTTTCAGTATAAATAGTATCCCCACTTTCTGGAAATTTATTGCTTTAAATTCCCACTGTCGCTGTCTTCCTCATTTACTCTTTCCCATTCCTGCTCTGTCCTATCACTCTGCTATACTATCTTCTTCTTCGCTAGATCAATGACCTACCTTTTTTCTTGAAAACTCTTCCTGGACAAGACTCCTTGTTTGTGTATGAGGTCTGTTGGATCAGCTTGGGAGTGTTGGACGCTTTCTGCTGGGTGGTCACTAGGGCTTCCTACGATGTTATTATTTAGCAATATAGGCATTTTATATGTATATGTTTTGTTGATAATTTATAATGATGTTTGTATTCTATTTTGTTTTTTGTAACCGGGGGTTCGAGTAGTTGGGGTAAAGCCTCAGCCGTCCCCTGCGTGGGATGTCTTTATTGTAAAGTGACTGGCCGGTGGAGGGCATTCAATTTTCCCACTAGGGTTGTTTCAGCAGATCTTTTATGCGGATCGGGGGTTGTCCGGTCCTGATTTAGCTCGGAAGAGTCCGCTGGACCTAAAGCAACAATCAATCAATCGAATGGATGGTATACAAATTGGCTATGGTAACAAAGCTACAATATTAGTCATGACAACTTTTTTTTTTTTTTAAATGGAAACCACAGTTTACATTTTTTAAAAAAATGTCGAACACTAGTCTACGTTATTCTAAACCAACACAAGTATATCAACTTGTATCAACTAAGTTGATATACTTGTGAAACCAATACTTAAGTCACTGTCTATGACGTATTGTCTATGACGCATTGTCTAGACGAAAGGCAGAGTACCACAGTCGCATGTAACATAGGCGCTTGTATCGCGACAGTCAAATGTTACTTATATTTTCAGGTTGCACGCGCCAGTCACAGGCACTATAGAGGAGTTCGTTTTAGGTTAATAAACAGGTGCAATTAAAAAGTCACCCTCCTCTCCCTCCCCCCCCCCAACCACCCACCCTCCCTCCTCCCGGTCACTTTGGTTGTCTACATAACACCTTCTATCCATCCATTGTTTGAGAGAAATAGGTGCTAATGTCACCTCCTGGACGATGTACACTGGACGGAAGCCGGACGGTCTGACAAAGCCAAAAATAATAGCTCCCGAGCTGAGCTAAAAGCTCATGGACTAATAAAACGAACACCTTGTTCTTTTGGTTCAAAGGGCGCCCTTATTCGGACTCAGTGGTTGATGCATTCCCTCTCTGTACACAATTATCATTGATACAAGGGCGTGTGTGCTTTTCCTATTTATTGTTTATAGGGTCCAGTGAACCTTTAGCGGTCATAGCTGGACCACAACCATTATTTATTCAGTTCAACTTTAACCCCGCACAACTTTAAATCATCCGTCATTGTCCCCGTCCCCAAGAAGTCAAAGGTCACCCAGCTCAATGACTACCGGCCTGTAGCGCTCACTTCTGTGGTCATGAAGGTCTTTGAGCGACTCGTCCTCACCTACTTAAAGGCATGCATGGTTCACCTTCGGGACCCACTCCAGTTCGCCTACCAAGCAAACAGGTCAGTTGAGGACGCTGTCGCTCTGGGCCTCCACCACATCCTCCAACATCTGGAGAACTCGCGTACATACGCTAGAGTACTGTTTATTGATTTTAGTTCTGCTTTTAATACAATCATCCCTCATAAACTGTTTGATAAACTGGCGCTGTTGAACGTCCATCTCTCCATTTGTCATTGGGTCCTTGATTTTCTGTTGGACCGACCACAGGTCGTGAGAGTCAATAAAGCCACATCATGCTCTCGAGTCCTAAATACTGGGGCTCCGCAAGGTTGTGTTTTGTCACCGCTTTTATTTACCCTTTTCACAAACGATTGTGGGTCGTCAGATCCGTCGGTGCTAGTGGTCAAGTTCTCTGATGACACTACAATCGAGGGTCTCATTTCGGGTGAAGATGAAAGTGCATATCGCGAGGAGGTCGGGCGGCTGGTTGGCTGGTGCTCCGATAACAACCTTGAGCTCAATGTATCTAAAACAAAAGAAATGGTCATCGACTTTCGCAGGAATAAAAGCACAATCTCACCTCTTATGATTAACAGTGAATGCGTAGAACAGGTTGATTCATTTAAATTTCTTGGAACGGTCATTTCCAGCAACCTGTCTTGGGACAATAACAGCATGTCCATTATCAGGAAGTGTCAGCAGCGCCTCCACTTCTTGAGACAGCTCAAGAGGCTCGGACTTAACCAGACAAAACTCGCGCATTTCTATCGCGCCGTGATTGAGAGTATTCTGTGCTTCAGTATCACAGTCTGGTTTGGAGGCACTACTTCGGGCGAGAAGTTTCAACTCGAAAGAATTGTGAATCGCGCGGCAAAAATCATAGGTTGCGATTTATTATCCCTCGCGTCCTTAAACAGCACGCGTTTGGCAAGAAGGGCCAGCAACATTACTGGAGACCCATCCCATCCAGCCAACCATCTGTTCGAGCTCCTCCCGTCAGGCAAACGCTTCAGAGCACTAAAAGTTAGAACTAGCCGGTTTAGACGCAGCTTCTTCCCCGAGGCTGCCCTCTCGGTACCAGTGTCCTCAGCTATCCACATAGCATGAGGTGTTATACTTAAACGCCAATTTATTAGTTGCGATAATGTGTTAGTGGTGCAATTCTGATTCTTTAATGTATTTTATCTCATTACGTTTTAATTTAGATACCCATGCGGGTATGCGTGAGTATGCGTGTGCGTGTGGGGGATGCGAGTGGGCGTGCGCCTGTGCTTTACTCCTTAAAATAACTTTCTCTATTAGAGTATTTTAATGTTTTAATGTCCAGTGGAAGGTTGTTTGTTGTTGCAGAGGGACTGAATGTTTTACCGCATCACCAAAACAAAATCCTATGTATTTTGAATTCATTGGGTAATAAAGTGTCTTGAACTTGGTTAAAAAGAGCAAAAGAACTGTTGAAACAAGTCTTAACAGCAACTCTAAAGGCACTCCACCAGCAGGTCACTTTACATGCAGGTGAAGCTGATGGAAACTCTCAATTTATTGAACCCCTGTTTACAAAAATAAAATAGAATATAAACTGCATTATAAAATATTAACAAATACATACATAGAAAATGCTTACATTGCTAAAAAATAATAACCACAGGAAGCCCGGCCTAGTGGCCATTTGGCACAAAGCATCCAATAGCCCAACAGACTCCATATACAAATTAGGAGTTTTGGGAGAGTTTAAAAAAAAAGGTAGGTGACTGATCTAGCGAAGAAAATAGTGATAGATTAATAGAACAGAGTATGAACGAGAAAGAACAAATGAGAATGACAGAAACAGTGGGAATTTAAAGCACTAAATTTGTACAAAGTGGGGATGTTATTTATATAGAAACTTTCGAAATCCCCACTGGGGTGCTCTTTGTGTGACTTGCAGTTTGGTATACACCACTTATTATGTTTGATTGCATTATTTTCATGTTCTGCTGTGTAACATTGCTAACAATTGAAAAAAATTAAATAATAAAATTTATAAATGTTTAAAAAAAAAAAAAACGTGTTATGATTCGCTATGATTTTATTCATTTTCATATATCTACAACTTTTATTTTCTACAAAAACATTTCAATTCAGTCATTCACATGACAAATTACATAACAATCATGCATCACATCTCCCATAAAGATATCAAATGAGTGCTAGTTAATTACGCACACTTAAGAAGAAAGTCCTACATTTTCAAAGCAACTGACAATAATAATAATAATAATAATGACAACAAATAATAATAATAATAATAATACATAATAGCTGCCACATATTTTTTTTAAAATACATAAGCCGAAGAAGTCAAAAGAAAGTTGATAGCTTATAAGTTCATTCTTTTCTTAATTACAAATTAATTCTGATGTAACTGACAAATCGACCACACGTACAGACAAAACTACATTACATTACATTACATTATTATTGCTTTAGGTCCGGGGGACTCTTCCGAACCAAATCAGGACCGGACAACCCCCGATCCGCATAAAAGATCTGCTGAAACAACCCTAGTGGTAAAACCGAAAGCTCTCCACCAGCCAGTCACTTTACAATAAAGACATCCCACGCAGGGGACGGCTGAGGCTTCACCCCAACTTATCGAACCCCCGTACAGACAAAACTCGACTATACATAAATGCAAGAAGTTGCTGAAACCAAGCCAACTTTTGCCCAGTACAGTATACATGTACATATGTGTACAGTATAGTTAGCCGCGAGTCAGAAGGATTTGCAATTTTACTGAAGCTAGCCAAGTGTTTTGAGATTATCGTGCATCACTTATGCATTGTAGTATTATCGAAAACATCATTATTTGAATGCTAGGCTAGAAACAAAGCATTTAGGTCTCTAATGCTTCAAGGCAAGCACGTGTGTTTAGCATCTCTGCCTTAAAACTACAACCAGCTGGTCTTGAAGCGAAAGACACATATTTGCTTCAGCCTCAATTAGTTCTCTTTTTTTTTCATGTCTGTCAGTAATTCATCATCAAAACAGGTTTTACAAGACGAAACAAACAAACAAAATAACAAAGTATCACCAACAAAACTCTCTCCACAATAATTTCAGTTAGATACACAAATAAGCAAAACATAAGTTTAAAAATAAATAAAATAAAAATACATCGTATGCAATGACCAACTACATGAAATGTAGCAATTCATTTCTATTTAATAAAACATAAGCAAAATTACAATTGATTAAAAAAACTTAGGTAAAACTGATTTCACATGAAAGTCGTTTTAGAACAGCTCTACAAATGTACAATTCATTTTTTTTTTAAATCCCTCTCAATCATACATGTTCAGCTGTGTGGATGAAGAAATAAATTAAAAAGAAAAAGAAATCAATCTATGGTCAGATGATGGACATTGAAGTTTAACGTCTACACCCACCATTGGTAATAAGGCAGGCGGGGATAACCATTGCGAGGAACAAGGGGGTAAGGGCCTAAATCAACACTCAACCATCCTAGCAATCACACTGCTAAGACAGACGCTGAAAATGGCCATTTTTTTATCTTGCCCACCACGGGATTCGAACCTGGGTTCATCAGTGTGTCAGGCGAACGATCTACCACTGAGCTACGGCTATGGTATATTTACCATCTGTGCATACAATCATTACATTACATTATTATTGCTTTAGGTCCAGCGGACTCTTCCGAGCCAAATCAGGACCGGACAACCCCCGATCCGCATAAAAGATCTGCCGAAACAGCCCTAGTGGTAAAACCGAAAGCTCTCCACCAGCCAGTCACTTTACAATAAAGACATCCCACGCAGGGGACGGCTGAGGCTTCACCCCAACTTATTGAACCCCCGTTTACAAAAACCAAAATAGAATACAAACATCATTATAAATTATCAACAAAACACACACATATAAAATGCCTACATTGCTAAATAATAACATCATAGGAAGCCCTAGTGACCACCCGGCAGAAAGCGTCCAATATTCCCAAGCTGATCCAACAGACCTCATACACAAATAAGGAGTCTTGTCCCGGAAGAGTTTTCAAGAAAAAAGGTAGGAGACTGGTCTAGCGAAGAAGACAATAGTATAGCAGATTGATAGAACAGAGCAGGAATGAGAAAGAGCAAATAAGAAAGACAGCGACAGTGGGAATTTAAAGCACTAAATTTCCAGAAAGTGGGGATACTATTTATACTGAAACCCCCGGCACCCCAACGGGGGCTTGTGCATACAATCAGCGATTTGTTTTAACAATTAGAGCAAACATAATTTGTTACTGGTACTGCTTTCATATTACACTTCTAAATAATGATGATACAAAATCAGGGCTAACATAATATTACTAAGATCCAGATACTAATTTGATATTCTCACTACATACTGGCTAAACACATTTTGAATCAATGTTCAGTTAATTTGACGCCTATTTACATTTTTGCCATTTATTCACCTTTTCCCTATTAACATTTTGCTTCACGTATTGAATATTTATATGTCGGAGAGACAATATTTGTGGAAGGATTAAATTGGGATACCCCTATTGTCTATTAATTATTTTACTTTCCATTCACAATAATAACAATAATAATAATAACAACCACAATAATAATAATGACAAAATAATACTAACACTACTACTATTACTAATAATAATTTTCCACAATAATAATAATGACAAAATAATACTAACACTACTACTATTATTAATAATAATTTTATTTGCAAAGCGCTACATTCAAACACTTCCTCTTTTGGCTCAAAACGTCTGCATCATGTGCTAAAATATTTATATACAAATTGGTACTACTGCAGGACGATACAGAAAATACTTGTCAAAGAAGGAGCAAAACAATGGAATTCCAATTTTACAGCTTTAAATATCAGTGTTCTTCGTTTTTTTTTTCTTCTATCTAGTCAAACACACGACTCTCCAGAGTAACACTCCAAACTGTATCATTTCTGATCACTGCTGAACATCACTCCTTCAGAATCGAATGACACTGAGTCTTATCATTAAAAAAATGTCTAATAAACAAAAAAGCCTTTGCATGCTCGGGTCTAAAATTGATACAAAAATCTTCAACACAAGTACAAAAGAGAAAGCATCTTTCTAATTCTAAAGGTAAATAGGTTACATTCTAATACTGACTTTACTAGATGACCGACTTTTTAGCGGCACTTGACGTGTACCTCGAGATTTTAAGCCATTTTATCTTGTACATTTTGGTACTTTTCAGTGCAAAGTCAGCTGTTAAGTTGTCAAATATCGAGTCTTAATATTATTTCTAATACAAGGCTCAATACTATCTTAAAAGATAATTTACCAATCTACTTCTCTTAAAATGTAATAAAACTCTGATAAAGGCCTTTAAAAAGCTACAGCTATATGCAATAATCTCTAATATGGAGTTTATCATTAATTCCTTTCAAAGCAGTCCAACATTGAGTCACATATTATCTCTAATATTGAGCTTAATATTGTCTCCAAACATAGTTACTATTGGAACATTAGTAAAACTTGTTTACTCTGCAACCAAAGCAGCAGCCATACTCGGTTTTGCTTCATGTTTTCATTATTCCATGCTCCTACATTCTTGATGTATTTATTAAAATTGAACTAAACTAAAACTGGATTTTCAGTAATTGTTGTTGTATCAGCTTTTACTCATCAGATTAACATAAGCTGTACCGATATAACAAAAACAATTCCGAAAATACACCAGGCGTACATCATACCTATTTTCCAAATTAATTCATGAACTAACCATATAAATCACCACACCACTTACACACCATTAACAACATACATTCCCGTGTAACAATTCGTTCACATTATTAAACAAAGCAAAACAAAAACACACAAAATAAATAAAATGTACAATTAAACCTTTCAACTTCACCGTGAAGAAGAAAGTACTTATAAATGTCATTTTGTGACTTACAGAAAGTGGACATTGGGATTGGGAACGTAGCATTGCCACCTAACTTCCAGGTCCCTCACTCCCCTACCCACACACTCCCCTCCCCCTCCCCTATCCCCCTTTAAAAAATGAAAAGGAAAGAACAAGAAAAATAATGAGTGAAATCAAAATTGAAACAAATTATTACATAATAAAATCCCCCCTCCCCCCCTAAAAATAAATAAATAAATAATAAATATTTTATGACACTAATAATACCTCAAATAAAATAAAGTAGAAAGGCAAAGCCCATATGACTCACATGCTCTTTATGAGTGCCCAGAAAAAGAAATGAAATGGTGGCATTGAAATGCAAAGTAATGCCGACTTTCATCTTTCTATGCTCTTGACCTTGGGATGATAATGACCTCCGGCTCCAAATACACTCATGTACTATCAAATAAAGTACAGTAAAAGTTGTCTTATGCCAAATAAACGGTGAACTTGACCTTCAGTGGCCTTGACCTTGGGATGACCTTGTCTGTCATGTGATCTTTCATGCATGTCTGATCAAATAACCCAATGTTGTTGCATATTATGGGTTAAATAAATAGACATTCCGCTGTACGATGACCTGGTTTTTAAAATGTTTTTGCAAGGCCTACAATGACCTTGACCTTCAAGATCAACACAAAAACGGAAAATATATGAAAGATCAATCTATCACCTCTAAATACAACGATATCTCTCATAGTTTAGAGTAAAGGTAACTTTAAAATACCTATACAAACTGACTTTGGACAGCTCCAATGACCTTGACCTTGGAGTGAGGTTGACCACATTTGCAAAGTATGTGTATCATGCACCAAAGAATCATAAGCTCAATATTAATAACCTAGACAAAATTGTGAAATTTTGTGAAAAAGTGTAATTTTTAAAATTAACATTTGATGATCCTGTGACCTTGACCTTGAAGTGGAGTCATTCATTTACTGATCAATTTCAGTCTCCTGGTAACACACTATCTTACCAAGTTTGGTTGTCATAGTTGAAATAGGGTCTAAGTACTTAGCCACAAAGTTTTTACAAGACAGATCTCGGACAGACAGACGGATGGAGGAACTCTTTTTTTTCGGTATCATTTTTGGACTATTTAGGACTCATCTTGTACAAATTTGCAAAAATCTTGAAAACATTTTTTTTTTTGGGGGGGGGGGGGGGGGAAGGGGGGTGGGGGTGGGAGGGATGAGTACATAGACTCACATTGCTATGCATGTGAGTCACAAATTAAAAAAAATTGAATAATCCATGTTTTCGAATTAAAAATCTATGAGCATTAAGCTCAAAGACCAATCAGAGTGTTTTTCTGGATATAAAATATTTGAGATAGGTACATGTAACTTAAATTTCTTTAATCTAATGAGTAAAGGCTGAAAATGGTTACAATTCTGTTGACATTCAAATATTAAGTAAATTACATTCATAATATTACCACAATTACAAAGTGCAGGGGGATTTATGAAACGAGCATTAGCCTCAGTCTGTAAAATAAACTGTTAATATAAAAAGATTTAGAAATAGATATAACATTTTTTCAGTAATATTAAAACCATTACTGACAAAAAGATAGAATTTTAATGAATGTGAAATTCAACGACCAAAACATCATTCACCCTCATGGGAAATGGAAAATATTGAATTTTTACTAACAATATAAAACAAAACAGTCAAATTCAACAATCTGAAAACCACCAAATGTTTATGAATATAAAACTAGATTTTCAACTCAACTTTCTCACATAAATTGAATTGTCACTAAATAATATAACATGGGGCATTTCAACATCAACATCCTGGCAAATATTGAATTTTCACACATTTTCAAACTTAACATTTAAATCAAAGTATATAAAGCACACTAATTATCATAAATATTGCATTTTTCAAACAAATAAAACTGGATATTAAAACCTAAAAACAAAAATAAATCGTAACAGTCACAAAATATGTTATTACAGTAAAACATTACAATGCAAGCTGCTGTTGAGAAGTGATAAGAGTGTGGAGCCCTCATATATCCAGCCCTCAGATCCCTGCAAGATGTGAAAGAAAAGAAAATTAATTGTTTGCGCTAACCGTTTTGGCACCCCCAGGTAATTTCTCTGTGAGATAATAAAGATTTCGTATTCATATTTGTACCTACAAGTTGAACTTGTAAGCTGCTAAGAAAAGGCAGCCAAGGGAGCATTAACGAGAAGATTATTTTACCAAGCTGCTTGCTGAAAACCAGCAAGAAGATGCACGTTTTCACCAACTTTCCAAACTTATAGACTGATTTGTTGGGTTGAGGGTTTCCTAAATTACAAAGAAGAAGACTAAGATACCATTCATCAACTGCAACGCAGAGACAGTCCAAGGAAGGAACTACCCACCAGGAAAATTCACGCTGCCCGTTTAATACCAAATACATGTTGAATTCACCCGCTGCTAAGCAAAGACATTCATCAGGACGAATGAATACATAAGCTTCTGGATATTGGAGAGTGTGACGAGTAAGCCATCCACCAGATAAATCCCCTGAACCACTTGTTCAAAACCAGAAAACTTCTCTTTGCCATCTGCTAAGCTAGGACAGTCTGAGGGGTGGGTTTAGGACTGCCTTCCTTCACCAGCATAGGCATGGCTTTGTCACCTTGAGTGGAGGCAGCAGCATTCTTCTCGCTAGTGTTCCTCTGTACTTTTTTAGCCAGGCCTTCAAGTACCGTAGCCGACTCAACCCTCCCTCTGGCCGCTTTAGGTGGGGCCACTTTCCTGGCTGGACTGTTGCGCCGCGGCGTCTTGGGTTTCTCTTCATCATAGTCTGCAGGGTCCAATTTTTCCACCTTCTTTCTCCGTCGCTTCTTCGTAGGTTCCATTGCAGGTGCCACGACAAGTGCAGGTGCAGGAGGAAGCTGATGAGGTCTGCTGACAAGAGGAGGGAGTACGCTGACAGAAACGGTGACTGGGGTGTCGATATCAGGGGTGGAGAGAGGTCGCTGGTTGGCCACAGCCATCAGAGCGTTGATAGGACCCAGCATGCTGGGGTCGATAGTTGCAAAACGTCCTGAGCTCAGAAGCACACGGTTGTCTGTGCCTGGGACCCTGTACAAACATAAAAATAGCCATGTGGTAACTTTCTCCAACAACAATAATCTCTTACTAGTAAGGTCAGCAAACCACACACATAGTTAGTTTATTTTATTGCATTAATCATTACCCTATCACTAAAAATATCATTGTTCAACAGCTTTCAAATCCAGATCAGATGCAGAACCTGCTCTATCGTATACACAGGGTTGCCAACCACTACGGAATTTCTGTAGTTTACTCCGGAAATGAATACGTGGCTACGGAGCTAAGCAAATCGAAAATTTACTACGGAAAGTCAATTTTCGACGATAGTATTACAGTTTTAACGAGTTTTATTGAGCGCCTGTGCCTCCCGTAGCACCTCAAGGTCACGGTCATTCGGTTTACGTGCACGGTATAATAGATCACGCTCCCAGTGCATGTTAGGAAATTCGACCAATCACCGTGAAGTGGTTTTGCAAACGGCCAATCGGTGCACAAAACCTCGACCTTTCGTGACACTTTCGTTTCCGGGTCACGTTCTACAGCGCGAGAAGAAAAGTTTGTGTGCGGCGTATTTTGAATCCATGATGCCAAAAAGAAAGAAAACTAGCGATGAAAGCCCAGAAAAAAAGAAGAGGACAGCAAATCAAGAGTACAGGAAAGAGTATTCTGAAAAATGTCCGTGCATCACTGCGTCATCGAGATCACACGATGTGACGCGACATGTGAATGGCAACCGTCACAAAAGTCGTTGCCCTGATCCAGAAAAGTTAGTCCCTGTTCAGTCCCGATATGGATCTCTCAATAATTAGTGCGGAAACACTCTTCACGACCTTCGTTGCAGACTGTGTATGCATGTCTTCGTTTTAAAAAAAATGCGAGGACGTATGGCTACGGAAAATGTCATAAAACTACTGAAATTCAGAATTTTTACTACTGAAAACTTTTTGGGGGGTTAGCAACTCTGTATAGATGTATCAACAGCAATAAACACAATACCACAGTGCTAACCTGATCAAAATACTTTATTAATGTACCCAGTTCTATTTAAAGTTCTTTCCCCAATTTTCTTTGCAGCTACTCATTGATTTATTTTAATTATGTAATCTATCTATCTATCTATCTATCTATCTATCTATCTATCTATCTATCTATCTATCTATCTATCTATCTATCTATCTATCTATCTATCTATCTACAGACCCTGAAAAATGAGCTGGTGTATTTCCCAGGCCAAAAAGTGTAATTTATAAAACTTTGGTGTAATTCACCAACATAAATATTTTTTCACGCCTTTTTAACTTTACACTCAAATATGATTCAAAGCACGATGTCAATTAATGAATCATACATACCAAAAGCAAGTGGATCACTTCACAACATATCACACAGCACTTCAGTTTCCAGAAATCTGCCTGTTGATTATATATCCGCAAAATTGCCAAAATCGAAATTACAAGATTAAAAAAAAAAAAGGTAGGTGTAAAATTGTGCTCAAAGTCGTAATTGGCGTAAAATAAGATTTTCGCGTAAAAATTACGCCAAAATCGTAAGAGTGCACAGGTCTGTATCTATCTATCTATCTATATATCTATCTATCTATCTATCTATCTATCTATCTATCTATCTATCTATCTATCTATCTATCTATCTATCTATCTATCTATCTATCTATCTATCTATCTATCTATCTATCTATTTATCTATCACTCTATTAAGTATTTGTCTATTTGATTATTAACATACTTATTAATTAATGAATTAATTAATTTCACAAATTCTTTTTTGCCTGTTGACAATATATTCGGCCTGAGAGCAGCTGATGTCGAAAGAGTTGACAGAAGCCGCACCATTGCCGTTCACTCCTGCACCTCTGCCATTCTCCACACCATTCGTCAGGAGTGGAGGACCCCCGTTGTTGATGCTGGGGCTTCTTGAGAGCTTCACAGTTGCTTGCTGCTGTTGTTGCTGTGCAGCAGCGAGCTGTTGCTGCAGCTGCTGGATCTGGTGAGCTTGCAGCGGCACGTAGCGCCCCGCCAAAGCTGCTGGGGCAGAGTGTAGCACCTGGAATAAGGAATACTGACACTAAAAACTATAAATTAATTACATATTAATATTATGACAATTTCACAGTGAAGATAGAATATAGCTAACCAACTGGCGACCTGGGATCAGAGTGAATATTTCTATTTTAAAATATGTCCAATCTTTTGAACAAAGGCAAGGAACGCACACCTGAGGCCACAACAACACCAACACAGAAAAATAGGCGCATGTAGTTATTCAACAATGAACCACTGCAATAACACCCAAGTAACAGTTTTAAAAAAAATTCCCAAGTTCCTCAAGATGAAATCCAGTCATGAATTTGAGAACATTGCTAGCAAATACTTGAAGAGAAAGCAAGAAGTCAATATTTGCAGCTTGACACAAATCACAGCAACAAGCACACTCAGTACCTGACGAGACCCAGCTGAGTTCTGACGTTGCAGCATGGACAGAATGGACCCTGAGGACAGCGGGACGGTGACCCCCATGGGTGATGACACTCCTCCCCCTGATGGCAGACTGGAGGTTGGGCCAGTGTTAATGACCAGGCGAGGACTGGCATTGGCATCACTGTCCATCTCATCATGCTCCGCTTGATCCACCCCGCGTGCCTTCAGCAGCTGGGTCATCTTCTTGGCCTACAATTTACAATGCCAGATGTAGAACGGCACTACAGGGTTGCTGTTGGCCCTGGATAACCATTTTCATTGCACACACATACAGAGCACAAAAGCAGAGTGGGCGGCCTTGGCGGCTTGAGTTAGATCCTGTATCGGCCATGAGCGGCTCTTCAGCTGGAAAAGTGCTATATAAGAACGATTAAATAAATAAATAGATAAAACCGTTGATAAAACATAAAAGGGTTGTTTGAGGAGGGAAGGAAGGAAGCACATTTCATTCTACTACATTTCCTTCATCTATGGAATATCAGACACAATTATTTCAGTAAAACATTCTAAAACAATCAAACAAAAGCAATCAGTCTACTAAAACTGTCCACCAGTTTTCAGATATACATTTTCAATCATCACTTGCACGCATTCTTTACTGCGGACTAAGAAAAATAAATTTTGAAATCAAAATAAAATTCTGGAAAATAAAAAATAAATAATCAAAAAGAAATTATTGAATTATCCAATCCTATCCTGTAACTTGAAGGTCGTAGAGCCACCACAGATGATCGTTTAACCAGGGTACTCCAACTTTCTCTGTCATCAACAACCCTCATGGCTTTGCTCAGTGTCAAGCCAGTCCATCCTCTAATGTTGTCCTCCCATCTCTTTTTCTGTCTCCTTCTTCTTCTGTCTCCTTGCATTGAGTCTTGCAGGATGGTCTTTGCAAGGCCTAGTGCTCTGGTGATGTGGCCATACCATCGGAGTTTCAGTTTCTTCACCACTGTGAGCAGGTCATCGTATTGTCCAATAGTTTGTGTGATGGTCTGTCGGACTTCGTCATTGGTGATGTGCTGGGTATACGAAATGCCCAAAAGTCTTCTGTAGCATCTCATCTCCATGCTTTGTATTCTTCATTGTAGATCTGCTGTGAGGGTCCATGTTTCGCAAGCATATAGGAAGATGGAGATGACAAGGGAGACCAGCAGCTTTACCTTGGAATGTAGACTGATGGTCCTGTCTTACCAAATGGGCTTCAACATTGTCAGGGCAGCAGTTGTTTCGGGACCCATTGTCTGATACAATGGCTGCTAAATATTTGAAGCTATGCACTGTGTTGAGGGATTGGCCTTGGACTTTGATGTCCATGTTGATGCTATTGGTGTTGTTGGTCATCATTTTGGTCTTCTCTGCACTTAATTCCATTCCATAGGCTCTGGAGGTGGTGTCAAGCCTCTGTACAAGCTGTTCAAGTTCTTGTTCTTCTCCAGCCAATCCATCAATTTCATCCGCAAAACGGAGGTTGGAGATTGCTCTACTCCCTATGCTGACTTAATGAATTAATTAAATACCAAAATCAAAATAAATAAACAGACTGTAAACAAATAACTAATTAGCTAAAACAAGAAAGATGGTTACCTCTTCATCAATGCAATGAAACTGCCAGGGCCACTTGACGTTGTACAGGAACTGCCTCTGGTCAAATCGGTTGTCGTCAGGGCTGTAGCTCTCCGCGTGGTACGCTGGCGTCAGCACAGTCATCTTGTGTCGGTTGATGGCATAAAGCTGAAAAAACAGCTTCACCTTCTCTGCGATCTGACGATAATGACAAAAAAAGAAAAGAAAAGAAATGATAATTTAACGTCAGTTCTTCATTTCCAGAGGGGCAACAGTGTAGAGGTTAAGGTCACATGCTCTGGTTTTGAGAAATTACAACAATATTGACACTGGACATTTCTTTCATCGAAGACCAGGACCATCAAACCTGTTGAGAAATGAAACTTCACTCAAAAAGCACCTGCAGTCCACCCAGCTCTTGTGTGAACCAGGCAAAGTAAACAGGCACAAGAGAGGTGGGCACAGCAATTATAAAGCTGGCCCTGGTAAAAGGAACATTTCCCACACCGCTTTACCTCACTGCCTGCCAATCGACGATATATCGTCGATCTGAGCCGCCATGTTTTTGCCAATCGACAATATATCGTCGATTTCAGTATTCCGTTTCGGTTTTTTTTTTTGCGCAGTACAATCCAATTTTTATTTTAACCAAAGAGAAATAACTTTTTCTGCTTCTGTTCTCAATACGAAACGCACGTGGTTTCTTCAAATTGATTCGTTTTTAGAGTGTTTTTTGTGCATTTTACTAAGCATCGTGATGGGCACGATCGACAGTGTGTCAAACTCTGCTAATAATCAATATGATTTTAAACGATAAAGTGCATTTTGATCCTAAATAAATTTTCTTTCTGGTGTGTGAAGCTGATTGGAATTATTTCTCCAGATATTTTTCATCACTGTGCAGTTTGTGGTATGTAGAAATATTTTTATTTTATTATTTTATCATTACAAAAAGATCAACATGCTTTCAAAACACATATTTCAATAATAACATAATCAAATTAACATATGTTTTTTTTTTCTTATTCTTCATTCTTTTACCTTTAATTTGATATGAAATATGTCTATTTAACAGCTATTATTGAAAGAACAGTAGCTTAAATACCTAAGGTACTGAACTTTCTTTCCGGTGCCAGAAAAATGTCTGGCACAATAAGTTAACTTTGGAAGAAATCCTCCATCTTTACCTTATGGCTTATGCCAATATCTACCTTGTACCAACGTCTTATGCCAATATCTACCTTGTACCAACGGTGAACAAATAACAGCTGCATGGAATGAACTGTTGTAGGTTGAAAAAACATTTAATAGCAAAATGAAAATAAAAACGTGACGTGTTATTGAAAACAACATATTTATTCCTGAGATACGAAGTAAAACACGGGCCATTCCATACACATTTTGTGCATGCATATACACATTCTTTCCGTCGTTTAAAGCACAGTTTCCCATTTGAATGCACAAAGATGCCAAACTGAAAATGCAAGAGGAAACCCGTCTATAGGTCAAATATTATGGTAAAACTATTGCAACAAGTTTGCTCTCACCTCCTCAGGGCTGTACTTGCTGCTAGAGAGATGCAGCAACTTCTCAAACATGCTGAAAGGACCACAGCTTTGCTGCTTACGGAGTTTGCCGTACACTGACAGCTCTTCATAGGTCATACCCATGTCTTGCTGCTCACATTAAAAAAAAAAAATTATACAATTTGTTTTCATATACATTCCATGTAAAATATTAAGATGGACAGAAAGACAAAAATAAAGAACAAGAAAGATAGACAGAGAAAGAGACTTGGATAGAAAGAAAGCAAGATGTGAATAAATGAATAAATATATTGATCGGCCAGTCAGCAAGTAGCTAAAGTAGGTAGGTAGTCAGATAGTGAAGTAGGTTGGCTGGCAGGGCGGTGGGTGAGGGCAGGGTATGTGTGTGTGTGTGTGTGTGTGTGTGGGTGTGTGTGTGTGTGTGTGTGTGTGTGTGTGTGGTAGGCACATCAAGTGCTATAATCAGAAAATATTAAAGAATGGGCAGAACCTTTAAGATCAATGTGTTATTGTGATTGTGAAATCTACAACCATCTGATCTTTTTACTACTAACATGATCACAAATACTGTTGTTTTAAATGATGTTAAATATTTACCTCATCGGTCTGCGCCAGTTCTCCATCTGATAGCGGTTCCAGTTCTGCTGTTGGTGGTGCACTGTATATGCTGAAAGAAAACAACAACAATGCTGTAAAGGTACCTCAGAATGCTATGGAAGATTTTATTCATTGAAATATCAGTGGGTCAGTACATTTGTCAGAGCTGTGTGCTTACCATCTTTAATTACAGGGCCTAGTGTCTCAACATAAAAGGAAATGGTAGCACAACTGCTCAGAATAAAATACTGCTTCTTGCATAATGCTCAGTATATGACAAATGCCGGTGCGCTGTGAATATACCAGAAAACAATGGTCACGTAGTCAAAAACAAACAAATAAACAAACCAGGGTTCCCAGCATAAAGGCAACACAAAATTCACAAACCTTTCCCAAACTTTCAAGTACCGTTTGATGCAAATTTCAAAGACCCTATAACCCAAACTAAGTCGGGTTTTTTAATGTTGGGAATTGAAAACAAAACTTAAGTTATGGACTATGTACATTATGACAACTCACCAAGTCATTTCACAAGATTTCACAGGAACATATTCAACGTAAGGCCCAACTAAGCCCCTGGTGTCGGCTCAAAGGTCAAATTTCTAAGTGGTGGTTCACTCTCACGATTAAAATTTAAATGGCTGGTCTCTCCACAACCTATCTAATCTAGCTTCAAATTGTTTTACTTTATCTGCATCCACATCACAATGGATAAGCTGTTGCATAGGTCAACATTGCGACACACAAACATTTTTTGTTCTAATACTGAGTTAGATCTGGATCATGAATGCTGTGAATTCAATACAAATACAAAAACTTGAAAATCAAGTACAAGTTCTGCACCGTAGGTCACTTTAATAACAAATGATCAGCTTATATATCTGTAACAGTATGGAATTAGGAAAGGGAGATAACCTTCCCTGGTCACTTCACACCAGTGAATTTTCAGTGTTTTTTGGCTAAGCAGAGAATATTTCTTTACTTTTCCATTCAGCACTTGGCTTTGGAGCATATTTATAAAAACCCTTTGCCCCAAGGGTTACCGTTGCACTTGTCGTCTGCTTGAGCTTGCACCATGCCTCGTGTACAGAGTGACTCTGTCATAGTGCATCACAGCTATTTAACATTTCTTTTCTTTTAAAGCAAGCGCTTTTTTTCTTTTCCGACCTGGACCACGATGGCAAAATGAGAAAGAGAACCGGATGTTACCGGAAATTAAAAAAAGTTTAAAGGGAAATAATTCACGAGTACCGGTCGAAATCGAAAGTACCGTGTACGTCTTTAGGTCGCTTTCTAGCAATCGTTTTTGTATGTGCATGTATGTTTTTGTTTTAAATTAAAATATAAACTAAAACAGCAAAATGTGTAGATTGTGAAGCCATGTATGCAGATTTCAAAATTCCCAAACTTTCACAAACCAAAAAAAGAAATGTTGATTTTCACAGACTTTCCAGGGCCTGGAAAATGGATTTGATTTTTCCCAAACTTTCCCAATCGCTACGAACCCTGACAAACACACACAGAGACACACACACAAAATATATATATATAGCCAAGAATTCAAAACTGAGTGAGGAAATTTTTTTCTGTGAAAGCTCTCACAGAAGAGTGGAAGAAGCTTAAAAAGATCAGTGATTAATTTGATATTTGATAAATATTTGACACAAAAAAATTTATGGATATATAAGCAAATATTCATCTCTTAATATGACCTACAAATTTTATAAGTTTTTGACCAATTTTGACAACGACTTCAGAGGCACTTTAAAACGTGTTTTTTCATATTCGAAACACTGCACAGAAATAAATGAGCTATCGTTTTTTTTGGATATGATGCACTAAATACCTCTCCAGTGATGAGAATCCAAAACGCTCTTTACAGTGGTTGATGAAAGTTCTGAGATCCTGTTTACTGATACCACCTATAGGGTTGATGTCAGCACTGGAGCAGTCGTACTTGGTCATGTAGCCACGCAGACTGAAACCACAAACCACATCACAATACACAACTGCTACAAAACCACAATGAGACCATGTCAGTGTTGCAATTTATTTTACACAATAAAGATGTGTTGTACTGTTCTATTGTATTATGTTAGAGCTGTTCTGGTCAGAATCATAAAATGAAGTCTTACCATGTGTTAAGGAACTTATCTGTGCTTTAAAATAATTTATAAACCAATTTTTGAACTCAATTTAAAACAAAACAAAAAGAGTATTTTAAAGTTGCATTTATATTGGACTTGAAACAGTGATCTATAAGCAAACAAATTATGTGAGTGTCCTTCACCACAAAACTAAAAATAAATAGATAAATAAAAAGTCCGCAAGAGTGCCAAGTGCACAATTTTTGACCTCTCATCAACGTTGGCTGAGCCCAAAACCAGCAGCCCACCAGACCTGCCCCTGGCCCACAAAACCAGCTGTGCAAATAGGTAGGCCAGTACCATCCTCACTCGGGCCTGCAATGACAGCAAAATTAGACAATATATTGCCTGTAATACAATACTCAAAATGAAAATAAACACAGAGTTACATCTTTATTTATAGATATAATTATGTTATAACCTTCCCTTTTTTTCTAACCAACTGATCATTATTTCTGTGTGTATACCAGTGATATCTTACAAAAAATAACATTGAAACATACGGTGTGGCTGTTAAGAGGAAGAGCTGGTAAGACAATGTCAGGGAATAGACATCCATGTACATGCCAGACTTACTCATGAAGCCGATGCTGTGTCTCTTATTAAGTCCCCATCATCTCCACCCCCACTAGCGCCCTTGACTTCTACCTCCCAACAAGAACCTGACAGGTTGAGGGGCTAAATACCTAGAGAAATACACCAAATATTAGAAGGGGAAAAATTTCCCCTCAACCTACTTGCACGTTCTGCAGAGCCAGGTTTTCTCTCAGCCCACCACCATGGGCTCTGAACTTGGGCATCATGTTGACAGCGGTAGAGAAAATTCGGAGGATCGCTGAGACAGCCGTGTCTATCCTGATGGACAGATGATAGCTGCACATCGCCAAAACCAATATCAGTAAAACTCTGACCTTGTACGTACAAAGCAGCAAAACCTCGTGGAAGACTGTTACATTTGTTGTTGTTTTTTTAAAAATCAGTAGCTGATTCAGCCCGGATGCTTGAATCCTGATAAGTGTAACTCGGATTCGTTTATCCATGCAACCTGTTCACTCAGCAACAAGGCCACACTGACTCAACCAAAGCTTTTAGGTTTTGAAGTCAGTTCAGCCAGGCTAGCTATAAATAGCTTCGCTGGTGCTCTTCTTTCCTTTCACTGAAAGGGAGGGTGTAGGCAAGCTATAAATAGCCCACAGCCAGCAAAATGTGGGAGAACCTAAGAGTGCTGCTTACATAGGCATTGAGCAGGTGTGAGGCAGGAGTCGTCGTGTGAAGTTTTCCAACTTTATTCAGCGTACATCAACAACTGCATACAATCGCTTTTTCCACCTTCTCCCTTTTCAGACACAATGCATCAATTATATAGTTTTCTAATACTCGAGAGAACGTTCTAACATTCCAGCATGACGCAATTACAGCCAATCACGAAAAGATTCATCATCACTGTCTTACGTCATACAACTTTCTTTAGGGTCCAAGAATTTTCTCAGCTGCCAGTAGATCTATCTAGACGCTTCGATCGATAGTAGACAAGCAATCCTAGAAAATTCTCCAATAATATCGACCAAGGAAAATTATCAACATTATACCAAGCTTCTTCTAACAACAACACAAAGTCAAATCAAAGGTAAATACACTCTGTTATTGAATGCTTTGCAAAACAAAACGATCGTATCTATCGTGCGCGTCTCACACGTACTATTGTGCGCATCGCAAACATAACAAAGACAAAATGGCAGTAGCTTTCAAGCAAAACAATTGTTGCTACTGTAAAAAGATAAACATGTCAGCAGTGAGGCTGGGATTCAGGAAACTATGGGCTAAGTGGGCATCACTCGCAGACAGATAAAGAAAAGAAAGGAACGGTCAAGAGGAAGGGAAAGGGGGAATCAAGATACAATGGTATATAAGTTATAAATACAGGGAAACAGCAACATAGAGACAAAGTAGAAACAAATCAATAATCACTGTTACGATTAAGACGCGCATGATAGTTCAGAAAATTTTATTTTGCAAAGCATGCAATGATTTGATTCGGCTCTGTTGCTAGAAAAAGGCTTTGTATAATGTTGATCATTTTCGTCGGTCAATATAGTTCAGAACTTTCAGGAATTACTTGTTTATTATCGATAGAATTTTCCAGATCTTACCGGTAATAGCTAAGTGATTTTTCTAAACTGAGGAATGTTCTATACATAAGACATTGCATAGTTCTTGTTACAAGTTTTATTTTGATTGAGTGTTATTGCGTCATTCTGGAATGTTAAAAGTTTTTCGGGAGTGTTGAAAAACTAAATAATGCACTGTCTGCTTGAGAAGTGATTTTTGAGTGATTTTCGCAAAGCAATCTTGTATGCAGTTGTTGGTGTATGCTGAATAAAGTTGGAAACTTTATACAATGACTCCTGCCTTGTTGCTGAGTGAACAGGCTGCATGGATAAACAAATTAGAGTTACACATATCAAGATTCAAGCATGGGGGCTGAATCAACTATTGATAAATATGTGTAACAATAACACTAGTAATAATGTAAAGACATAAATACACAGCATTTAAGCCATCTTACACCCAGCAAAAAGCAAACAAACAAAGTGAATACCGTGATACCAGAAATCGGTGATCTATTTTGGCAAATTGTGAAGCAGGTGTGCTGTGACTTCATCATCGTTGAATTTGGGGTATCTTGATGCTTTAAACTGTTTTGTTCATCTATCATGCCTGTGCAATCGTGCATCACAAACCAACTGTTGTGTGGGATTTTTCCACGAGTAGGCTATGCAGCAAATAGTAAAATATCACTACGTTAAATATGGAAGGTTCTGAGAAAACTGGGCGTTTTTGAATAAGTGCTCAGATTTTGAGAACATTTGAACGCAGTGATGACCTCACCTGCCAATCTGCTGAGCAAGCTGGGCAGACCTGTTTCTGGTCTCGTTGGAAGAGTTTTCAGATCCCATGTAGACCGTGGTGAAGAGGCGGTTAGCCAGCTCTCGTGGGTCCTTGGGCACATAGTCTACTTGCCCCACCACTTTCTGTATGTCTGCCAGCACGTTCTTTTCTGGTGAAGTCAAAGAAAACGTTGGCTAGAAGCTATTTTAGGTCACTCGGAACAGAAATTCTGACTGCACCCTTATATCTACAACCTTCCCATCCCTTTCTGTATGGCAGTCAGTCATTACATTACATTACATGATTATTGCTTTAGGTCCAGCGGACTCTTCCGAGCCAAATCAGGACCAGAGAGACTGGCAGTCAGTCAAACAAACATTTGGTTAGAAGATATGCCAAACAAATATGAACAAAAAAATATAAAAATAATAAATAGATTGACAATGTGCCATGTCTTCATGGTAACATATGACCATGTGGTTCAGCAGAAGCAGACAAAATGGGGGTAAGTAGTGACTTCACCGTAACTGGAACAGAAATGAATAATAATAAGTAATTTTATTAGATCTCATATCTCCCAGGGTAGCATTAAACTCTTGTGGAAAACTTTATAAAGTATCTTTTTAGAAAGTCAATTTCAATGAGAAAAATTTCCTTCCCACCACTGAAAATCAAAGAAAGGTTGACTGCACACCAGGAAACCAGATTGCCGAATGAGCTAATTCAGGGTTCATCAGGTTTCAGGCCAGAAAAAGTAAGGACTTTTTAAGGACTTTTTAAGGACTTTTTAAAGGACATTTTACGAACTTTAGCAAACTTGATTTGATAGTATATTGATGCTTACTAAATATGAAATCATTGAAAACAGACAGGTGGCCCCACATTTACTTTCTAGTGACTTTCTTTAAGCCTAGCCAATTCACTGTCAATGTCCTTCTGCAAAGCTGGCAGGCTGGCACGTTTGTCTTTTGCCTTCTTTCTTAGGGCATTGGCCTCAGTGAGGAGAGTCAGGTCTCCTTTGGCTTCAGCATCTTCTGATAGCTTATCTGCTTTTGCTTGAAGGTGCTGGATGTCTTTTTCAATCCTGGCTTTCTTTGTCTCCAGTTCTTTTACGTTGTTTTCCAGATCCTTCCTTTTTTCCCCTCTCTTGGCTGCAGCATCAGCTTGTTTTGCATCCTCAAGGTGCTGTTGGTAACGGCTGCGGGCAGATGAGGCAGAAAGGAGAAGCTCCTTTGTGATAGGTACACAATGCACCCCGCCAGCCTTCTTCACCCCTTGCACTATTTGCCTTCGGGCAACCAGTGATTCCTTGGCCAGATTCTCCACAGTCAGCTCCTTGTTAATGGAGAACCCTCTCTCTACGGTAGCCTGTCCATGGGAGAGAAGAAGCAGCTGGCGCAGGACTGCCCAAAGGTCTGCATACTGCTTGTCAGATGAGAGCACTGAGTGAAATAGTGTATCAACCCTGTCTCCATCTTCGTCTGGATTAAAGTCACTGAACATGGCCCTAGTTTCTGCATCACTATGGAGATGATCAAGAAGTAGCGAGAACTCGGTGATGATGTGATCACAAACTGATTCTTGGACTCGTTTTGCCTCCACCATGATGTGAAGAGTCCGTTTCAATTTTTCACATTGAACTCACGTTCATCAGATTTTGCTATTTGTCGAGGATCCATCCAAGAGAGGAGGCGGACAAGTGGGTAGGTGATTGGCGATTTTTCCAACAACTTCTTGATAGTTGCCTCCAGAAAGTGGCGACAGCCAAGCCTGAAATCAGATTTCTGCCTGATGGAAGCATTGTTGCTCCTCAGCAGTCGCTCAGCCACAAATCCAACTTCAATGTTGTTCAGTTCAAGCCAGTTTGTTTTGTCAGCGATGTCGATCTTCACCATGCTTGAAAGCGATGTTGCCTTCTCAGCCAAAACCTCAGGCTTCACAATCTTTTCCATCAAGACCTTCACAAGGAGGCCCAGGTCTTTCCCTATGAATGGCAGCATTGGCTTGTCTGTTTGGTAGCGTCGAAGAAACGGCTCCACTTCCCTCGCAATCATCAGGAAAAATTGCAGTTGGGCAGTAATCAGTGGATCTTGGATGGCCTTTTGGATGACGGTGAATGACTGGTTGGTCGGACACGTCACCTTCTTAGACCTGGCTGCTGTGCAGTACTCCACTATCTGGGGCATCAACAGTATGGCTCGCTCGGCTGCTTTAATGTTCTCAACCCACCTGAAAAAAAAAAGTGAAGGTCACTAAATTTTTGACAATATTCACAACCACTCCCATGTACTTAAGTGATAAAAAAAAAAACAATTGGAAAGATTCTGAAGGTTAGGTTTTGTTTTGGGTAAGGGTTAGGGCTGTACCCCAAACTAAACCTAATCTTCGGTATTCCTACGCAAAATCTAGTTGAATTTGAAATTTATTTATGGTACACGGAAGTGGTTGCGAATATTGCCAAGTTTTCCACCAAGAGTGAGCACATGACTAAGTAATAGTTGCAAGGAGTGATTTTATTTATTTTTTTTTATTTTTTTTTATTTTTTTTTGTGTGCTTGAAACAGTTGAAAAAAGTTAAACAAGCTACTAAATTAAAAGTTCAGATGGGCAAATATTTATGACGCTCACCTGTGCTTGCAGAACATCAAAGGAAGAGTAGTGCTCCCAGTGACCACAGCAAAGTCTTCTCTTCTGGCTGGAGAGTCCTTGAAAAGGTAGTATAGAGAGGACAAGAACTTGTCCACCCCCCATCCGGCAGCCTGAGATCCAGCCCGAAAGGCATTGTGTATGGTGTGCAGACCACAGCTCCCTGTTTGAAGCATCTTGCAGCTGGACTGCTTTGCTATCTCGTCTTGCAAAGTCCTACAAAACACAAACAAATATTCCAGATCTTATTGCCAATTTTGTAATAAACTTGATATCTTCCTTCTTTGTTATCACTTATCCATTACATGTAGCCTCCCCGGATTTTTTTTTTTTTTTTTTTTTTAGTGGGTCCTCCAGTTGGAGCACACAGATCCTCAATCACTACTTTTATTTACTTAAATGTCTGCCTTTCTCATAGCTTCTTTTCTTTCTCTTTTAAACAAACACATACACACACAAACACCCGAAAGTATGAAAGGACAAATAAGATTTCAGTTCCCTCTCCCTCCCTAACACATTTACAACATGCAAAGACAACTATGATATTCTCATTCACCCACCCACATACCGAACAATATAAAGAAAAACTGAGGGATCCTGACTCGCTTCTCCATACACACATACCCCACACTACAAATACATTTTTCTCTTACTCATGTCTATCTTAATCATCATTCTTTAAAAACAAAGTAAATTTAAATCATTTATGACATATAAACATGTATAAAATATAGACCTATTTTAGTGATGGAGTTGATCTGTGTACTTCAACATACCTCCTTTTTTTAACACATTATTGGGGTCCTCCATCCTCCTGTTTTTGCCCCTTCATTTTAAAAAAAATAAATAAATATTTTATTTACTATTTACTCATTTTATTCTGCTATTTTAAACAAAAAAGCGATGTACGCCCCTAAAAAATAACAAATATATCAAATTAAAACAAGCAATAAATTAATTAATTAATAAATATAATTATTAAAAATAATAATAATAAATAATATTATTATCATAAATTAAACAATAATATCAGAATTAGCAATTATAGATTGCAGAATTATAGATTGCAGTGCATAAATTATAATGTCTACAGCCCCTAACATCTAACATAGTAAATGTCGAAGTGCTGCTTCTTAAAAAGAACAAGCTTCTTTGCTGAAAGGCAATGTTTATCACATGTGGCAATGAAAGAGTTAACCAGATTAAGAAATTATAAAGCAATGTATTTTTAAAAAACAAAAATAAAAAAAACAGTTGCAGCAAACACATATACATGATATAGGCCTATTAACAAAAATAGAAATTGTTAATTCAAAATAAAACTTACTCATATAGCTTCCAGTTCACGTTAGGGCCATCCATGGATAGCTGCAGAAGCTTGCGATGACCAAACTCGAGGATCACGGGCTCAAGGCGTTCATGAAGGTCAACTGCTGCCGCATGCCCCATGAATTCTGAACGAAGGTAGTTCGTCGCCACCACATCATTCTCCCACACCCTCACATGGATATCCAGCTGCTTTTGCTGCAGATCATCATTCAGGCTCTCGTCAAATAACAAGACGTAGGATGTCTCAGATTTCACTCTGTCCTTCAGTTCATTAAAGAAATGGCGAGCGATTCCAAATGTTGCCAAGTATGACGACTTCCTTTCTCCACACTTATAACTGGCCGCTATCTGGCTGTCAGGAAACATTGCTGCAAACACTTTGCCGTTGTCTTCACATGATTTATAGCTGTAATGGCTGCTGACCGCTTTCAATGTCCAGATTATTTCAGCTTTCAAAGTATCTGTGCTGGAAAATGGCTGAGCAGAAGAAGGCCTGGTACTGACAGTAGAACTACTAGTCGCAGCATGGGTTACAGTTGAAGTTGAAGGCACAGTCTTTTCGAAAAATGCGGACATGGGCACGGCAGGTCTTGAAGCTTTTACCAAACGTTCATGTTTTGCCCCCTTGTGGTGCGCCAGTACAGAAGAATGACCGCCAGCAGCAACATCAAAAGTTTTTTTGCACACTGAACAATAGGCTTTCCGGGTGTTTCCCTTTGGATCACGTTGCAGCCACTCTCTAAATGCGGCCGCTTCCAACCACTTATCATTGAATAGACACTTTCCAGGCATCTTTCACAGAACAAAAATGGCGCACGCTTCACCGGCACAAGCAACCACGGAGTCCCGTTCCGATGCACGCTAGGAAGTTAGGTAACGCTAGCCAAGCGAGAAGCAATCTAGCGAGAATTTCTTCTTTCCCTTGCCGCGTGCCAGTGTCAGCGGAACGCTACTACCTCGCGAGATCCTAGCCTTCTTGCTCCCTTGCGTGTATTGGAACGAGACTGGCATACTAGCAAGAGGGAAAATTATCAGGGGAGGTCACTCCTGCATAATTATCAGGGGGTCCGAGTCGTTTCCCTTTTGCAAAAATGCTGGTAGCAGACGACACACTTTGTTGGCGACATCGAAATGAAAATGTCATTTATTTATCAGTTTTTCTTGAACTAAAGTACTGCTTTGAAATTCTTTCAACAAAAATCCCATTTTCGAAGGACTTTTAAGCACCTTGCTAGTAAACTGATAGAAAACTTTAATTTCGAAGGACTTTTAAGGCCTTAAAAAAGGGGTGTCAAAATCTAAGTACTTTTAAGTACTTTTAAGGTGCGTGCGAACCCTGTAATTTCCACCCACATATGTTCGTTAATAATGGAAGAAGGAGGACTCACTTCCACTGGCGACAGCCTCTACAATCAAATGACACATGGAAGCCACCAGACAGGCCGTGGCAGAGCTGTCAATTCCTCCAGACAATGGCAAGAAAAATCCACCCTGCGCACTGCGACGCAAGTAGTCCCACATCCAACATGCCGGACCCAACCTATAAATAACATTATTTTAAAAAAAATTATTATTTTATAAAAAATTATATAGTTGAAGGTCATTTTAAAATAGAAGAATTGATTTTATTCTCACACACTCATTACAATTTTATTTTTGAATGAACTTACTTCAGATCAACTTGTAGGCCTCACTTTGTAGGACTAACAATACAAACTGATAGGAGTATGAATTACCATCTTTACAATATAACTTCATACTTCTCACAAGCTAGAATGTTTTTTTTAATATATGGTATGGTGTTGTGTTGTGCTGTATCATACCAAAGAGCTTAATGATAGAAAGAGGGGGAACTTGGTACAGAACCGCGAGACGAAAGTGACGAGTTATGCGCCCTTGTCAGCATACTGAAAATGGCTCGTGGCAGAAAGTCAAAAGGCGACCGAGTGAAACAGGGCGGTGACTTTTGCACAGCCATCAATTGCCATAATGCCAGATACAAGAAAAGTTGTGTTGGCAAGTCCTTTTTCAAATTTCCAAGAGACAAAGAAAGGTAAATTGCAATTGAAAAACTTCATTTTTTGTGTGTTTATGTAGGCCTAAACTAAGACCGCTGCAGTGCTGTTAGTGTTAAAACAATCGGAGAGCGGCTTGAATGATTCATGTTATACCTATGTGCTAAATCCAAAACAGTTTGCTTGCTGACAGTTTACGTTCAACAGGTCACTCACTGTTTACGTTATTGCTAGGTTGTTTGACTATATTTGTGCTTATATTTCAAAAGTAGATGTCAGATAATAACAATAATAATAATAATAATAATAATAATAATAATAATAATAATAATAATACATCCAAGTGTAACGGCATGAATGCAGTATTATAACAGAAATATGTCACCTCGTCAGAAAGATTTCACTTCTCCTGGAGAATCTGTAACTGAGATGTGAGAGAAAAGAAACCGTTGATCCTGAAGTGACTGATGTTATTAAGCCAGTGATGTGGGAGGTGAGAAGGTTGGTGGGTAGGGGGACACCTGATATAAATTAAATTCACACTATTAGTGAAACATTTTGTTATTGTGCTTTATTGTGATTAATTGATTGAATGACAGAGCTCTCTCTTCCCCCAACCTCTCTCTCTCTCTCTCTCTCTCTCTCTCTTCCCCCAACCTCTCTCTCTCTCTCTCTCTCTCTCTCTCTCTCTCTCTCTCTCTCTCTCTCTCTCTCTCTCTCTCTCTCTCTCTCTCTCTCTCTCTCTCTCTCTCTCTCTCTCTCTCTCTCTCTCTCTCTCTCTCTCTCTCTCTCTCTCTCTCTCTCTCTCTCTCTCTCTCTCTCTCTCACGGATTTACACAGTTTCGGATAAATGAAACAGTCTGTCATGCATATTTTAATTTTAAAATCTGTCGTTGATTAAAAAATAATACATTCCAGGGCAGAAAACGAACCTATGACATACACACATAAGCAGCATAAAAGCACCTAATAAATGTCAATAAGTAAACATAAACAAAACAAACAAACAAAAAAAAGACAGCAATAGTGGAATATTAATAATAATGATGGTTAAAAGTTTGGTTTTTGCAAACGTTGCCATAAAAATGTTCTTTTGCAATTCATAGGCTCAATAAGTTACCACGCACAGATCATTCATATAGCAGATGATGAAATATAGCCAGCCCGAGCAAAGGGAAATAATCCGTGAGAGCGTCTCGCATTTTTGTATAAGACGTACTGGAAGTTCCCCCTCTTTCCGTAATAAGCTCTTTGATCATACCAAATCATATTGTATTATATTGCATTGCATTGTATCAACTAACCACTTCATCCGGACTAAAAAAATAATAAAAAATCGGGATTGCAAGAAAACTTCCAATCAGAGAGTTGGCCTGCTCAACACCTGTTGAGACTTGGGAGAGGTAAGCCTGGTCGAGTCTTGGCTATGTTGCGTGATCTTTTTACTGACTCATATATATATATAAAAATGAATCACTGTTAAATCATCATCAATATCATCATCATCATCTTCATCGTTGTTATTCATAACCACTGTTCCTTATAATCATCAACCATACCATTGAAGCAAGACCTAAATCTCAGACACAAGTCTCAGACACAAGTCATCAATACTATCACCATCGTTGACACAGGGAATGTTGCTTTATACCCCACCCCAGTCCTAACTCCTGAACCCACCCTAACCCAATTTACTGACTACTGTTATCATCTTCATCATCATGACATACCTGATTTCTTCAGAAGGTGTGAATAATGTGAACTGAATGGGGAGTGATGATCGCAGAAGGTTGTCGTCCTCTCTATCAGACAAGGCAAAGTCCACCTGAATCCTGGGGAATGATTTGGACGCCGAGGACTGCAAAACAAACAAGAAATCCAAACAAGCTTGAATAAACTGTAAGGTTCGGGAAAAGCAGTAAATGCAATCTCCTTTGAATGCAGATTAAAGTTCAGTACTTTTTCTGACACAGTCCACATAACCAGCTCAAAGAGCTCTCGAGGTGCAGGAAAAATGGCAGGATCAATCTCAAGCAACCTAAGATGCCAACTTGTTGCATCCCATGCACTGTCCAATTCCACAGACCTTTAAGATTGACCTGTGTGCATATCTGACCCTGTCAACTGCCTTTATGAATACATGAAATGGTTCTTTAACATGCCACTGAGGACAAAGGAGGAACATAGAAAACCAGTCATTATAGAAAATAATCAATCACTAAAACAATTAAAAGCCCAGTTGGCTAGGCATGCCATGGAAGCAAGACTACTAACTGCGCAATTCTGCTACCCTGTGTGTGTTCCATGTGCCCCTAGGGGGTTATTTTCTGAAATAAAGATTACTGACGTGACTTGACTAGACCTGACTCGTGTGCATTTTACTTACCATTTCTGATCTACTGCGAATACCATGCTTGTACGCTCTGATGTCCTCCAAGTCAACTGTTGCCGTAATCACTGCCTGCAAATATTTTAAAACATACACATTCGTATCTACTAGCAAAAAAAAAAAACCACTAACCCAAAACCAAAACACTAAAAGAGTCAATCTAAAAAATAAGAACAAAATTGTCATCAAGAGTAAAATACATCAGTCAGGACAATTTGAATGTAGATACCTTAACCCCACCCCTGTAACCTCTCATTTGAAAAAGTGGTGGCAGCAACCAGACAAAGTGGGACTCATAGACTTTCAAATGGTATAGATTTAGACTGCAAATTTTATACCTATAAAACTCTCAGCCCAGTGTTTAAAAGTTTGTTCATCTGGTCAGCGATATGGTATGGTGTTGTGTTGTGCTGTATCGTACCACATCATATTGTATTATATTGCATTCCATTGTATCAACTAACCACTTCATCCAGAGTAAACTGGGGCCCCTCAGCGATGATCTGTCCATTGAGTGAAATCATCGACCCTCCATCATAAAAGACGCGGTCTCCGTCACAGCCAACCAGGTTGCTGAACATGTACACACCACCGCACTACAAAGAGAAAATATTGACAAAAGAAATAAATAAAATACTACAGGAGAAATAAAGGTAGGAGATCAAGAAAGGACTGATTGCATGATGCACAGACTAGTCCTAAACAACAGTTTTACATAAATTGTTACAGTTGAAAACGCACTGTAAGGGCAGTTTGGTCCCAAATTTCGTCCAAGACTTTTGTTGTCTCAGTCACAGTGCTGTTCATTCCTTTTTCCTGTTAATGAATCCCATTACCAGAATAAAGTATTTAGTACAGAATGCAGGCTAAAGGAATGAAGTTGAGAATTTTTTTCTGCATCAGCACAGACCAAAGCATTAAGAGCTGAAATACAAAGTTTTACTTTTGCAGTGGTGTTCCTAGGATTAGAGGGCAATAGGACAAAATGTCCTGAATCATAAAACTAATCGGACATCATGTCCTGACTACATAAAAGCAATAGGACATTCAGATTGGAAAGCGAACCGATTAATGGTGTTTCTTTAGAAGACAGTGAATGAGAATAAATATGAATAAAGTAAAACAAAAACTCTGTTGTGTAAACAGTTTACAAATGTATTATTTTTTTAAATGCAATGTTTGGCCAGATTATTTTTACGTATACACACACACGTTGCAGAGGAAGTATGGTGTCGGTTATTTCCCTTTCAAAAGTGTCGAGAGTTGCGGCCCTTTTGTTGTTCGACGGAATGTACTAAAGAGTGATAATAGTCTAGCATTGTCCACTATTCAAACTCGATTTAACGGCTTTGACACTCCACTTTGTACAGATGTTTCTTGCAGTGACCGCTCTAGTCATAATACTATCGGACAATGACCGCTAATTTCGCAATAGAATCGGACATTTGACGGGACAAAGGTGTTTGCATTCAGTCATTTTCCAAACGAATCGGACCATGACCGATGTCCGAGGCCTCGGGACATCACTGCTTTTGGGATCTAACAGTGGCTTTGTGGGTCAAGATGTGGGTCTAGTCTGCTTCGCAGCAGTCAACTTTCAGCAATGACTCTTTAGACAGTAATTAAAGTGTGAAATCCTACAACCTCTATGCAATTTACTCACTTTGAACGTGGCCGACTTGACAAGGTCCACTCGAGTGTACATCTTTCTCAGTTCATGGTGACTACCACTACCGTTCATGATGATCTCCACACCATCCAGCGACAGCTCAATGTGCCGACTGAAACACAACACATGAGACTACTTATAACACACCACTGGTGGTTATTACCTCATTTAAACATTTTTTTTTAAACCAGTAAACACTATTGAAGATACAATTTTCTAAAGTCATTTCTGCGTTACTGCAATGGAGAATCCCCGTACGAAAAAGTACTTTTGGTTCGATCAGTACTACTATACTGAGTAACCTCCCTTACAGGAAATATAAGCAAAGGAAACAACTCCAGATAGATCGTTCTCACTCTAGCGACGATCATAAGTTATATTTTAACGCTTTTCAAGTGTTGAAATGGAAAAAAACAAACACAATGGATGGTCCATGTAACATACTGTTCATATGGACTCCGATAGTGAGAAGAATAAAGTTTCTAAAAGTAATACCAATAGTTCAGATTATGAATCAGAAAATGTCCTTGGAAGCAGCGAAAGTAGTGAGGAATGTATCAACCTATCTCAAGCATTTTCAATGGCCAGTCCCCGCATACTTTCATCAACCATGTGAAAGGTTAAGGAATAAACAGAATGGCAGCTCAATGCAATATTTTCCCAAACATATATTTACTTGCAAACAATTAGGAAACAAACATCAGTTTTCACACAACATTTAGCAAAAGAAATAAACAAAATCAAGCACAAAATTATCTTTTCATTAATTTTCAATCAACACTAATGTTTTTCTAGGATTTTGAAAAAATTTTGGGCAGGAGAAAGCACTATTGCGGAACTAACTTAGAAATGAATTAAATCTTACTCTAATAGGCATCCGAAAATCAGAATCCATGTATTTTAAAACAATAATATTATTATTCATGAATTTTTCTATTTTTAAAAAAATTGAAACTTTTTATTAGGATGTTTTATTTTAAATACATTTTGTACTAGAATTTTTCTTGAATTAATGCTACTAAACTTAAACCTTCCTGCCTGTGGAGTTGCTTTTAGTACCCAACTTAGCTGGCAGCAGCAAAAGGTTAAGAACACAATATTGTGAATAAGAAAACATGGTTAGTGAAAGGTGGTAGCCAGCAAATTTCATAGTCTAAAGCACTTGATCTTTGTGCAATAGTCTGCATAATGAACAACAACCGAAACCTACAAACAAAACATTCACCTTCTAGGGTTCCAGAGTTCTTCACAAATCTCTGGTGCGAAGCAAGTGTCAATGGTGGAGACGACAGCATCGCCAAAAGGCACACACTTCTGATCTGTGATATCTCGCACCATTCGCGGCAAGTAATGGTCCTCTACCTCCCGTTCCTTCTTCCAGCGCGTGAACCACCGAGTTTCCCTGTAGTTGCCATCATCGCACAGGAGCATCTTGGGACGGATCAGCAGGATTTTTCTGGAAGGAAAGCAACAAACAATCTGTCATTTAGTGATCAGTAGGACGCACAGCCATAAAATGAAAACAGTAGCCTAACAAAACCAACTTGAGCAAGCTCTGGGGGCTTTGTCGCTGAACTACAGAAGATTGCAGACTATTGGGACAGGCACAGAGTTGAGGATATAAGCATGGTCATTCAAAATAAGAAGAATAACAGTAGCCAATCAAGATCATTTTTCTGGTGTAAAAAAAAATACAATCAAAAAACAAACAAAAAAGTATGTCTGAAACAGAAATCTGCTACACCTACCAGTTAGTGTTTTAACAGCTGGTAATGCCAAATTTCAACTAAAAAAAAAAACAGTCTACAGAGTCTTCACCATGATGAAAGCAGTAGTCTACGGAAAGAAAAAGAAATGCCTTGAATTAAATGTGAAACATCTCCTAAAATAGCACAGGTAAGTAAATGTAAACTTACTTGTTGAAGAAGATGACCCTGCAGTTGTAAGCCACATTTTTGTGCCTAATGGGCCTGCACAATAAAATACAGGCTTACACACATTTAATAATAATATAATAATAATAATAATATTGCATGCTATAAGCTCATTTGGAAAGACAGGACCATCTATCTATATTCCAAGGTAAGGTTGCTGCACTCCCTTGTCATCTCCATCTTCCTATATGTTTGTGAAACATGGACCCTCACAGCAGATCTACAATGAAGAATACAAAGCATGGATATGAGGTGCTACAGGAGACTTCTGGGCAGTCCTATACCCAGCACATCACCAGTAATGGAATCCGACTGACCATGACACAAGCCATTGGACAACACAATGACATGCTCACAGTGGTGAAGAAAAGGAAACTCCGATGGTATGGCCACATCACCAGAGCATCAGGCCTTGCAAAGACTATCCTGCAAAGCACAGTGCAAGGAGGCAGAAGAAGATGGAGACAGAAAAAGATGTGGGAGGACAACATTCGAGAATGGACTGGCTTGACACTGAGTGAAACCATGAGGGTTGCTGAGGACAGAGAAAGATGGAGTATGCTTGTTAAACGATCATCTGTGGTGCCCCAACGACCTTCGAATTTCGGGATAGGATAGGATAGGATGTTATACGAGCCTTACTCCTAAATCAGACTCAAAGTGTGGCGATCTGTTGCCAACATACACACTCACACTGTTACAGACATTAATACATACACAACAAACACACGTTCATCACTCAAACATGTGGTGTACAGTCAAATCGGTATTAGAAGACGGAAAGAAAATCAAAATATTCAAATGTATATTTTTAACATTATTTTGTAGACAGACTGCATCTAATACCATTTGTAACATTCTGACATAAAAACAGGAGAAAAGTACGGTTTGACATTGCTATAATAGGCTGAAACTGTTAGCAATGTCGTCTCTCTTGACAAAACATTTTTGACAAGATTCACACACATGCATCAGAACAGCACATGGACGAAAAGAGCAAACGGGCTATAAGTAAGTCAACAGTATTCAAAAAGTTGTCAGGGTTTGCCAAAATTAGGCCTACTTGTACGAAACTAGCCCTGAGACAAAGTTACTGGCTCTCACAACAAAATACGGCGTCGGCATGTGGTTGAGGCAATGGGCAGAGAACTGGATATATACGATAAATTTGATAAACTGTGGTTCTAATGGAGAAGGACTACACTGTTAAGTGAACTGACACTGGATACACTGAAATTGGATACAGAGAAGAAAGAAGAGGCGGCTTAGCATAGGAGGTAAGGGAATAGTATGTTCAGCATGCAGATATCTATGTTTAGCCTAGAGCAGAGGGAAGAGCTGTCTGCAGAAAACACGAGTCCCATTTGACACAAGCCGCAGCATTCGTCACCCGCCACAGCAACACATGCAAAGCATGCAAACCACCCTCCCACCCCCCCAAAAAAAAGTCATAATCACAGCTTTAACTACAGAATCGCACCAGCAGACATTGCCAAAAACCACATTACACAAATATTATAAATAGAGACACATCAGTTTCATCACAAACACTGCACTATCCGCATCAATAGACGGTGGACAGATGATGGAAGGACAATTTTTTTTTAAAATGTCATTTTATTACTATTTAGGGACACTAATTGCACAGATTTGCAAACAAATCTGGAAATTTTTTTTTTTTTTTTTTTGGGGGGGGGGGGGGGGGGGGGGGATTGAGTACATTGACTCACATTGCTATGCATGCGACACACCAGCTCAATGCCTATGTGAGCAGCACTCTTAGGTTCTCCCACATTTTGCTGGCTGCGGGCTATTTATAGCTTGCCTACACCCTCCCTTTCAGTGAAAGGAAAGGAAAGAAGAGCACCGGCAAAGCTATTTATAGCTAGCCTGGCTGAACTAGCTTCAAAACCTAAAAGCTTTGGTTGAGTCGGTGTGGCGAGTCAATAAAAAAACTTACATGCCAACGTCAACGATGATGTCTTGACAAGCAGGGTTTACGATTATCTGCGTAAACATCTCCCAGGAGTGGAGGTAGGTGTCGCTCTCAAAGAAGTGGTCTGCACATCCATAGCCACTGAAAGAAATGCACATTTTAATATGAACTTTTACGCAAAAATTTCTATTGTAGGTAAACACTTGTAGAAAATAAAGTAGAATACCGGCTTATCGCTGAGACTTGGCAAGGCAATTCTCTACCTCTCTTGCCTCAGCAGGCTAGAAGATCAAGAGGCAAAGAAACAATCTGCACCTAGAAGATCAAGAGGTAACAAAACAATCTGCACCTATAAAGTATAAGATCTTTGTGACAGTTTATCATCCCTTTCTATCGGAAAATTCTGGGCCGCCTCCACTGGGGAAGGTGTAGTCGCAGCCTGTGGCGCGCCCAAACCCAACCTAACATTTTTTGTGATTTTGAAATTTTGCTGGGGGAGCAAACTGGAGTACCCGGAGAAAACCCCCGAGACGTTGCCCAAGTCGAAAGTAAATAATATTCGGAGAAACATAACGTCCAGATGATGGATCGAACCCACACCTGTCAGGCGTCATTGGTTTCTGGCTTGTGGACAAGGCAAGTTAGTCCCGCCTTAGCCCACAACGCTCACTATCATAGTATCAAGATCAAGACGACAAGAGGTAACAAAACAATCTGCACCTTCCCTTACTGTTGGTGTTCAAAGGAAAATAAGGAGAGGCTAAGCCCAGTGGTGTCCCGAGGCCTCGGACATCGGTCATGGTCCGATTCGTTTGGAAAATGTCCGAATGCAAACACCTGTGTCCTGTCAACTGTCCGATTCTATTGTGAAATTAGCTGTCATTGTCCGATAGTATTATGACTAGAGCGGTCACTGCAAGAAACATGTGTACAAACTGGAGTGTCAAAGCCGTTAAAACGAGTTTGATTAGTGGACAATGCTAGACTATTATCACTCTTTAGTACATTCCGTCGAACAATAAAAGGGCCGCAACTCTCGACACTTTTGAAAGGGAAATAACCGACACCATACTTCCTCTGCAACGATCTTAAAGAAGCACCATTAATCGGTTCGCTTCACAATCTGAATGTCCTATTGCTTTTATGTAGTCAGGACATGATGTCCGATTAGTTTTATGATTTAGGACATTTTGTCCTATTGCCCTCTAATCCTAGGAACACCACTGTAAGCCATATGAATAGCTTCAAAAAAAAAAAAGCAGTTTCTAGTGTACAGGGCTCTTAATTAACGTAATTAATAAAATACACTGTCACTTTTCTTTTTAATTTAGAGTGATGCATGAACGGTGAAGTCAAGTTCACCTGATTTCTAGCTCTGGTCCACTGCGAAGTGTGGCACCCTTCTGTTTGGCTATTGCTACACCTGAAACAATAAATCAGAACAAAAATACATTTTAATTACAAGAAATAACACGCAATATACTATTATAATATGCTGCGAATACGTTATGGTTAATATTAGCTAATTAGGCGTCCGTTCGTTTTTGTTTTGTTTTTTTTAAAACAAAACCACGCTGCAAAAAACAGTAGCACCCCAAATGACAAAATTCAATGCATATTAGTTTGTGCTTATATTGCCTTGCAAAATGAGAACAATGTTAACATTATTATATTATTCCGATCATAAAGCCGACTTGTCTTCTGCAAAAATCTCTGGGAATTCCCGATCACCTAGCTAGTCTAATGTGTTTATTTGCCTTTTGTAAGCCAAATCTATCGCTAACCATAATATAGTTTGCAGGAATGGCCTCTGTCGTAACCTTTTATTAATTCGCTATGCATCAATCAAGGTTCTATAGCCTAAATTTATCAGAATGGCGAATCAAATAGTTGAAGCGGCCTTGCATGCCAATGACGTTGTTGAATCTAGTTTTACATGACTCTCCAAAACACGACCCTCAAAATAGCAGAAAATACGTACTTTCGATGATCCTGTTAGCATTTTGTTTGAAATCCAAAGCCCACTGGTTCAGGGAACACACGGCTAATATGACTTTTCTTCCCATTTTCTTTTTAGAAGGTCGCAATCACAGACCACCTAACAACATTTTCGTAAGCAGGCAGGTATTTTAAACATGGCGTTATATGACTTATGTTGGGAACTCCATGAAAGCAAGAAAATTGTTGGATCGGAAAATATATGAAACAAACAAAATGTTTCCAGCTAATTTCCACTTTAAAAATAATTACCTAATTTTAAGAAAGGAAGGAAGAAGAAGGGTTAAAGAGAACACAAAAACAATATAAAGAAACAAAAAATAAACTATCCTATCCTATCCCGTAACTCGAAGATCGTTGGGGCACCACGTAGGCTACAGATGATCGTTTAACCAGCGTACCCCATCTTTCTCTGTCAGCAACCCTCATGGTTTCGCTCAGTGTCAAGCCAGTCCATTCTCGAATGTTGTCCTCCCATTTCTTTTTCTGTCTCCTTCTTCTTCTGCCTCCTTGCACCGTGCCTTGCAGGATAATCTTTGCTCAGGTGACGTGGCCAATACCATCGGAGGTTCCGTTTCTTCACCACTGACACTGTATGTGAGCAGGTCATCGTGTTGTTCAATGGCTCGTGTGATGGTCTATCGGACTTCTTATATATAGTTGGTGATGTGCTGGATATAGGAAATTTAATTTAATAGTTCTTATATAGCGCTTTACCAGCTCAAGAGCTGCTCAAGGCGCTGGCCGATACAGGATCTAACTCAAGCCGCCCGAGACGCCGCCCGAGACGCCCACCCAGAAGTCTTCTGTAGCACCTCATCTCCCTGCTTGGTATTCTTCGTTGTAGATCTGTTGTGAGAATCCATGTTTCGCAAGCGTATAGGAAGATATGGAGATGACAAGGGAGCGCAGCAACCTTGCCTTGGAATGTACACGATGATCCTGTCTGTGCAAGTGGGCTTCAACCTTGACAGGGCAGCAGTTGTTTGTGCGATCCTGGAGAGGACTTCCTGTCGGGACCCATTGTCTGATACAATGGCTCCTAATTAAATATCTGAAGCTATGCACTGTGTTGATGGATTGGCCTTGGACTTTGATGTCCATGTTGATGCCATTGGTGTTGTTGGTCATCATTTTTGGTCTTCTCTGCACTTATTTCCATTCCATAAGCTCTGGAGGTGGTGTCAAGCCTCTGTACTAGCTGTTCAAGTTCTTATTCATCTCCAGCCAATCCATCAATGCAAAACGGAGGTTCGAGATTGTTCTACCGCCTATGCTGACTGTGCCTTCGTGATCTGCAAGAGCATCTGACAGGATGCGCTCTAGGGAGATGTTGAAGAGGGTTGGAGAGAGAAGCATCCTTGACGCACACCGATTGTTGTTCTGAACCAGTTCCAGATGGCGCTTTTGTGGAGGACTGCACTGGTAGCATGGTTAAACAGGCCTTGTCACACTGGCAAGCTTTCAGGCATCATGTTGTCTGATGAATTTTGCCTACCATGCAGAGGGAAGGTAAGGTAAGGCAAGGCCGGGTCAGCCGATCTAGTCCTTACTACTATACTACTACTGAGAGGCCATAAAAATAGTGATTTTTAAAGTTTTGAGTATTGACAGAATATTGAAGAAGAAGCTATGGAAGATTTGAGTCTAAAATAATTTGGAACTTGGTGAATAGACGTTAACACTTTTCCTGCCAAGGGAGAATTGCACTGATCTCGAGTTACAACCATTAATTGCATTTGCCAGGCAAATCTGGCTCATGATAGTTTAAAAATTTAAAAGACAAAAAATTCTAGCGAGAACACTGAACAGTATTAGAAATAACTGGGTAACGCTGATAGTAAGTGTTATGTTTATCAGTTTATAGTCCCCTCTCTTCCCGTAAGGATTTTCAGAGAGGAGACTCTACTACTCGCTGATAGTATATACATTTCTGAAAGGTAATTACATTTTCTACACAAAAATGCTACTTGGAAAAAGGAAACTACAAAAAATGTTTTACCAGTTTAAATTTTTTCTTTGTTTAAAAGTCCAAATAAGAGATAGTGAAAAAGATAGAGAGGGAGGCAATCACATCGTTTTGTTGTAATTTTGATGTATGGGTGAGCGGTGTAGCAGATCACGAAGGCACTGTCAGCATAGGGGGAAGAGCAATCTCCAATCTTTGTTTTGCGGATGACATTGATGGATTGGCTGGAGAGGAACAAGAACTTGAACAGCTGGTACAGAGGCTTGACACCACCTCCAGAGCTTATGGAATGGAAATAAGTGCAGAGGAGACCAAAATGATGACCAACAACACCAATGGCATCAACACGGACATCAAAGTCCAAGGCCAATCCCTCAACACAGTGCATAGCTTCAAATATTTAGGAGCCATTGTATCAGACAATGGGTCCCGACAGGAAGTCCTCTCCAGGACCGCACAAACAACTGCTGCCCTGACAAGGTTGAAGCCCATTTGGAAAGACAGGACCATCAGTCTACATTCCAAAGTAAGAGTGCTGCGCTCCCTTGTCATCTCCATCTTCCTATATGCTTGCGAAGCATGGACCCTCACAGCAGATCTACAACGAAGAATACAAAGCATGGAGATGAGGTGCTACAGAAGACTTCTGGGCATTTCCTATACCCAACACATCACCAACGACGAAGTTCGACAGACCATCACACAAGCCATTGGACAACACGATGACCTGCTCACAGTGGTAAAGAAACGGAAACTCCGATGGTATGGCCACAGATAACTATAACACGTCATTGTCATTTTCGCAAGGGGTATAATTATATACACAAACAAAGACGAAGGAAAAGGAGAAAACGGAGGAGGAAAAAAAACATACAACAATTGAAGCACGTTGGACATCATCTAATAAAGGAGGTTATCCAAGATGCTATAAATAAACTCCAGTTCCATCTCTTTAAGCGAGGAACCTTTATCACTTGTGTTTTACACACTTCTTTGTTTCCTTTATTTCCATCCCTCCCACCCACCCCCCTCCCACCCCCACCATGTCGGGGCTTCAGTATCAATAGTATCCCCACTTTCTGGAAATTTAGTGCTTTAAATTCCCACTGTCGCTATCTTTTTCATTTGTTCTTTCTCATTCCAACTCTGTACTTCTATCAATCTACTATAATGTCTTCTTCTTCGCTAGACCAGTCACCAGGGTACCTGTTTTCTTGAAAACTCTTCCGGGACAAAACTCCTCATTTGTGTGTGAAGAGGTCTATTGGATCAGCTTGGGATTATTGGACGCTTTATGCCAAATTATTTGGCAATGTAGGCATGGTGCTATAGACTAATAAAGTAAGAGGACAGAGAGGGATAGAGTATGCTGGTTAAACGATCATCTGTGGTGCCCCTACGACCTCCAGGTTACGGGACAGGATATATATATATTTGTATTCTAATTTGTTTTTGTAAACGGGGGTTCGATAAATTAGAATATAGCCTCAGCGTCCCCTGCGTGGGATGTCTTTATTGTAAAGTGACTGGCTGGTGGAGTGCCTTAATTTCAATTCAGCGTTACCACTGGGGTTGTTTCGGCAGATCTTTTATGCGGATCGGGGGTGAGTCCTCTTTCAGCGAAGGTGTGATCATGATTTTGTGGTCCTGATTCGGCCCTTTGCAGTCCACTGGACCCTGTAAGCAATGAATAACTAAGTCTCCTTTATTTATATTTCGTTTCACATCGATCGACCGTTTGCCGGTAGTTACTTCCCTTGACATCATCGATCGCGAGCTAAAACTAACAATCATGAATGTAGTCTGTGCGTGCGCCTTTATGTTACTGCAGGACCTTAATTGTGCTTGATGTCACATTCACTCACAATGTTATATGAAATTTTGACAAACGTTTACAAATGTATGTCTTGTTAGTTAATTATTGTATATTAAGAGCCTAACGTGTAATGTGCAATTAATGTGTTCTCTCCACTATCAACTTGTTCACATGCATGCACTTTTAAAAGTAAAGTCACAGTGGTTCATTTATCATTAGAGAGAGAGAGAGAGAGAGAGAGAGAGAGAGAGAGAGAGAGAGAGAGAGAGAGAGAGAGAGAGAGATGTTCTGAATGTATTTTGTTCACTGTATTGTTTTACACACTCACACACCGTCAGTATTTAATAATAAACACATTATAAATAGCTGAAAAAAAATAATTATATGTTAATTGTTAGGACTTCTTTCAGAGTATATAATCAATAAATATATAATCAGATAAAACTAATAAGGAAAATAACACAGGTCACATCACATGCACACACACACACAAGAACAATATTTATTCTTTTAAATATTTTATTTTAAAGTTTCTTCACGTATATGTGTACACTAAATAACTAGAAACTGACAGTAGCGGCAGAAAAATGTATAGTGTGGTTGTGGTGGTAGAGGCAGTAAACACAAGAATATAAATCAATAAACTAAATAAGTCCATGAAACAATTCTCAATTATAAATATTCCCAAAATAGCAGGATATTCAATTGCAAGGATTTTTTAAACAACCGAAGTCAATAATTGATAAGATTAAGCCTGCATATAGCTCTAAGCGTGTTTTTCCATTGTGAAACCAGCACCCGAACCCTTGAGACATTTGACGATAAACATTTGCACTTTAAAACTCAACAGTAGGGTCGAGATAATAAGGTAAACTCATTACATTACATTACATTACAAGATTATTGCTTTAGGTCCAGCGGACTCTTCCGAGCCAAATCAGGACCAGACAACTCCTGATCCGCATAAAAGATCTGCTGAAACAACCCGAGTGGTAAAACTGAAAGCTCTCCACCAGCCAGTCACTTTACAATAAAGACATCCCACGCAGGGGACGCTGAGGCTGTACTCTAATTTACAGAACCCCCGTTTACAAAAACAAAATAGAATACAAACATTATAAATTATCAACAAAACACATACATATAAAATGCCTACATTACTAAATAATAACATCATAGGAAGCCCTAGTGACCACCTGGCAGAAAGCGTCCAATATTCCCAAGCTGATCCAACAGACCTCATACACAAACAAGGAGTCTTGTCCAGGAAGAGTTTTTAAGAAAAAAGGCAGGTGACTGGTCTAGCGAAGAAGAAGATAGTATAGCAGATTGATAGAACAGAGCAGGAATGAGAAAGAGCACATTAGAAAGACAGCGACAGTGGGAATTTAAAGCACTAAATTTCCAGAAAGTGGGGATACTATTTATACTGAAACCCCCAGCACCCCAATGGGGGTAACTCATTACATGTGAGATCTTCTTTATGCAGTGAATCAAGTTTAGAGACAACCTAACAACAATGTTTATTCACAATTTCTTCTTCAAATATTCATGATTTCAACTCAGAAAGGCCCAAACAGCGATGGCTTGCCAGCGGTTGCAAAACTCTATGCTACCCCGAGACTGGCCGTGTTCTAAATTCCTTTGTACAGTATGCTTCAGCGAGTGTGCTGTATCGTAATGCTTGACCCCATGACCAAATTCAGTGTCCTTTTGAAAGGAAATCAGCATATTTTACAAAATTTTAGTGTTTTTTATGTTGGCAAAACAAAATTGCATATATGTGGTAATATTGTAAAGACATCAAGGTGACAAAAAACAACAACTGCTATTTCTGGATAAATCAATATTATTAGGGCTTTCTGAAATTCCACAATTCATAATCAAACCTTGAGATCAAAATTGCAAAAATAAAAATAAAAGATTAATAAACTGTCCGATTTCCTTTTCAAATGGATATAGCAGCAGCTGAAAAAATAACATAATTCAACTATAAAAATCAGAATAACTGGATTCGATCCCATCAACTGTACCGGCCCACATAATCAGTCTTGACCACTCGATTCTTGAGCCATCATACAAACCTAAAACAAATAGTTCATTAATTTCATGCTTTTAAATAGCTTTGCCAGGGAATACTATTGCCATAACTCGTAATTATTAAGCAAAAATTAATTACGACAGTGATATGCAAGCGTGCAATCTTTAATTACTTATTTTTATACACATCCCAGACAGAAATAAGATGGTCTTTGGAGCCTACAGCAAGGTAATGGTTATCAGAAAAGTCCACACAGTGAACACTGTCTCTATGGTACGCAAGTACACACAACGGCCTCAAAGACTTTGTACTGAAAATACGCACCTTATGGTCCCACCCAGCTGTTGCAAAAATCTTGTTGTCTGGTCGAAAGAGTACATCATTAAAACCAGCGTTCGTGCATTGAATCTTACTAACAACCTCTATACTACCTGCATCAGATACTATCCAAGCAGCAAGAGTATTATCAACAGACCCAGACACTCCCTTGCTGGTCATCTCAGACCCTGAACTGTGTGCTACGCATAAAACTGCATCTTCATGCAACCGTGTTTCACTCAAACTTTTTCCAGATCTGATGTCCCAGAGAATGATCTGTCCATTTTCGTACCCTGCCAAAAGTTTTTGAGCGGATCCGTTTGGGACTGGTACAGCACACATACACATGCATAGTCCAAGTTTTGTGGGGCTGTCAGGCAGGCTCAGAGTCTGTACTAAGGACTGATCGGCAAAGTTGTACACGTTTACAGAGTCTTTATGTGGCAATGCAATCAATGACGATGATGAGTTTGGTGGTGACAGTAGTGCTGCTGAGCAAAAGCCATCCACTTCTGCTGGTATTTGACCTACAGACAAAATATTAGAAAGCACAATAACATTCAAGGTACAGCAGTGCCTACACTAACAGTCACAGAAAAACAGAAGAGAATCAAGGAAAATGATACAAAGCAAATCTTCATTTTGAGCAAATGAAGAAATAATACATAGGAGTAACATTTTTTCAATTCATATATATTTGTCACTGTAAAAAACAACAAAAATAAAATCTAACAAAAAAGAAATAATAAAAATTAAAATTAAAAAAATAAAAGTTTTAGAAAAAATATATTTATCTAAATAAAATAAATTTATTAATTCACCATCAAGATCATAAGATGGCCCACAGCACTTCCAGAACTTCAAGAAGCCATCTCTGCCCTGTGAAAGCAGCTTTTGTGCTCCATTTTCAGATGTGACAAACAGCACAGATTTGCTACTGTGAGCATCAAATGACCATTTTCTCCGCCGAGTTGCCAGATCCCAGAGGTAAACCTTGCCATTCTGGCAGCCAGAAATCAGCGATGAATGCGAAGATTCTGTGAAGCTAAGTGCTGTAACTGGACTGCCAGCTCCTCGCAGAGTGTACACTGGACTGGGTGGCTGATGGTTGCATTCTGCATGGCTCATATTTAAAGCTGAAAAAACAAAAACAATGTTGCAAATCCATCACCTCAAACTATACACTATCGTATAAAACTACCATTATAACAGTAGAAAAGATTATGAATGTAGTCTACAGACACTGACAAGGGTTACAATATTATTTCAAATAATATTTGGTTTATCCCTGATAGCGTGTTGCCAACATAGATCAACTTGATTCAAAGAATAATCATATTGTAACAGTTTAACATTGTTGGACTTATTTTGATGTTAGATACAATCAACGTGTAAAAACGCGTGATGCAACAACATTATTCCAACTAAAAAATGCTGAATGAAATTAAAGTTTAAAAGAATCAAAATAACACAAATATAGATTTAAATATAATGCAAAATATCATACTTCTCCTTTTCAGACATCCACCGCTACGAAATATCGAAAGGAATCGCTTCCGCTTATTAAGAATTACTTCCCTTGTTTGAAATAAAAGATTTAATTATTATTCTTCCAGTTTTGATAATATAACTCTAAAGTTTTTTTAAGACATCTTTATTCACAGATTGCACCATTTATGAATTTTTAATTTAACGTTTATAGTAACGTTCAAGCAATTATTATTTAGTGCGGGACAGCAACTTGGGCGCTGTCGTCCCAGCAACACCGACGTAAATATTTAGCGCTAAGCTGTTGTCCATCTTGACTTCAATATCTCGTTACCGTGGATGCCAGACGACAAGTGCCCGAGTTGATCTAGGTTTCAGCAACAAAATGACAGCAGTTCTACCCAGCCGGCCAAATGCCGGCACATACACATTCGCTAGTCAGCCTAGAGCTGTACAACAGAGGAAAAAGTACCGAGATCCACAGCAACCGTAAGTTGGATGTCATGTCTTTGCATGTTATTGATTTTGTTGCATGGTTGTTATGAACAGCAATTTTGAGCCAGACTACATATTGTGTGTATGTTTGGTTTAAACAAAAACACAGACAATTGGATTTAGTATTTGAATGGATCTTGCTGCATTTTCTGTTAGTAGTACTTACATGTAGAAGTTAAGTGAATAAAGAAAATGATTCCTTGATCACAAGCCATAGCAACATATAAAATAGAACCACTTAAAAAAAAAATTGTTGCCATTCTTTAAATTATACAAAAGGCAATGTAAATATGGTATATGATCATACAGTATGCAATTCACCAACACTTATTAATGTTATTGTTGTTTGATATGTATTTAACTGCATATAGTAGTCAAGAAATGATACAATTAATCGCTATATGATATCTGAAACACCATCCGTTCACATAACTAGAAATGAGGCAAATAATGCATGTTTGGCAGACAAGAAGAGCATCAAAATATTTGAACCAGATCTGATGGGTTTAATAAAGCATTTCAAATATATCCAAATTGTATTACTTTTTACATATATGACAGTAAATGTTTTTATATTTGCGCTAATGCAGAAACCCAGTGCTTGTGATTTTTTAATGAGACTATTTCAGTATTTGTTTAGTGTGTGTGTGTACAGTGTCATGGTACTTTATGTAAAAACAAAATATTTCTGCATTTTGTATGTGTACAGACATGAAGGGGATGAATCTCTCTCCTATGGCAACATCATGTACGATAGGCGCATTGTGCGCGGTAACACATATGCTCAACATACTCTTCCAGCAGTAAGTAAACATTCAATATACTTTCACGTTGATCAGATTCCCTGCAAAATGTTACCTTTTACTAGTTTAGAAACATATAAAAAAACAACTCTTTTGACTGTGTTTGCACATTTTCATGACAACAATTTTGCCATAAACCTGCGAACACAAATGCCAAGCTGAAAGTGCTATCATTATTTCCATATACATTTATTACCTGACTTTCTCTCAATTTTATTTGGCCAAAATAAAAACGTCTGTTTTGGGTAACATAGGAAAAAAAAAGGGTAGGTCGGCAGGCTTTTTTTTTTTTTGGAACTTTTTTCACCTTGAGTGGGATTTTTTTCTTTTTTCTTTTTTTTTCCTGACAATCCTGACAAGTTTAGGATTGGGCCCAAAAATTAGGGTCGGTCGGGATACCATAAACAGACTTTTTTTTGTCCTTAGCAAGTTGTAATTTTAACAAATGTTATATAAACACAATGAAGCACATTTGCTAGTAATTTGTTTTATACCTAGTAAATTTTATACCAAATATGTATCTGCTTGTTGGTCTTTTTCTTCTACTCTAAAGCCGACCCCAAGATCTCTATACTGATGCAACTGTTATAAGGAAGATACATGTTTCAGGGGACCAAACACTTGGATATAATTTTTGTAATGTGCAGTGTTGAATATAAGGTAATTTGAAACCTGCATTAATTCATATTCAAATAGTACTTCAGTACACATGCCTCTCTATAGATGAATATTTTCACAGTTTTTGCTCTCATGCTGCTTGAGCATATAATGATTATATATGCGATCTTCAAATTTGACACTCTGTGAATATGATGTGTCTTATCTGTTCATTATAGCATGCTCAGCCAGACCCTATTGAGCTACAGAGGCAGCAAGAGAACAGACGTCGCGCGATGGCACGCAAGCGAGCAAAAGATCAGCTGAGGCCAAGGTCACCCGACCCCGTGGAAGGTCGCAAACACGTGGACGTACAGACAGAGCTGTACCTGGAAGAGTTGAGTGACCGGGTGGAGGAGGCGGATGTGGATTGCCAGACAGATGCCTTTCTTGACCGACCGCCCACTCCGCTCTTCGTTCCAGCCAAGACTGGCGTCGATGTCGACACACAGATTTTGGAGGGTGACGTAAGTGTCATAGCATTGTATAGTGTTTGATGAATGCTGATAATTCTGTGCTTACATGTGATTTTTGTACAGACTAGCATTGATGTTATTGTAGGCTGTAGGTTATGCCCTTTTGTTAATGTATTGAGAGACGGAGCACACGTTAAAAGTCACTTTGGTTAGGATGTCACGCAGTAACCATTTGAGTTACATTGGATGATTCAAAAGTAACAATCTTTCAAGTAAATGGAATACATTGAACCAGCTAAACGCTTACTAGCTTGATAGGTGTGTATTTACAAGAGGCATATTTAAGTTTTCATATTTCTATGTCAATAGTTTAAGTTGAGTGAATAAACATGTATGTCACAGTGCATCTATAAATGTTCAGCTGCAAGTTTGCCAGTTTCAAAAGATATTTACTTGCAAATTTTTCCAGTACCTGTAACTATTTAACTACAAATTTACCATTCCTGTTCTCCGTTTTGTGCAGCTGTTTGACTTTGACGTGGAAGTGAAGCCAATCCTAGAGGTGATTGTTGCCAAGACGGTTGAGCAGTCGCTACTTGAGGTGATGGAAGAGGAGGAGCTGGCCAACCTGCGACAGCAACAGCGCGAGTTTGAGGAGCTGCGCAACGCAGAGCTAGTGGAACAGCAGAGGCTGGAGGAGCAGGAACGCAGACACAGAGAGGAGAAGGTGGGTTTTTAATAATAATCCTATCCTATCCTATCCTATCCCGTAACTGGGAGGTCGTTGATGATCATTTAACCAGCGTACCATCTTTCCCTGTCCTCAGCAACCCTGATGGTTTCGCTCAGTGAAATTAGAAACTGCTATTATTATTATTATTATTATTATTATTATTATTATTATTATTATTAATTATTATTGTTATTGGTGTTGTTACTATTATTATGTGAATCACAAATATGTTTTCTTTTTAAACCAGATTAATGCCATTACACAAGCTTTTATTCTCTTCATCTGGCCTGTCATACGTTGTAACGATGTTTAGTTATTCAACGATTATTCTACTTTTAAAACTGCTGTATTTCACCACCATTTACACTTTACATCTTAGATGAGGCATTGTTGATCTGCCTCTTTTGGTATTAACGTCCCTCTCTTAAATTTTTTCTGTGAAATTATTCATTTATTTTATATAAGTTTATTGATTGATTGACTGATTTTATACTTTTATTTGTTGGTTTGTTACCTTTACTAGGTTTACATGTTGTCTTGTTTTTAAATGCAGAATAGATTTATTATGCGTGTGTATCTGTGTGTGGCTGCGTGTGATCAAGCGCTTTGTGAAGCATTTTATGTTTGAATTGCGCTATACAAAATAAATTATTATTATTAAATTATTATAGTGTCAAACCAGTCCATTCTCGAATGTTGTCCTCTCACCTCTTTTTCGGTCTACCTCTTCTTCTAACTCCTTGCACTGTGCCTTGCAGGATGGTCTTTGCAAGACTTGATGATCTGGTGACGTGGCCATATCATCAGAGTTTCTGTTTTTTCACCACTGTGAGCAGGTTATCGTGTTGTCCAATGGCTTGTGTGATGGTCTGTCAGACTTCGTCGTTGGTGGTGTGCTGGGTATAGGAAATGCCCAGAAGTCTTCTGTAGCACCTTGCCAGAGCAGCAGTTGTTTGTGCGATCCTGGAGAGGACTTCCTGTCGGGACCCATTGTCTGATACAAAGGCTCCTAAATATTTGAAACTATGCACTGTGTTGAGGGATTTCCCTTGGCCCTTTGATGTCCATGTTGATGCCATTGGTGTTGTTGGTCATCATTTTGGTCTTCTCTACACTAATTTCCATTTAACAGGCTCTGGAGGTGGTGTTAAACCTCTGTACAAGCTGTTCAAGTTCTTGTTCCTCTCCAGCCAATCCATCAATGTCATCCGCAAAACAAAGGTTGGAGATTGCTCTACTCCCTATGCTGACTGTGCCTTCGTGATCTGCAAGGGCATCTGGCATGATGCGCTCTAGGAAGATGTTGAAAAGTGTTGGAGAGAGTAGGTATCCTTGACTCACACCGATTGTTGTTCTGAACCAGTTTCCAATGGCGCCGTTATGGAGGACTGCACTAATAGCCTAGTCATACAGGCTTTTGATGACTTCAATAATTTTAGGGCTGATGTTGTACACTCTCATGGTTGTCTACAGAGCTGCATGCTAGACTCGGTCAAACGCTTTATTGAAGTCTAGAAACACATGATATAGATGCTGTAGGTGCTGTAGGTATTTCTCGCAGATTATTCTGAGGTTGAAAATCTGTTCAGTGGTTCTTCGCCCTACCCTTCACACTAACATCAAAATGTATGTATAATTAATTTTATTACATAGCCAGTACAATATCACCATTTAATAATACTGTTATATTTATAATACAACATTTTCAAACAATAAAACAATGTATACCTGCAGACACAGCTGCGAGAAGTCCAAAATAATCTATCTCTAGTGGAGTAAAGAAAAGAATTACTAGATTTTTTTTAATGTACATTAGTGAGCTTTCATGTGATCAGCTCACCCAATCAAATTTTAGCTGTCACTGCAGCTACCAACATCTTCTTACAAGAATACAGACTAACAATAATATAATGCCATCTGACACAAATAGCTATAATACCGGACCGTGACAGGGATTTTATTTATACCAGCTAATCCCTACTTACCTATTCAAACACACTTTGTGACCTACACAGAACAGCATCTCCCTCAATCATCTCCTTCGCACCTCATTTACTTACCAACACTAGCTCAGAGACAGTGTGAGAGAATAAAAAGTGACTGTGATTTATACTTAAGTGTACATTATAAATGGGATGATGGCTTATTCAGGAGAGGAGAATGAAGCAGCAGAGGGAAGTCTTGCGCAAGGAGAAGGAGACGGCAGAGAAGATTGCAGCGCGTGCCTTTGCCCAGAGCTACCTTGCTGACCTCGTGCCTTCTGTGTTTGGTACCCTGTCCTACAATGGCTACTTCTTCGACCCTGTCGAAAGAGGTCAGTAATTTAATACTCAAGCAGCAAATACTTAGAGATGCGATTTGTTGTCTCACATGAGCCAAAATTTTGTGTTCGCTGTGCATTAAAACATTAAAATTGTGTTGTTGTTGTTGTTTTGTTTTTTTAAAAAGAAGAATGCAGCTTGACAATGGGAGTCACTTAGGTGCATAAAATATACTCATTGACTTTCTTGAGCAAGACAGCAAGTTGTCATAGAACACATAGAGTATGTACATTCTCTATCTTTAGGAAAATAGATTGGAATTAATTTTTGTTATGTGTTACAGACGTGGAACAGGGCTTCCTGCCATGGCTGATGGACCAAGTGGAGGAGCAACTGGAGCGCAACGAGCATGGCCGCATGGTGCTGGACGGTCTGATCCGAGAGGTCTGCCTCGCACGCTTGGAGCAGTTCAATAAGCTGGAGGCCGAGTTAGCTGCAAATACAAGGTCTGCTTTCCATCGTGCCGGATCCGATACCACCCTGGGCAAGAAGCCATCCGGTGAATCCATCGCTCCTGGTACAACTATGGAGGTAAAATGTTTTAACAATAAACAGTAAAATTGTGTTCTAATTGTTTTTTAAATTTAATTTTATTTTAACAGTAAATTGTGGTCTTTATTTCAAGGACCAGGCGGAGATCTTGGTTTTGCCCTCACTGACTTTGTGGATTGTTGCGATGAGAACTTTTTGGACATGAATGACACTAAAACGAAAGAGATGATTTTTGACTTTAGGAGAGTCAAAGAGGTGGTCCAGCTAAGTGTTATTTATAATGAGGATGTCGAGATTGTTGACACATATAAGTACTTGGGTACAGTTTTTGATAGCAAGCTTAAATGGGATGTGAACACACAGTGTATTTATTGTCAAATGGGGCCAACAGAGATTGTATCTTCTCCGGAAACTGAAGTCTTTCTCTGTAGATTCGAATATTCTCAGCCTGTTTTATCAATCTTTCATTGAGAGCTTGCTGACTTTTTCGTTTGTTTGTTGGTTCCACAGTCTGACTGTGAGGGATAGGAATAGCTTGTCCAGCATTGTTAACGTCTTTTCAAAGATCATCAGTGTCAGGCAGAGAGACCTGGGTTCTTTCTGCGATCGGCAAATCGTCAAGAAGGCGAATGGAATTATTTGTAAACTAGAGCAGCGAGTGAATTTTCAGTGCTAAATCCATGCACAGTTTTCCTTGCCGGCCTGTATTCCTTGCGCAGTTTGATTGCTAAACTTGATGCGATCATCTCCGCTTTAATACCTTCCTCGCCCTCCAACCCTACGTTTTTTTTGGTTTGTTTTTTTAAATTTATTATTTTTAATTTTTTTTTACCAATTGCTTAACGATGGCTTGATTCAGCGATTGATTGATTGTTTATCGACTGATTGATTTGATGATTGATTGATATCCTTACCTTATATTCTTACATTCATGTTTTTATTTAATTTAACTGTTGGTGGTGAGTGTTCGTGATGTGTATGTGTGTGTGTGTGTGTGTGTGTGTGTTGTGTGTTTGGTTTATGTTTGTATGGTATGACATGCGCTTAGCTTATGAGATCGTGTGACAATGTTGTGATACCTTGTTTCACATTTCACTGTTTTTAAACTATTTTAATTAAATATGAGCTGCCCCTAAATCTTGTAATTGCCCTATGTGGATAAATAAAGTTGTATTGAATTGAATTGAATTAGCTCAAAATCAGAATCAGGATCTTTATTATCCCAACAAACAGCTAGGAAAGTTATTTCACAGTGTACAACAATCATTGACTGTTATATTCACACAATATAATCAGTATATAAAACATAAAACATCAATTCATAAAAGCAAGTAACACCAAACTTCCATTCAACCATTCACCTCAGCTCCCAGCTGAAACTAAAAACAAACCCAGACATTCAGCTTGTCCCTCTTTTTTCCCCGCGCACTCATCACCTCATCCCATTGCAAGCTGCGGCGTGTACAACCGCCACGTGCGAATTTGAGTAAAAATTGTGATTTTTGTTTTTAGGTTAAAGTACATATTTACAATATTTAAAATGAATAAGAAATTAAATTGTGTGTTTGGAAGTTTTAGACAGAAACAGACTGTTGTCATTTTTGACAGTGAAATGTGCACAAGAAAGGTTTTTGATTAAGCCAATGGTGTTTTCTTTAAAACTGTCTCGCATAGTTTTATGTGTTTGTTTGTATGTGTGTATGTGTGTGTATGTGTTTAACTGTAATTCCCGTCTATAGTTGTCTGTATTCTTGTCAAATGTGTGAATTCTGTTCAATGTTTTTGATCCTGTGTCTATAATTTTGTCAGATCTAATGCATAGCTTTGTTGGTTTACTGAACCTTGACATTTTTGCTCTCTATGAACTTAAGTGGCAACTCAATCATGTTAGTGTGATAATTTGTGCAATAAAGCTGATGATGCTATTGAGTCAGTCAGTTAGAGGTATGGTATGAAAATGTAGACAAATGAAATATGTAAACACATTTTCTCTGCAATTTTGTGCATCATCTTAACCCTATCTTCAAACATAGTATGATCAGATTTAACAAAAATTGTGCATCATTGGTTGGTAAACTGGCACTATTTATGACTTTTTGCATTTCGATACTTATTTGGAAATATGTCGAAATAGCAGGGAATCACAACAAATAAAAGTGTCGGTCGGTCGGTCCGTTGGTTCGTTGGATACCTTATATCTCAGGAACCTTTGAGCGGATTTTGACCAAACTTCATACAAACATTACCTAGGTCGGTAGAATGCCTCCCGTGCCATAATAATTGTTCTTCCACAAAGGTCAAGGTCACTGGTCCCATTTTGTTGCTGAACACGTTTTGCTCATTATCTCAAAAAAAAGCCAGAAGGAATTTCGTTGAGTTTTGGTATACAGGTACTTCAAATCATTAGCAGTTCGGTTGTCGGTAAGTCCATCTTTCCGTCGCTCAAAATTTCATAGTTTGTTCAAAACACATTTTTTTAACCTTGTCTCACAATAACTGAAACGAAATTAATTATTTTTCCTTTGCAGATACTTCAACTACTGCTAAGCATGTTAGATCATTCCGATTGCTACTTTCTCACAGCTCATGGTCATTGTACGTGCTTCACCATTTTCTAAACACCTTTTGCGCTGTATCTAAAAATGGAGTCAGCCAATTTGGATAATTTTTTTTCTTTGCGTATATTTCAGATAGTGGCCTAACATTCCACTTTTTTGTTTTGCTTTGTGAGAATAAAGCCGAATCGAAATACCAGCAAGAAAATTACCACTTTTAAAAATAATAATTTTTTCGGGTATGTGTGTGAGTGTCTGGACATACATTTGAATGGCTTGCAATCTTGTTTTAAGTATTCTAAAGTCATTTTCTCAGATTTATGCATAAAAAAATATGCAAATACTGCTGGGAAAACAGCGTAGTTGAAAAAAAAAATACAGCAAATGTTTTTTGACTCGCATGATAAACAAAAAAAATCAAGATTTTTGCAAATCTGTGTGAGGTGAGTCCTAAGTAGTCTAAAAAATCACATTAAAAAAAACACAAAATTTTGTCTCTCCGTTCGTTTATCTGTCCCCCGTTTGCCGTCTGGATGTGCAAAACCTGCAACTGGATTAATATCTCAGAACCTATTTCAGCTATCACAACCAAACTTTTTAGAGGGTGTATATCGATGAGACCTATTAACTGATCAGTGAATGAATTTCACTTCAAGGTTAAGGTCATAGGGTCAAAAAAGGTTGGTCATAGGGTCAAAAAAGGTTAGTAAAAAAATGACAAATTTTCACTAAATTTCACTTTTTTTCCTAAGTTATTAATATTGAACTTATGATTCTTTGATGCATGATACTGTAGATATTGATGAGACATGCATCCTATGCACATCTGATCAACCTCACGTCAATGTCACTGGAGCTGTCCAAAGTCAGTATAGGTACATTGAAGTGACCGTGACCCTAAACTATGAGAGATATAAAGTCCAAACTTGTGTTATTTAGAGATGATAGATTGATCTTTCATATGTGTTCGTTTTTTGCGTTGATCTTGAAGATCAAGGTCATTTTAGGCCTTGGAAAATATACAAAAAATAGGTCATCGTACAGTGGAATGGCTCTATTTAACCCATAGTATGCAACATTGTGTTATTTGATCGTACATGAACTTGAGAGGTTACGTAAAGATCAAGGTCATTAAAGATCAAGGTCATCAAAAGGTCACTGGGTATTTGTGTGTGTGTGTGTGTGTGTGTGTGTGTGTGTTTGTTTGTTTTTTTTTTTTTTTTGGGGGGGGGGAGGTTATAATAAACTGTTGCTGTAGTTTATTTGATATTACGTGAGTGTATTTGGAGCTGGAGGTCAAGGTCATCTCTAGGTCAAGAGCATTGAAAGATCAAAGTCGGGTGGTCCTGATTCGTCTCTTTGCAGTCCGCTGGACCCTGTAAGCAATGAATAACTAACTAATCAAAGTCGGTATTACTTTGCATTTCAACGCCACGTTTTTTTTTCTTTTTCTGGACAGTCATTTTTATGTTAAATATTGCAAGTTCCACAAGGAGCATGGAGTCGTATGGGCATTGCCAGTACGTTGGAACCTATAAAATATAAAAAATGTTAACACACTTTTCTAAGCATAACTTTAGTTTTAAAAAGCTTATATCATCGTTGTACCTGCAATTTTACCACACATAACAAGAATTTTCAGGGATTATTAAATGAATGGAATGAGCATTCTATGGATCAGTTTTCTTTTTACGTTTTTTTTTTTGAGAGTTTATGTGGCCTTAATAACCATTGTTTGGCTTCTGTTGCTAACACGTCAACATCACAGGGTCCGGTCGTGAATCCAAACTCAGAATGGAGAAAATATTACGAATAAATGGTGGGAATACTTTACGTGCCCTTTTCTGAGGCTATTAGATATGGTGGGAAATTTTTTACGACGTCTTTCTGTGGCTGAGCATCTCGTATTATTTGCAGAGTGCAGGTGACAAATTAAGGAAGCAATTTGTGTCAGCGCTCGGAGTACAGGGCTCAGCACAAACCAAATGCCCACTAAACCCTCATAACGGGATTCAAACCTCAACCAGGCAGCCCGCGATGCTATCAAGTTGGCAGAGTTGTTTTGTGATGGTTTGTGGTAATAAATGAGTCTCGCTCGGATGCGCGCAACACTTCTTTATAGAACCTAGCGCCAGCCACTATAACTAAACTAGGCTCCTTCGCGGCCAGCCGATGAAATTCTCACGCACCTCCCTTCCTCTTGATTTCGGCTCCCCTCTAGGGATGTACCCTACCCGCCTCTCACCGGCACGCGCCCGACCCACCATCCCTTACCCCTCGGGTGTCTGTCGGGTAGCGAACGGTGACGGGATCCTCGCAGCTTGTGACAATGGATTGACTTTTTGCCTTTTTCTTTGACCACAGACTCCCTCCTTTCTTTTCACCACCGTTATCTGGCTTTTGATCCCACATTGTCCCATTTGCCTGGCGGACAACATTAGTCCTTCACTGCCCGACATTTGGAGAATTTCTCTAGCCGAGTTTTTGTGTGTGACAAGAGTCAAAACACTGGATACAGGGTCAGTTAAAACACCAAAGTCTTTCTTGACCGTAGTAATTAGTTGACGCGTTAGTAGTTTGAAAGTTAGCGACTTGTGCTTAGTTTGAAAGTAAGCGACTGGGATCTTGGAATATTTACCATTCCAACTCTGAAATTTCATGGTTAATTTTTCTCTGCGCTTTTCATCTCCACCTTATTCTCGTTGTACGACAATGAAAATAAAGAGGGAAGATGGTTATTTCGCTTTTTCCTGATGGAAAGTGGCGATTAGACCTAATTTTGTTGAGGTCAGATCCACAAAGTGGTTTTTAAAAAATCGTGTAGTACTATTAAATTTCCAGGGAAGAATAGTGCTAAAATCTACTGATTTGTACTTTTCGTTATTTCTCAAACCTTCACCATACTTTGTAACCCTTACCTCATTGTTGTCTCTTTTTCTGCCTCACAACCCCACCTCCACTCACACCCACACACACACACCATATTTCACTGGCTCTTCTTTGTCCCTCTATCCGCTTTTTCCATTATCACAATCCTTCCTTCTCTCCTTCTCCTTCTTCTTCTTCTTCTTTATTATCGGTTTGATGATAGTGAGAATGGGATTAAGCGAACATTGGAATTGGGAGAGGTTGTTGGATCCTAATTCTTCTTGGCCTGGATGGCGCTGCGGCTGCGGCTGCGGCCGCCGAGCTTTCGTTGAAAAAAAAAAACGACCAGAATTTCACCCAAATTGGGTGGCGAGTGATCCTAAATCCGCATCTGAAGTCGTCGTCAAAGCATCAGTCTAGTCTTCATTGATGTCAGCTGAAGCCATGAAGTGGAACGGGGTGGAAAGAAAGTGGGAAAAGGGGGTCGCGTGTGTGTAACAACCGCACGATTGAGGACAACAAGGAATTTGTCAACGTCCTAATTAATGACGGTCCTCGATCTCCCTGTCCCGACCTTGTCGTATGGACAACGATGAAAACACAACGCTTTATCCTAAAATTGTGAAGCTCCTCTCTTAGTGCATCGGAGACTGTTGAGGCACACTGCTGAAGGATAGTAGGCTGTCAACCCTGCTAGATCTTTGATATTCAGTATCATCCTAGCGTTGTCAGTCTTGAGGTGCATAGGGGGAGCGGAGGTGCGATTAAAACCGCTCAAAGCGGGCAGTGAAGTGAAAGCGAAGAACAACAGAGACGGCGCCGAGAGTCATTATCGTTGTTATTGAAGGAGAATAATTGCTGTTTAGGAAGTTTAGTTGATAACCTCTTTTCGCCTTCAGGTTTTGTCAGTTAAAGAAGAGAAGATCAAGATTTGTCAGTAATTGTCAGTTTTTATAAGGGACGATGCCTGCATTTCGGGGAGAGTAAGGTTGGGTGGATGTCTCAATAGAGAGGGAGAGAGGGGGTGGGAGGATATGAAATACACCAAAGTGAAGAATCCATTTTGGAAATTTCCTAGCATTTCGTGTAAAATAACCTAGTATTTACGGGTCGAGTCAGCGACGATTTTGTTTTTCGTTCAGTGAGGAAAACGAATTGGCCTAGCCAACATTGGAATAAAGTCTATTTTCTGTATTATTATTCTTTTCTGTCCAGAAGAGAGAAAGAGTACGAGGAGAGAGATCGAGAGAGATCGAGAGAGAGAGTTGGAGGGGGGGGGGATGTGTAGGTGGGGGTGGGTGGGAGGAAGGGAGGGTGGCGGAACTCTCAAACAACAGACATGCAGACGTTTTAATAACACTATAACATTTCGGAACGTTCACTGCTGTGGGCGGTTCTCAACTGAGCTAACACGCATGTGTGCATTGATGTTGCCTTTCTCATAGCCTCCGAGCCCAACAGTCATTAAACTTACTTTGAAAATTAGCCGTCTTTTAGGGAGAATGCAGAACCTGCAGACGTTATCATTTAGCGGGCTGTGGGCATGCATGTGCGAGTCGCATGTCGCCGTTTTGGAGCCAGCGTGGACCGTTTGTTGCGACTTGGCTTTTTTCCCACCCCTCCCCCTACTCATTCTCTGCCGTGGCAGCCTCTCTCATTAGAGGTGATCTGATATGTCGTTCAGCATGGTGAATATAGTGAAAGTCGGACCCCCCTCCCCCCACCTTCCCTCTCACCGCCCACACCCCTCACCTCGACCCTTAACTTTACTTTTCGGCGAAAGCACGACAGCCGCTGCGGATCGCCACTCAGGACAAAAAGAAATAGGTCTCACCACCCCTCGTATGTGGAATCATACAGGTAGTTTTAATGTTGGTAGCAATCCGGAATGTTTACCTAGGGAGACACATCATGCATTAGATACTTGTATGTACAGTGGAGACAAGAAATCACAGTCATGTTTGTCGTTTCTCATCTAGAGTACGGCAGCCGTAACTCAGCGTCACTCAGGGCAAGGAGGAACAGGACCTACCACCCTTCCTTAGTCAGACCAATGTTTTTGGTAACCTGGATTCACATGAGCATTCATATGGCATTATAAGTTCATGTATACAGTTGAAAGAAGCAATCAGATGTGTGTGGCTTTCTCATCTACAACCTACAGCGCAGCGCCCCACAGAAATATACACATAATTTCTACTTATTGTGCACTGAAATACCACTGATTGATTGAAGCTGTAAAATGGCTAGTGCTCCCAGGCAGTTTAATGTTGGTGGCAATCGGGATTTGACCCATGGAGAACACTGTGTAATAGAAGGTCATGTATGAAATTGTGAAACTATTTAGGATTTTGTTAAAGTAAATCCTGAAATAAAATAATAACAACAATATCAGATATCACTAAGTCAGAGATGGAGGCAAAATAATGTGGGGGTAAATCTGCATGAATATTAAAACACTTTTCTACAGCGTGATTCCCAAAACTGTTCACGCACAAAGCGCATGTCGAATCGCCTAATCGCGTGTGGTAAGCAATTGATGTTTATCACTGCGTCATTGAAAAGCATCAGGCCGGAGCTGAACAGGTCTGTGGGAAACAGCGCATGTTGAGCTGGGTTCTGCCAAAGACTATCTACACTTCTAACCCGCTAGCGGCTCGCCATCTCATTTTCCCCCTTTCTCTTTGAATGTTCCCCTTCCTTTTTCTTTTTTTTCCCCCTTCCTTCTCTCTAAAAGCCGTGCTAGTCCGCACTCGATCTTTTCGCTTTCCTTTATTTCCAGGGCCTTTTTCTCTACCAGTCCCGTTCAGAGATTTGTTCAGTTCACAGAGCCTTGAATTTGAGACCTTCCGCTGTTCTTTCTTTTCCTTCGCGGCTTGTCAAATACAAAATTCATTAGCTCTCAGTGAAACCTTGCGACTTCCCAGACTCGTAATATTAATCTTACTCAACAGCAGTCATTAGCTGTAATATTATCATCGCGCTCACTCGATGAAATGAGAACTGAAAAGCAGATTAGCAATTAAAAATCAAATCGGTCTGATCTCAGTATTGTATGACTCGGTATTATATGTCACACTCGCGGTATAAGAGCCTGTCTGGAATATAGTCTACGCTAGAGGGGCCGGGTAGCTCAGTTGGTAAGAGCGTCTTGCTAGTAACCGAAAGGTCGCTGGTTCGAATCCCGGATTGGTCAACGTGTGATCATATTATTTTCCCCTTTACCAACAACTGGCCCGCTGGTGTCAGTATAAATCGGTCCAGTAGTCACCTATATGCGAAAGTGTCGTGTGACTATAATCTACATACAAACAGTCTACGCTGTATACAAAATTGTGTTTGAATTGAAAGGGAGGGCCCTACAGGTTCTGGTATCCCGAGCAATATTTGGTGTGTTAACCTGCTTTTAAGGCTGTTTGAATTGGGAGAGTAGTAACTAACATAAATGTGGGCGAAAACTAGAAGGCATCTCTTCTGAAGTCTGAATAAGGTGTTAATTGTTTCAAGGAACGAATATTTGTCAACAAATAAAAAAAAATAATTTCCTCACAATTTCTGCCTTTATAGTATTGTGTCGCGGCAACCAAATATCCGCCAAGAGCGTGTACACGAAATAAAAAAGTTCACAAACTTGTTGTGACTTAAAATTACCTTTGTACAACTACAAAATTAGAGAGATTAAGCTGAATCTGATTACATAAATCTTAAAATATGGAGTTCTTGCCCCATGCTCAAGGAGAGATGGTGAAATTTTCATTTTCAGAGATTGCAGAATAAATTGTAGGCTTACACAAAAACTATAGAAAAATATTAACTACCGCGAAACCCTACATCTGCTGAAGGAGAGATGGGTAAAGCTTTACCGAGTTTCAGTGTTTTCAGCGATTTAACAAAAACCAGTCTAGAGGGAAATGTCAACCTGATTGTAAGAGTCTTGAATTGTTGGTAATTTTGACCCACCCGCAGGCTTCGCAAAGAGGAGCTGGTGCAGAAAAGGGACATAACTCCTTGAGAATGAAGATGAAACAAGCCACCATTACTCGTGCAAACAACCTCGAGGTCTCCGCCGTTCCAAAGTGAGCTAACTGAATGAAGCAGTAACGTCATTGCCTGGATTATGAGAGGTAGCAAATCCACGATGTTGTTCAGGTAGCCTAACAAAGACTCCTCCGGCCGTGATTCCGCCCCCAAGGCAATAGAGAGGAGCTTTTTAAGAAGAAGTTCTATAGAGGGAGGGCGGGGATGAGAGATTGGAGAGAAAGAGAGACGGGCAGCAGGTAGAGGAATGGAAAGGACGGGGTTTCATCACGAAGAAGAGAGAGAGAGAGAGGAGTGAGAGAGGAGAGAGAGAGAGAGACAGAGAGAGGAGAGAGAGAGGGGTGGGGGTGTGGAAGTGAAAGTGATGAAAGAGAGAGAGAGAGAGAGAAGAGAGAGAGGGAGAGGGTGGGGGTGGGGGTTGAGGGACTTTGAAGTGAAAGTGATGAAAGAGAGCGGAAAAACTTCGGACTGTCGTCTCTTTTAATACTATAATAACCAAAATATTGTTTTTAATAAAAGAAATATACAAAAAGGGATGTGTGGTAAGGGAGGGACCTATATAGCTAGCAAGAGCTCTCAGCTGAAAGAGTTACACGAAACCTAAACTAAGCGTGTTGATTTGATCGGTTTCAAAAAAATGCTAATGTTCTGATGAGGTGGTTTAGCTCTATCTTATCACTGGACTTTATCTCTCCGTCATCTTGCTTTACAAGGCAAGAATTCGCCGGAGAAGTTATCGGTCGTTCTTGACTTGTGCCGCTGTAGTCAACTCTTCCGTTGTTTCTGTTTTCTGACATTCGTTCCAGCGTTGAGTAAATTAAGTGTAACATAATTGTGGAGGTTTGGAAAAAGTGTTTAAACCTATTTCCAACCCCTACAAACCTTGATTTTTCGGTCCTTCAGCTGGCAAGTTTGTGACCTCATTTGCCGGTTGACCATGTTGGAAAGAATACTTATGTAGTAAAATCCTCAGTAATATACCCAACTAATTAATTGTTCCCGTTATTCCATTTAATTAATTTAGTGGGTTCTTGCAATATTTCGAGAGGCGCGCATGCAAGTTTTAAAAATCTATTTGTTTTCATGTTTAACTGTATATTTATTTCAATAAGTGTGGCTTTTTGTTTGGTCGAGTCACGAAACACAACATATAATTATGGATCCCGTTCTGTCTAAAAACCACCTGCATTTTAGGCCCAGAATGTTTGGGAGACTTTACTCTTTGCACAGGTTTTATTTGTAGCTTCACGGCCCAGTGGTGCATTGCGCGCCACTTCAAAGCGAACGATGCAGCGATCCACAGTCCTGCTCTACCATTATCTCAGAGGCATAGGATTAGACTACCGTCCTCCCCTCCAAACACCACCACCCATCATACTGAGTATCATAGATCAATCATGCCATTCAAACGATTCTGGCCGTACCTCCCCCCCACCCTACCCCTTCCCCTCAGTAGCCTCTGATAGAGTTGTCCGCACCCCTGTTGCGAGCAAATTTCAGCGAAAAGTGTTCCGAGTCAGTGAGACAACAGAATGACATCCCAGCACGTTTTCATATTAAAAGTCAAAAAAACGTTAGTGTTGTTGTTCTTTTTGGTCGACACTGCATTGAAATTCATGGCCCACCTGTAATCAGAGATCAGGACAACACGGGGGCACGCGCTGTGTAGCCATCCACGAAAGTAGTCTTGTGGTATAAATTACCACTTTTTGAAAGCAAACAAAAGTCTCTTGTAACTTGATTTTTACCGTTACCGTTCTTTTCATCCGTGACGTTGAACCAGAATTTTTTTTTTTTAAAGGGAAATAATCATTTGCAGCATTATTTTTTCTTTTTGTTACCGTTTTCCATTCCTCACTTTTATACGGTCTCGTTGTCTGTGCTGCATTAAAAAAAAAAAAAAGAGACTAAATTATGTATAAAAGAAATAATCCAAGACTATTATACACTTAGTAGTTGTGATATTTTGGGTAGGTCACACGCTACTACTTCGAAAAGTTAATAAAAAATCACCCCGGTTAAGGTTGGAATTGCAAGGAAACGACACACCGCACAGCAATAACCTTCGTATACCATCTGATTATTCACATGTGTGAATGGATACTTGACTCTTGAGAACCGGGAGATATTAAACAGCGAGGTAGGTCGAGAAGAAATGAGGCACCGCCCAAGGTTGCAAAGCTAGGCCTATCCCCTAGATCCGAATAATAATGCCAATCAACTTGGCCTAACGAAGCTGGCCGCTGTCAATGAAAGCGGTTCAGGAAAACAGAAAGTAGGCAGTAATATAGCAATACAGTAAAAATGGAATCAGCGTTTTCACTTCTGAATGGCTGTGTAGAAGCCATGTTTCTGTATGTGCACTTTTTCCACATGTTTCTTGGACAATCTTGCATGTTCTCAGTAAAGGCTGTTCATGATCTTTGATCACAATAGGGTTCAAACACCAATGATAAGATAACTTCTTAAAATGTCTGATCTGCCTGTCAGCAGTTGGACGAAAACGCAGAACAGGGAGATAAGCCAGAGGATGGAGGAGAAGACCAGCCCGAGGCAGCAGAGGAGGACCCAGTTGCAAGCGGAGAGCTTCCAGCTGAGGAGGAACCCCCAACAACTGAAGAGTAACCCTACTACATCGACGATAGAGCCATGAACTGTTTCAACATTTACATTGTGACTTTTCAGTCTTCACTGCGCAGTCAGTATAGGATTGTGTGTGTGAAAGCTGTACACAACTTTTTGTGGGGGGAAAAAAACCAACAACACGTTTTAACATCGACGACAGAGCCTCGAATTTTTAGTTTTTAAACTATGACGTTGGTAACTGAAAACAATAGAATGTATGTAAGATGGGAAAAAAAAGAAGAGAAGACAGCAGCAGCATTGACACAAGAATTCTACAACCAGCGTGACATCAGTGAAAAGAAACTTTCGATGACTACTTATGGATAGAGTAAGTTCTTATGACCACACATCGGCATAGAAACATTGGGACTGCATTATTAGCTAACTATATTATGACTACATATCGACAGCTAGAAAAGCCAGAGAATATTATTAGGACAATCAATAACATTTGTCCTTGTATATTCAGTTTAGTTAAGAATATTTACTTTATGTAGATTTTGCTTTGATATTGTTGCATGCATGCATATTTGCTTGCAAACTTGGTTGCCAGCGCCAGTTGCCTTGGTAGTTTTAATGATCTCTACCACATTATCCAGCGATGTATGGTCATTAATGTACATTATTATTGACATGTAATATTTTTGTTTGGAAAAACGAATGTATACAGGTGGAGATTCCAAAGGCTGGCATTGCTTCAAAGCATAAGAGTACACTCGGGCACTTTTCGGAATTGCTCTTATGGCTGAAATTGTAATGAACAGTTTCGGTTTCTCAACCTAAGAGCAATATCTTTATTGGGAAAACTGTTCCTCTTGGTAACGAATTACATTATTTCGGAGTACCTTTTTGCGAGTTCGACGGAGAATGAAAAAGAAGATAAACCCGGAGACAAAGAAGAATCAGAAGAAGATAAAGAAGAATGCATGCAGTCTCATTCACAAGTAGATCTTAAGATTTTGTTTTTGTAAAGTTCAGCACAAAACACAACCTGTTTTGTATTTTCTGTTCAAGAATGAAATAAATTAGCGTTATTTCTCAGAACATGTACTAAAGTGTCATTTGGTTTTCTGTTGTTAATTGTAATTTATATACCGCCTTGCTATTCTGAAGCTTGTATCAAACCTGTGAGTGCAAGTGATTTTGTGTTCCTGCGTATTTATACTTCTTGTATACAGTTCAGTTCTGATACCTTTGATTATCATAGAAAGAAAGATTACCCTTTGAATTTACCACTTGTTTTGTCAGAAATCTATCAGCGTTTCTGAAGGACATTGGGCACTCGGAAAATTGAAAACAGTAAATTTGTCTTCTTTGTTATTTTGCTATTTATTTCTGATAACAATTTTATTTATAAGCAATACAATGATAGCATTCAAAGAACCTGAAGATATGATAGAAATATTTGTTTCACTTCCTTAGGTACATAAAAGACGTCTGTTTGTCAGTACAATGTGCTGATATTCTGATTATGAAAACATGGTGGCAACCACCACCTCCAGTTTTATTTTGTCAATACTGCCACAGTCTATTTAAATTCAATTTTTTTTAAAAACTTTGTGAGAGATAGTTACCGGTCGTTTGAATCTGAATATTTCTCTATTAATTCTCTATTTGTGTATGTGGGTGTTGAATAGGTTTTGCCAGTTCTGTGCTTGCGAAACGTTTGATTGTTAATGTTGTATGTTTGGAGGGGAAAAGAAACAGTATTGGATTTTGTGTAAACATAATTATTGTATTCAATAAATATTATTATTTTCATGTTGTATTTGTGTATTTACTGTGACACAACAAAACTCACTTTTCGTAATATTGTATATAACTGTAAGACAGTGTGATACATTTAGAAACCCGATATTCTTGTTGTCAAAGGAATATTGGTAAACGACTGTGATATAGTGGTCTTTACTTCTTTTTAAAAAAAAAAGGTTTTATACACAGTAGGCTTTCTGAGAACCGACTCAGTAAAGTTTTAATTACAATAGAATTGTATGTTTTTCTTTCGGCGAATGGAATCTGCAGCAGCTTATTTTTACATTAAAAATTGTTTTAGTTTCTTATTATAATTTTTTTCCAAATACAAAAAATATATTTGATTTCCTTTTTCAATCCTCTTTTTCAGCCGTTTAGCAACAACCCTTCAGGAAGCGAACTCCCGTACACACTCACACTTTCGACCTAAACTCTACTCCTCACCTATGAAAGTTTAAGACCTACCATTATATGTTCTCACTTCACAATCGAGATGTTTTAAAAAGATTTTTTTCATATTTCATTACAGAATCAAAAGCATTTCTCCAGACTTCATTGTAAGAACGCAATGGGTACAGATTTCGGAACATGGTTCATTTACCTATATTTCTGATTCCACAGTAGACAAGAAGTTTACGAAATTATGCTTTGATGAAATTACTGTTATTGTTTCATGTTATGTTGCCCCTTGCAGCTCAGTCAAAGCTACAGTAGAGCTTTCTACCCTCAGGGTTTCCTAAACTAGCAAGTACCGAAGAAGAGAATGTGTACATAACCTTATTACGTAGGGAAATTAACCTTTTCGTTATCCCTGTGGTATATGCGCACACCTAAGATTAGAATGAGTACGTACATTATTTCTTAAGGAAGTTAATTTCTTTGTAATGTTTGATATCTTGGTTAAACTGGTATGACTTTCTACCAAACTTTGCAGTCTTATTGACAGCGGAATAATCGTATTTGCATCAGATTGTTGATCTGTGATGGAAAGAAGTCGTTGTCTACCTTTTCTATATCTTATGAAGATGTTGTTTGGTATGAGAACAAAACATGTGACTTCGAAACTGGTGATGTTTTCAATGTGTTTGACATTTTGATGTGTTGTGCCTGCCTTTTTCACTTTCTTCTTCCTGCTCTTCCTCTTGTTCTTCTTCTTCTTCTCCTCCTCTCTCCCCCCTCTCTGTCGCTGTGTTTTTGTCTGTCTGTCTGTCTCTCTCTCATCTCTCTCTCTCTTTCCCACCTCTCTCTCCCTTTCCCCCTCCCCTTCCCGTGAGGGTGGCGGGGGTTTCTGTATAAATAGTATCCCAACTTTATGGAAATTTGGTGCTTTAGGTTCGAATCCCTTGGTGAGCGATATCAAATGTGGCCATTTTCACTATCCATTTTAGCAGTACGATTCTTGTGTTGGTTCAGTGTTGATTCAGGTCCCTACCCCTCTTACCCACCCCTTGGGGTCATGAGCAATCTTGCCACTGTAGATTGTTCTAACCTATAAAGGGAAAAGTGAAAGCCCCAGTTGAAAACCTGTCTTTCCTTAATAGGCATGACCGATTCACTGCGGCAACAGTACCCCCGTTGGAGTGCCGGGGTTTCAGTATAAATAGTATCCCCACTTTCTGGAAATTTAGTGCTTTAAATTCCCACTGTCGCTGTCTTCCTCATTTGCTCTTTCCCATTCCTGCTCTGTCCTATCACTCTGCTATACTATCTTCTTCTTCGCTAGATCAATGACCTACCTTTTTTCTTGAAAACTCTTCTTGGACAAGACTCCTTTTTTGTATATGAGGTCTGTTGGATCAGCTTTAGAGTATTGGACTCTTTCTGCCGGGTGGTCACTAGGGCTTTCTATGATGTTATTATTTAGCAATATAGGCATTTTATATGTATGTGTTTTGTTGATAATTTATAATGATGTTTGTATTCTATTTTGTTTTTGTAACTAGGGGCTCGATTAGTTGGGGTAAAGCCTCAGACGTCCCCTGCGTGGGATGTCTTTATTGTAAAGTGACTGGCCGGTGGAGGGCATTCAGTTTTCCCACTAGGGTTGTTTCAGCAGATCTTTTATGCGGATCGGGGGTTGTCCGGTCCTGATTTGGCTCGGAAGAGTCCGCTGGACCTAAAGCAACAATCAATCAATCAATCAAACCCTCTTTCCCTGGGATGGTTATCCCGGTCGGCCAAATCGCCAATGGCGGGTGTAGACGTTAAACCTCAATGTTCATTCATTTTTTAAATTCCCACTGTCACTGCCTTTCTCATTTGTTCTTTCTTATTCCTACTCTGTTCTATCAATCTACTACATTAGACCAGTCACCTACCTTTTTTCTTGAAAATTCTTCCAAAATTCCTCATTTGTGTATGAAGTCTGTTGGGTCAGCTTGAGAATATTGGACGCTTTCTGCCAAATGGTCACTAGCGCTTCCTATGATATTATTATTTAGCAATGTAGGCATTTTATATGTATGTGTTTTGTTGATAGAATTTTGTTTTTGTAAGCGGGAGTTCGATAAATTAGAGTATAGCCTCAGGGTCCCCCTGTGGGATGCCTTTGTTGTAAAGTGACCGGCTGGTGGAGTGCCTTCAATGTTACCACTAGGGTTGTTTCGGCAGATCTTTTATACGGATCAGGAGTGAGTCCTCTTTCAACCAAGATGTGGTCTTGATTTTGTGGTCCTGATTCGTCTCTTTGCAGTCCGCTGGACCCTGTAAGCAATGAATAACTACTAACTAACTAACTCTCTCTCTCTCTCTCTCTCTCTCTCTCTCTCTCTCTCTCTCTCTCTCTCTCTCTCTCTCTCTCTCTCTCTCTCTCTCTCTCTCTCTCTCCATCCATCTCATATAATCCGTCTCATTTTCATGACCTGTCCATTTCTCATCTTTCTCTTTCTCCCTCCCTCCCTCCATCCCCCCCTTTCTCTCTCTCTCTCTCTCTCTCTCTCTCTCTCTCTCTCTCTCTCTCTCTCTCTCTCCCTCTCTGACTCTTACATGCAAACTTATCAGCATCAGCAAATGTGTACATAAGCTAACAAGTGACGTAATTAATTTGTGAAGTCTAATGTTCAATTTCATTGTAATACATTGAGGACAAATAAAAGTTGTATTCAGTAAACATCCTTCTATCTACCCGCCTCCACCCTAAGCCCACCGTCTCCAATGTACTTATGTGTGATTCATGCAAACATCATCTAGGCAAATCCCACAGTATGCAAGAACCTAATCAATCAGTCAGCCATTTTTCATTCATTTGGTAGATTAACGTCCCCGGACACATAAGCGTATAGGGGACAATACTCAGCCAGGACATCCTGCTCACTGATATCGACCCTCCCACCACCTTCCCCACCTCATCCCAAGTCCAGGGCTGCCTTGCTCTTCTTTATAATTATGCTATTGTTTATACAGGCAATCAGTCACTCGATGACATTAAATCCCAGTATACAAGACTCAACCAATGAAACATTACATTAATTAATTTTAAAAAAAAGGATAACATGTACATATAAGTAAGAGTAGCTAAAAAATAATAATTTCTATTCGCTTGGTTTAGAGCGATTTGTTACAATGCTTATAATGTTGAATAATTTGGTTATTATTGTTACGTTTTCGTTGTCGTTGGTCGAAGATCCCAATGTGTACAGACCTTAAATGAAGTAAGTGAAATGAAATCCATTAAACATTCCCGCCCATGCAGTGAGTGTTCTTTGCACGCCTGTTTGCAGTATCAGTCACACTGGAGGATAAACAACGTATGATAATGTCAAACTGTAGCAAACATTCAAAGGCAGTCTTGGCTGCTTTACTTTTTGACAACTCCGTTTTAGAGAAGGAAACACTGTCAGTCTCTGAAACTCAGATTGGGAGAGAGTTAAACTGATTGTCAAGTGACCTATAAAACATGCTTGATATGGCGCGTGCCTCAGTAGCCTCTGATATTCAGTGTGCACATCATCCGTGTCAACAGCTCAGGATAATGTCCAACAGTAGCAAACAGCGACGGACGGTTAGTTTTAATCAAGACGCCCGAAAAGAAGAACAAACTGTCAGAGAAAGTCGGCTTTATCGGACACTCCATTGGACACGCTCCACCAAATGGGTCAACGCCGAGTCAGCAAAGTCTCGGCCCGGCATTAATTCATTTGTGCCAACTTTTTCCACTTTTCAAAGACGCGCATGCCCAAGGCGCACGCGCTCAGCACGCGTCGCGATGTCCACTTCCTGCACGTGTCACCATAGTGACCGCCCGGTCATGGGTTACTATCCTTTTGCTGTCAGCGACTTCATCATCAACGACTTGGTCTCATTGTTTATCGTCGGCACAGAAACGGTCAAGGCGATGTTTATCGAAGGGTTTTTTCCCCGTTAGGTTTGACCAGCAGCCAAGCAGGCTGACCAGTCACCCTGGAGATGGACCAGCTCAAGGAAAGGTCACAGCTCGCATTGGACCATCTTGATAACTCAAGGAGTTTTGTCCACTTTTTGGTCATAGAATGAATGTAGCACCTCCCTAAGGCTGAAAATGGCATTGGGCACGCAAATCCGAAGAAGGACAAAGGTCACAACGAGAACATTATCGGGTTTAGCATTGACATTTTAGTGCTAAAGCAAGTGGCTTGAAGAGGTTTTCAACTGTGCGCCATTTTTTATATTCAAAGGAAGACGGAATCATAATGTAGTGCTTACTTACGTTCAGGCCAGCTTGTGTGTGCAGCTGCGATGCCATGCCAAGCATCAGAGGCTTACCGAATAGGATGTAGGTCTACCGCGTGGTAGAAGAAACGACCACGTTCTTTCATTACACAAACTAATTACATTACATGAATATTGCTTTAGGTCCAGCGGACTCTTCCGAGCCAAATCAGGACCAGTATAGCCGAATCAGAACCACAAAATCAAGACCACAACTTCGCTGAAAGAGGACTCACCCCTGATCCGCATAAAAGATCTGCCGAAACAACCCTAGTGGCAACACTGAAGGCACTCCACCAGCCGGTCACTTTACAATAAAGACATCCCACGCAAGGGACGCTGAGGCTATACTCTAATTTATCGAACCCCCGATTACAAAAACAAAATAGAATATAAACACCATTATAAAATATCAACAAAACACGCACATATAAAATGCCCACATTGCCAAAAAATAACATCATAAGAAGCCCCAGTGACCACCTGGCAGAAAGCGTCCAATATTTCCAAGCTGATCCAACAGACCTCCCACACAAATGAGGAGTTTTGTCCCGGAAGAGTTTTCAAGAAAAAAGGTAGGTGACTGGTCTAGCGAAGAAGAAGATAGTATAGGAGATTGATAGAACAGAGTAGGAATGAGAAAGAACAAAGGAGAAAGACGGCGACAGTGGTATTTTAAAGCACTAAATGTCCAGAAAGTGGGGATACTATTTATACTGGAACCCCCTGCACCCACACGGGGGTCACAAACTAATGAGTTTGAGAATTTATATTACATGTGCGCGTGTCCAAATCGGGAATTCCTATTGTCAGGTACAAGAAAGAGAAACGCTCTAATAGGCACAAGCCATCTCTGTTTATCATTCTTATACTTCCTACCCCCTAATCCCATCCACTCCGCTCTGTTTACTGTGCATTCTTCGTTCCCAACATCAACCCTCTACCTGGCAGCACATGGGCCTCATCATGACGACACTGCACTGTGCAGCAACAGCAAAAGCCATATCTTTGACCATCAGAGGACAAAGTTCATAGTGACCTCGCTGCGTCTTTCAGGAGGACAATGTCCGGGCGACGGATATGAAATCGCAGTCACGCACGCACACACACACACACACACACACACCCACACACACACACACACACACACACACACACACACATACAAAACACATCTCATTAGCACTTCAAACTTAAAAATTAAAGACTTTCTATCAGCGATAGCGCCATTAGAGCAGCGAGCATGGTACCCAGATTGGGAGTTTTGGGGTGGTTGTGGAGGTAAGGATAGTGAAGAAAGGAGGCATGCACGACCTGTCAGTGAATAAAACACGATTAGAATCGTTCTTGACAGTTTCGACATTTGGCATGCACATCGCCGCATGCAGTGGGAAGCAGTCAGAAAAGGAGAAGGCATGGATTCTCATCACTAAAAATGGTCATTTAGAAGTCGTACAGATTGTGTCTTTGTCATTAATAACATATCGTCAAACATGACTAGTTTGATCATTACGAGAACAAACAAAAAATGCTAATTAGGCCTACAATGTGACGACGACGACGACGACGATGATGATGATGATGATGATGATGATGATGATGATGATGATGATGATGATGATGATGATGATGATAATAATAATGACGACGACGACGCCGGCGACGATGACCTCGGTATTCAACCAAAGATGTTCAGAACAATAAATCCTGTGCATTTTGTATTATTCAAACTGTACAGTCAGACTATAGAGTAAGACGTCATGGTCTGCTTGGCGACCTTTGGGGCATTAGTAAAAAGAGGTTATCATTTCCATCAGGTCATTAGGGTGCAGCATGCAGCGTCCTTGTGTGGAACCGTGGCCTTCGTAACGATGGAACTCATTCTTTACCAGGTGACATGACCACAATAATCCCACAAACAGCCTGCTGTTTTCATGATGATGATGATAATGATGATTATGTAGACGATGACGACGATGATGATAACTGATTAACGGAATCTCTACAGGAATATACAGTAAGCTTACTATCTACGTAAAGGAAACGAAGTAGGCCTACTTTAGGGTGCCCTTTTCTAATCCTGCAATCAAATTATAGCACTAAAGTTCATATACTTGAGTTGATAGTGTTTATTGAATTTCTCCTGTTTCAAGACGTTAAACAACCAACAGCCTGGTTCGTACTTGGATGGGACCATCAAACGTGCAGAAAAACAAAACGCTGTACAAAATATGTCACACCAGTTCACAGCATAGTCTTTAGGATCGTGGAATGTAAGACATCGAGGAAGAAAAAGATGAGTACCGTCCTCATAAGACTGGCCCGAAGAAAATGGACGTCATTAACGCCTCTTTAGTGTTAACTTACATCATACAATGTGCGAGCTAGTTGTAATGGTATCTGCGTGGTTAAAAAGCTGCTGATTTATAGGATCAAGGTGTTATAGAATAGATCAATGTGGTAACTGTTTCCATGTTGACCACGCCTGCCCTTAACCCCAGTGGCTCAATACAATGACGACCCTCCTTCGGAAGCTGACCATAGGTGGAAGGATAGGTAAAGTCAAGCTGCTCGTGCTGCACGTGTTGACTCATGACATCATATAATGAGTATAAGAGCATGCCTGGCCAAATGATACCAAGGTTAACTGAAGAGTAGTGCGTTGCCAAAACCTAAAACTCGCGAAGATAAATCATTCGCTAAGGCGAGGTGGCGAGCATAAAATCGCGGCTAACCAACCATAACATGTATTACTTTGCATCGACTCTGTCGCGCTTATTAATGACCTGACAGAATAACTCGGATGATATTATTATTGTTATTATTATTATTATTATTATTATTATTATTATTATTATTATTATTATTATTATTATTATTATTATTATTGAATGCTACCATGGATTGCAGGAAACAATCACCGAATCTCGTTGATAACGAAATGTATTTCACACTACTACAGGAGTCGACTCTGTAATGACTCCTTTCTCGGTGTTTCACTTTCCCAGTTTTACCTTAGCGGCACTTCAAAGAAGCAAGTCACGTCTGTTAACTGTACAGGTGACAGGCTCAAGCTTTTGACAGCGCATAGCATGCAGCAAGTTAGCATTTTTTTGCGGCTCGAGTCGGAGATTCTCATTTCTACAGCAGCTATATAGACTGGCAAATCCGTTAAATAAGAACATTGAATGTACTTTGGGATCTTGCTACTCTTGCGAGGTTCTTTGTCGGCAGCTGCCGCCAAGCTTGGGTGGTCAACTCCCTGTATAGGCATTACACGTGGACACGCTTCTGTCCATGTCCAACGGGTGATTTTGCTAGCTGACCACTGTTTGACCAGTATCAAATGTCTAGCCGGTTACCAAATCGCTCTACTCGTGCCGAGCAGTACAGAATCAATCTTTAAATTTACTCTGTGTTAAATCTGACAGCTTATTCTTAGGTCTTAGATCATTCATGAATCATATATCTTTAAATTTACTCTGTGTTAAATCTGACAGTTAGTTCGTACGTCTGTTCAGCTTGATTATTCATGAATCATATTGCAGCATGCACTTAAGACCAAAACATATGGTTACCGAACAGTGAATAATTAGGTAAATTCATATCCGCTAATACAAGTGTTTCTGATTTAGTGTTCTTTATCTTTGTTTTTAAAAAAAATCGGAAGTTTTCAAAGGTCTGACATAATCAAACCGATACCAGGTCCCAGGAACATAATAATAAAGCTGGTTGGAGTTCCTTCTTCTTCTATTCATCTGCTCCAACCCAGCTGCTCGTCTGGTTCTCAAAAAGAACAAAAAATCTGATCATATCACATCCCTCCTACATTCACAACACTGGCTTCCTGAATCTCAGAGGATTACCTACAAAATCTTTACTTTCTGTTACAAGTGCGCCCGTGAATTAGCCCCTTCACACAGAACATTCACTTCTACAAGCCATCCAGAAATCTTCGTTCTTCCTCCGACACCCTCACGCTACAAATACCCCGTTACAAACTCTCCTCTGCAGGCTGTCGATCCTTCTAAGTAGTCGGCCCTTCAACTTGGAATTCTCTTCTCCTGTCTCTTCGCAGCTCTCCGAATATAACCATTTTCAAATCGAATTTAAAACTCGCATTCCTTTTTTTTTTAAATCCCTTCTTTTCTGATTCAGACCACCGCCATTAACCTCCCACACCTTCTCCACTCTCCTCCTCCCTCGTCTTTTAAATTTCACTTGAAAACATATTTTTGGGCATGTTTGTATTACTTTTGTGCGAAATTCATTAGTGTCTTGTTTAGTCTGATTTATTTTCCTACGTATCTTGATGTTCACGTGTAGTATGAATGCGTGAGAACTGCATTTTGAGCACCCCCTGTGGGGGTGCCGAGGTTTTCAGTATAAATAGTATCCCCACTTTCTGGAAATTTAGTTCTTTAAATTCCCACCGTCGCTGTCTTTCTCCTTTGTACTCTGTTCTATCAATCTACTATACTATCTTCTTCTTCGCTAGACCAGTCGCCTACTTTTTTTCTTAAAAACTCTTCGGGTACAAAACTCCTCAGTTGTGTGTGAGGTCTGTTGGATCAACTTGGAAATATTGGACGCTTTCTGCCAGGTGGTCACTGGGGCTTCTTACGATGTGATTTGGCAATGTAGGCATTTTATATGTATGCGTTTTGTTGATATTTATAATGATGTTTATATTTTATTTAGTTTTTATAAACGGGGGTTCGATAAATTAGAGTATAGCCTCAGCGTCCCCTGCGTAAGATGTCTTTATTGTAAAGTGACCGGCTGGTGGAGTGCCTTCAGCAGGGGCGGACGAGGGGGGGGTTTCCGGGGTTTCCGGAACCCCCCCCCCCCCAGGCCAAAAAAAAGAAAAAAAAAAAGGTAAAAAAGAAGAAGAAGAAGGAGAGAGAGAAAGAGAGAGAAAAAAAATCACTTTAATATATATATATATATAAAATTATAAAAACAAAAAAATAAAAAAAAAATAAAATAAATAAATAAATAAATAATATATATATATTTTATTTATTTATTTAATTTTATTTTTTTTTGGGTACGAGTATTTGACTTTTCCCACAATATGCAAGCCCTCGCAATCTTCTCCCTAAAAAACTTCAATCATTGCAATCATTCTAAACAATCTCCAGACAAACACCGTCTTTCGTGCTCCACAAAGAGCAAAGCTGATATTTTCCGTCTTCGTCGACATTCTATTTATTTATTTATTTATTTATTTATTTATTTATTTATTTATTTATTTATTTATTTTATTTATTTTAAGTTTTAGTTTTTGTTTATTTTTTAGGAGGGAGGGGGGGGGGGGGGGCGCCACGAGCGGAAGAAATGAAAAGAAAGGAAACGATATTCCTAATGGATAATATAATGGATTACGACAGGAGTGCCCAATACGTCGATCGCGATCGATCGGTCCATGGTGAAGGCAGTGTGACTCAGATCGCTAGCATTAAAAAAAAATTGAGGTCAGCCTATTATATGACTATATATATGTTTTGCATTTTGGTGGTAGGTAGATCATTTTGGCTTGGTCATTTTAAAAGTACCTCGCATGCTGAAAAAGTCATAGTGTGGGCAACCCAGCGCTTCAAACTGCCGCGAACGCCGTCGTTGAAGCCCTCCGATTCGAAAGGTGTGGCAAAGCTCAGTACATATTTTGGGAGCAAAGGAGGTAATTATTATTTTGCAAATTTAATCTTAAAAGTAAAAAACATATCCTATCCTGTCGTATCCTATCCCATAACTCGGAGGTCGAAGGGGCACTACAGATGATCGTTTAACCAACGTACTCGATCTTTCCCTGTCCTCAGCAACCCTAATTGTTTCGCTCAGTGTCAAACCAGTCCAGTCTCGAATGTTGTCATCCCACCTCTTTTTCGGTCTCCCTCTTCTTCTACCTCCTTGCACTGTGCCTTGCATGATGGTCTTTGCAAGACCTGATGATCTGGTGACATGGCCATACCATCGGAGTTTCCGTTTTTTCACCATTGTGAGCACGTCATCGTGTTGTCCAATGGCTTGTGTGATGGTCTGTCGGACTTCGTCGTTGGTGATGTTCTGGGTATAGGAAATGCCCAGAAGTCTTCTGAAGCACCTCATCTCCATGCTTTGTATTCTTCGTTGGAGATCTGCTGTGAGGGTCCATGTTTCGCAAGCATATAGAAAGATGGAGATGACAAGGGAGCGCAGCAGCCTTACCTTGGAATGTAGACTGATGGCCCTGTCTTTCCAAATTGTCTTCAACCTCGCCAGGGTAGCAGTTGTTCGTGCGATCCTGGAGAGGACTTCCTGTCGGGACCCATTGTCTGATACTATGGCTCCTAAATATTTGAAGCTATGCACTGTGTTGAGGGATTGGCCTTGGACGTTGATGTCCGTGTTGGTGCCATTGGTGTTGTTGGTCATCATTTTGGTCTTCTCTGCACTTATTTCCATTCCATAAGCTCTGGAAGTGGTGTCAAGCCTCTGTACCAGCTGTTCAAGTTCTTTTTCTTCTCCAGCCAATCCATCAATGTCATCCGCAAAACGAAGGTTGGAGATTGCTCTTCCCCCTATGCTGACTGTGCCTTCGTGGTCTGCAAGGGCATCTGACATGATGCGCTCTAGGAAGATGTTGAAGAGTGTTGGAGAGAGTAAGCATCCCTGACGCACACCGATTGTTGTTCTGAACCAGTTTCCGATGGTGCTGTTGTGGAGGACTGCACTGGTAGCCTTGTCATACAGGCTTTTGATGACTTCAACAATTTTAGGGCTGATGTTGTACACTCTCATGGTTGCCCACAGAGCTGCATGCCAGACTCGGTCAAACGCCTTTTTGATGTCTACGAACACATGATATAGATGTTGGTGCTGTAGGTATTTCTCGCAGATTATTCTGAGGTTGAAAATCTGTTCAGTGGTACTTCGCGCTGCCCTAAATCCTGCTTGCTTTTCGGCTATGATTTTTTCAGCTTGGGGTTTCAACCTGTTGAGTATTATATTTCAGGAGGACCTTGCTGGGATGGCTGATGAGGCTGATGGTGCGGTAATTTTCACATTCCAGAAGGTTACCTTTTTTGGAAAGAGTGATGACAAGTGATGTCCATGGTGAAGGCCACTCCCCACTCTGCCACATCTTGTTACACATAATGGTGAGTGCGTCGATCATCGCTTCTCCTCCTGCTTGAAGCAGTTCCGCGGGTATGTTGTCCACTCCCGCTGACTTCCCCTTCTTCAGCGATTGCACTGCTGCCTCAACTTCTTCTCGGAGAATTGGGAGGATTTCTTCTTCTTCTCTGTTCTCTGGACATGCTAGAACTGATGGGTCTCCGTTTGGTTTGTGGTTGTAAAGGTCAGAGCAGTACTCTGTCCATCTGTCCAAGACGTGTTGTTCTTCTGTAAGGCATAAGCCACTTGCTTTGGATCGTGGAGACCTTGGGCTGTTTAACACTTGTCAGCGGCTTCACAGTCTGGTAGGCCTTCTTGCTGTTGTTTTTGTTCAGACTGTTATCTATTTCCTGGCATTGAGCTTCTGTCCAGTTCTCCTTTGCTGTGCGCATGCCTTTTCGGATGTCATTGTTGATTTTTCGGTAGGCATCAGCTCCCTGTCAGGTGTTCCTTTTCTTTTTCATCTCTTCGTTTATCACACAGGTCCAAAAGTTCAGGTGTGATCCACAGCTTCTTCTTTGACCGGTGCTTTCCAAGGATTTCCATGGAGGCATCTGTCACAGCTAAGTTGAAGGTGGTGGTCATGGTGTTAACATCTACTTCACCAGCTCTTAAAATGAGCAGTGGTGCAAATTTCCCTGCAATTGTGGCCTAAAATATTTCTGTCACCTCCGGGTCATGCAGTTTGTCCAGGTCGAACTTTAGTCTAGTGCACTTTGCTGTGTTTACTCTCTTCAAGTGAAGTCGGAAAGACATCATCACAAGATTGTGTTCACTTCCGATGTCTGCTCGAAAAGTGCGTGTCCTGCCAATGTTGATGCTTGATCTGAAGCGTTTCTTGACCATCATTAACATTTACCGAGTAAGTCCCTTTAATAGAATTTTGGAAACCCCCCCCCCCCCAAAAAAAAAAAACCTAACTGATCCGCCCCTGTTCAGTGTTACCACTAGGGTTGTTTCGGCAGATCATTTATGCGGATCAGGGACGAGTCCTCCTTCAGCGAAGTTGCGGACTTGATTGTGTGGTCCTTATTCGGCTATACTGGTCCTGATTTGGCTCGGAAGAGTCCGCTGGACCTAAAGCAATAATCATGTAATGTGATGTAATGCATTTTGAGCTGATCTTTTAATTTTTTAAAAGCACTATATAAATACCTTATTATTATTATTATTATTATTATTATTATTATTATTATTATTATTATTATTATTATTATTATTATTATTATAAAATAAATAAATAACAAAAGATAAAAACAATGTTAGGAATGTTGACCGTAAGCTTAAAAGCAAAGGGTCATAAGAGAATGGTGAGAGAGTGGGAGCTGAACAAGGTGAAAGGGCAGGGCTGGGTGATAAAAATCTAATAATTACCATTAATCCTGACCAAGAAAATCACAGCCATGCGCTCAAAAAGCTGAAAAGCGAGAATGGGACAGGACCGAACAACCCAAACCGATGACCGATGACAGGGTTGAACAATTAACTGACGAGAGTCAAAACTACGGACTGCTGAACGAGACTCGAAAGGGTGAGCTACTGAGGGAGAGCGGAGAGGTGAAGTAGGTAAATTTGTATCTATTATATCATTCCATCTACCAATCTACTAACCTCATAATGCTGTCATGTACTCCAGTCCCCATTCTTCAAGCGAGACTACTTTACTGTATGCGTGCTTCACACAAATCACCCTGGAAACAAACAAACAAACAACACCAGCAACAACAAAAACTCATTACTACCCAAACCACAGTTTTGTATAACTGAAATCTCTGCCTGGTGCTTTAAAAAAAAAAGAAAAAAGAAGAAGATAAAAAGAAGGAAAATGGGGGAAGAGAATCGTCTGAATCTGACTAGCAGTAATTGGGGGACAGAAACAGAGGAAAAGGGGTATCGTGAGAACGAAATGGGCGTGGCTCGATCCCTCCCCCTAGCCCTCCCAGACTGTGAGAAAACCGACCCTCATGCTGCACATGTTTCCCGACGAGGGGAGGACCGAGAGAGCGCGCGCGTGCTGTTGCGCGTGACGATTGTGTGGGAAGGAGGTGCCAATACAGTCGGCCGTCTTTTCTCTGTTGTATTCGGGCGTGCGCAGAAAAGGATGCTTGTTGAAGTTGCCGACACTTGTATCTTCTTATTATCTTTATTTTAATAGTCATTCCCGTCAGCGTTTCCCTTTTCAAATGCCATACAGAGCCCCCACTACACCCTTTATTATTATTTTTTGTCTTTTTCTTCTTCTAGAGACAGTTGCCACATCATCTATTATTTGTATCTTCTGTATGACTCTTTAATGTTTAATAGCGACCTGTAAATGTTGTAAATGTAAGGTCTTTATTGAATAAACGAAGGTTCACATAAAATAATAATAATAATAATAATAATAATAATAATAATAATAATAATAATAATAATAATAATAATAGCACACTCTTTATCAGGGAAAAGACGATGCATGTTAAATTTCGCCCCTTTCTACGAACGGTAGATCTATATATCTATTAACAATGATTGGACCTCTTTACGATCTCAACGCGATTCGTATAAGAATAAATTCAGGTCGTTAGAGAAAATATTTAAATGGCCCGTACTATCAAGGATGTTTGTTTACATTTTGTGACAGTGAGCTTAACTGCAAAATGGCATTGTTGTCACATTCAAACCAGATATAAGGGGTAATCTTTTCTCAAAAGGACTGAAAAGCTTTGAATTTTAAACGTCTCATCCTTTGTGTTTGTAAACAAACAACTTTGACAGATGTCCACAATTTTCCATGGGATGCCATTTTTAGAATCAAACTTGATGCTATTAATAGACAATTAAAAAATGAATTCATCGGTTTATATCAAACCCGTAATTTGGACAGAGATTATTTTGAACTAACTCTTATTTGTTTCAAATGGGGCTTCACTCACTGTGAATATGAAAGGATCTGTGATGCTGATATTTGTGAAAGAAACTCCCTAATCGTTGTAAATTTATATGAATTATTTTTAAAAAATGACACAATTTAACTAAACAAAGATGGCCGACGACAACAACAAAATCACCATCATTATCATCATCATCATCATCATCATCATCATCATCATCATCATCATCATCATCATCATCACCATCATCTTCAGATTTTTAAGGTTGCGTTGCAATTTCATGTATCCATCGGCAATGTCCCAAACTATAAAAAATAGGCTAACGATGGAGTCAAAACTACTTTTTCAAACATTTTTTTTGTACAACATAAACAAATAAAATACAAAGAAGCCCACTGGCCTTTAATGCCTGGATGTTTTCATTGTTGAGGGTCATAACATGCAGCGTAGATTAGACTTTATGGTGCCTGCTCCCGCTAGAGGAATAGTCTCAGCCACGCTGTAGGTGATTTTAGATGTTTTCACTGTTAAGGGTGTGGATTAGTGTCAACAGTTACACAACCCCTGCGCTGCGTTTTTCACGTTAATCTCTCTCTCATTCTCTTTTCACAATGTTGCAGTCACCGTGTTAAAAAAGATGGCGTCCCTAGATTGCTAATCATAGATCGACACTCCGTCAATTGTTATTGAATCGTACAATTGTCAGGCAATTGTATTCAACTTGCTAGTATTTTCCCAAGGAGCGCGTGCATTATAATCGATAAATACACCAATTAAATATAGAATACTGTTCTATTTATTATACTATAAGGTATAGATAAATGTCTAGATACACGTACTTAATGATAAGTAAATAGATGATCAATATAATTGGCTCTATTGATAATCGAAACGATCGAAATCGATGATAATCGATAGGCCTATAATTATGGCTACGTTGTTTTTTCTAAACTCGACAAAATTACATAAATATATGGCTTTTTTGGGTAGCGCTTTTCCAGTTCAAGAACTGCTCAAGGCGCTGGCCGATTCAGGATGTAACTCCAGCCGCATGAGGAACCAACTTGCTGCCTTTGGTACATCGTCTAACGCCACAGACAACGGGGCACAATCCTGGGTGGACTGAGGTGGGTAAGGGTGGGGAGGAACGTAGTGCTTACTGGGCGTGTTGGTTTAAAATGGTACTCCCCCGTCTTGGACATAAACTTCTTGTCTTCTATTATACAGATCATAGAGGTAGAGGACCGCTCGTCACTTCTGCACACAGGCGCTTGTGTCTGGACACGCGAGCGCCTATGCCTGTGACGCGCGCTCGGGTGTCCAGATACAAGCGCCCCTGCTTCTGCACGAATTGCACGAAACATCTAAACCCTTATTAGTTTATTTTTCATAAATTCTATTTTTGGTAATACTAAACCTAAGACTATTAGACAAAGACTTTCATGGTAATCCCCCCCCCCTCCTTCTTCTCCCCCTCTCTCTGTCTCTCTCTCTCTGTCTCTCTCTCTCTCTGTCTCCGTCTCTCTCTCTCTCTCTCTCTCTCTCTCTCTCTCTCTCTCTCTCTCTCTCTCTCTCTCTCTCTCTCTCTCTCTCTCTCCTATCACGTCCTTTTTATCTCGCGTGCAAATTGCACGCGTTTATAACATCTGAATAGACCTGGGACTACGCCACAAGATTCCAAGTTTTCAGTCGCTGTTGCCTTAAAACCCCAATTAAAAACGTTACACGCGGGGTTTAAATCATCTTGATTACTTAGAATTTCCAATCTTCGGATCTAAGACTTATGACGCAACGTCCGGTCTTTGCTACATCGCAATTTTTGTTTCATTTTCCCAAATTGCACGTGTTTTCATAACAGTTAAAAACCTCTTCGATGAAATCTAAACATCTTTTTTCCTGTTCACTTCTTCATACATTTTTTTGTAACTAGCTCCGTCATTTGCAATTCTAATCTTAAATCTATTCGTCCAATGACAATGTCAGAGTTTACAATCATTGCCATATTACTGTACGTCTTGCGCGTGTGTTGCGTTGCACTTTCACGAATGGCAGAAAAAGGCTGTACGCGTGTCATCCAATCAAGGATTTTAGGCCACGCACCGACACGATCTTTTGGCGCCAGATACCCCTAATTTGTTGTACTTGTTATCAAAGATCTTACCTTACAGAGTATACGGCCGCCGCTCAGTGTTGTATCAGTGCAACCTCAATCGGAGTTTAAAATCAAGGGTTTCGCTGTTACAACAACGAAGTTTCAATCGCAGTTCAAAATCAGTAAACTTAAATTAATATTTTAACGAAAATGTCAAAATATCATTTAAGTGAAATAACAGTAAAGGTGAGTTCACCCGATGTCCCGTTCCAATCGTGCAGTTTCAGGTTCGCGCTTTGCACGTGTATTACCCCTTAAGGACACTTGCACTTGCACGCGTTCGCGCCAATTAAAGCTAAAAGAAAAGTATTGATTGATTGATTGATTGTTGCTTTAGGTCCAGCGGACTCTTACGAGCCAAATCAGGACCGGACAACCCCCGATCCGCATAAAAGATCTGCTGAAACAACCCTAGTGGGAAAACTGAATGCCCTCCACCGGCCAGTCACTTCACAATAAAGACATCCCACGCAGGGGACGGCTGAGGCTTTACCCCAACTACTTGAACCCCCGTTACAAAAACAAAATAGAATACAAACATCACCATAAATCATCAACAAAACACATACATATAAAACGCCTACATTGCTAAATAATAACATCATAGGAAGCCCTAGTGACCACCCGGCAGAAAGCGTCCAACACTCCCAAGCTGATCCAACAGACCTCATACACAAACAAGGAGTCCTGTCCAGGAAGAGTTTTCAAGAAAAAAGGTAGGTCATTGATCTAGCGAAGAAGAAGATAGTATAGCAGAGTGATAGGACAGATCAGGAATGAGAAAGAGCAAATGAGGAAGACAGCGACAGCGGGAATTTAAAGCACTAAGTTTCCAGAAAGTGGGGATACTATTTATACTGAAACCCCCGGCACTCCAACGGGGGTACTGTTGCCGCAGTGAATCTGTCATGCCTACAAAGTCAAGACAGGTTTTCAACTGGGGCTTTCACTTTTCTCTTTATAGGTTAGAACAATCTACAGTGGCAAGATTGCTCATGACCCCAAGGGGTGAAAGAAAAGTATAAACGGATTAGTATCACAACATTTAAAGTATAAGTACGTTTTAATTTAAACGAATTTATATCGCAAGTCGTCCAGTTAGCAAGTGGGCTTTATATAACATTTTCCTGTAAATCAGAGACCAATCGGTTTCGCATGTTATATGTGCAAAAATCTGACGTTGAAAACATTTACTATGCCACACATTTTATCACACTAACTTAACAATACTCCTTCCCCCGAATAGACAAGTTTGATTTTGTAATCCAGTGTTTTCTACATTACTAAATGTAACAATTGAAGCAAAATGTGTTTGGAAGAAACACATATCATCATCATCATCATCATCATCATCATCATCATCATCATCATCATCATCATCATCATCATCATCATCATCATCATCATACACCCATTGCACATAGCTACGATCGAAAGAAAGTATATTCCAGGCACACGCTGCGCAGCAGGCCAAAGTATGTCCCTTGTCCCTTGAAGGGATACTTTGGCGATGTTAGCAGCCTGCTCAGTGACAGTGTCGCTGAAAGACTAGAAACGGAAAAGTAAGTTTCGTCTCCTCTAGGCGACGAATTAGGTCACGCTATATTTGTTTCTAGGTCAACTGTCTTTTACGAACCGTTTGAGAATCTTGTCGAACCGTTTATTGACGCCGGATAGTGTCCTCACTTGGTTTCATACAATTTAAGAATCCCGGGCTAGGGATAGATTTACAACTAACCCTTACCCGAGCCCTTGTAGCCATATTCCGCTTCCGTCACTTTTAAACAGTACTGCGGTTCGCATCCGCGGCTAGCAGCGAGCCCAAGGTTAACTTTGAAGGGATGGAGGGAATACTTTCACCTGCTGCTAGCGGGAGTTTTGGCGATACTTTCTACCGATCGCAGCAATGTGCATTACCTCCATCATCATCATCATCATCATCATCATCATCATCATCATCATCATCATCATCATCATCATCATCATCATCATCATCATCATCATTTTTCCCGTTGATAATAAATTCAGGCCCTGTCTCATAACTGTCAATAAACTAATAACTTCCACCATTTTTGTGTTGCTGGTTCGTCATTCTTTATAGTGTTTTGTTTGAACGGAAAGACTGCAATGAATGTGTAATTTGCAGTGGCATAATGCAGGAAGAGGAAGCAGATTTTAGAGTTAACCCGGTGGAAATGACAATAAAGAGAGTGAGAGAAAAGGATGAATTAAATTAAAGAGGAACTGATGGAGAGAGAGAAAGAGAGAGAGAGAGAGAGAGAGAGAGAGAGAGGGGGGGAGAGAGAAAGACAGACAGACAGAGAAAGAGAAAGAGAGAGAGAGAGAGAGAGAGAGAGAGAGAGAGAGAGAGAGAGAGAGAGAGAGAGAGAGAGAGAGAGAGAGGATGAAGTGAAGAGTTGTATTGCGGGCGGCTGGCGTCATCGAAGCGCGACCGGGGTGATTTGTCATCCTTGATAACACAACGGTCACGGGGCATAAGACACAGGTTTTTCGCTTCCCAGACTCCTCTTGTCGCAGACTTCAAGGCCCTATCGTCGCCTGAAAAGGGCGACAAGCCAGAACGATGCCATGAAATTCATGCCCCCCTTTTTGGCGGGCTTTTTCAACAAGGTGCGTGCCAGGAGCCCGAGGGATGCGCGTGCGACGCACGCGACCCTGTTTTGTGTGTGGCACGCGGGTGAGCGACGTCCTGGGCAATGTTTATTGCATTATCAGCGCAGGACGTAGTCCACTAGTGTAGCCGGCGTCTGATCTGTTGGCCAAACTGGCACCTGTCTGTGAGCGCAGACACAGGCCTTGCCTATGAAAAAAAAAAAACAAAAAAACCTGAGAAACACTGCAAGTAAGCCGAGCCACTCGTTAAAGCAGGGAACAATCTATGAAGAATGGACCAGCCTGAGGATTCTTGTCCCATGGTCAAATTTACCACAGGCTCAGGAAAGCTTCTGTTGACCCTAATTAAAATATATTAATTTACTCTTTTGGATGAAAGTATACACCGAGGTCTAGGCTTTGCACGCATACATTCCGTCGTACGGACTGTATAAAGATCCTGACGTTCATGTCCTAAACAGGCGAGAACTAGTTACACCAACACGCCAGCAAGCACTAGGTCACTTCACCTCTCCCCCACCCAGGATCGTGCTCAGATGTCTGAGGCGTCAGACGCCTCAAGCGATGCGAGTTAGACCCTGCGTAGGTCAGCGCCTTGAGCACCTCTTAAGCTGAAAAAGCGCTATAAAAGAACTTTAAAATAAAAAATAACTTGGTGAGAGGGTAAATTATTTAAAAAAAAGAAAAAAGAAGATAAGTCGGGAAAGACGCGAATCAAGAAGCGAATCAAGAAGCGAATAATGCCTATGCACCCGGCGGCTGCGAAAAAAAACTTAATTACAAGTTAAATTTATAACGAAGGTTGTTCCCAGAAGCTGAAAACACTATACAGACTACAGCCTTCAAACAATATAATAATAATCATTAACCGAGCGGATAAATTAAAACAGGATAACAGAGCTAATAAGTAAGTGTCTAAGCCTTTACAGGCCTGACAGATCCCTAATGCTCATTTGACTCATGACTCGGAACATTTCTAGGGCTGTTGGCACTTAAAACAGATTTGTACCATTATGTATTTTCACTGCAAGTGTTTGCCATTATAAACAGAGAAAAAGCCGTAGATGGAGTCGAAGCCACACACACAGCAACAAGACTAAGGCGGAGAGCCGACCGCACGCTTGTCTTTAGGTGTCAACAAAACGAATGTGGGAACGGCACCTCGTGCAACCACTATGAGCCAACATATTCCTTAACGGCAATTTGGCAACAATGTAACGAACCGCGACAGCGACGATGACGACGACGGCGACGGCGTCTGACAAAACAGCCAACATCGGTCATGAAAAATTTAGCAAGTCCTCCCCGACAATAAGCCTACATGTGCTTTCTATGTTCTCGTTATTCAATGTCCTTTCCTTTCTAACGGCAGTGTCCGGAATCCCCTTTGCCTGTCCCCGTTGCTCCCATTATTTTTGCTTTATGAGCTATGAAAATTTCAAGCTGTTTTTGATGGGCGCTGGTCGTTATCCTATTTATTATGGTTGGAATGAAAAGACTCTTATGGACTCTTGTGAGGGTTCTTTATTCTGCAGGAGAGATGCGAGGAGTGATGCTGCTGTAAGGTAGAGATGAGGAGCAGTGGCATGGGTCAGAGAGGGGCGTTCGAGCTCCCGTATATTTTTATCGAACACGGCAAAGTTACAATCACCGATCGTCCTGCTCGGTGATGGCGCGTTAGAAAGCATTCGTGGTCACGTGAGCACAAACTTTATTAGACTTCGTTTTCTTTTCGCTTTTTTGTAAACATACCTTCCCTCCCTTTCCCCCTCCCCTACTTTCTCCATACACACACACGAACACGGCACATGCGACAAGATAAACGCATATCCTGTCTTATCCCGTAACTCGATCGGAAGTCGTTGGGGTGCCACTCAATGTCAAGTCGGTGCATTCTCGAATGTTGTCTTCCCACCTCCTTTTCCGTCTCCCTCTTATTCTGCCTCCTTGCACCGTGCCTTGCAAGATGGTTTTTGCAAGGCCTGATGCTCTAGTGATGTGACCATACCATCGGAGTTTCCATTTGTGGCCTATCAGTGCTTCACGAGCACTGCTCCCACCTACCTCACAGAACTGGTCTCCCCTTACCAACCCAGACGCGAACTCAGGTCAGGGACTCAGTGTAGACTTGAAACCCCCAGTGTGCGCACAAGCAACACAACCAAAAAGACTCTTGGAATGCGCTCCTTCAAAAATGCTGCACCCACTCTGTGGAACTCCCTTCCCCTGAGCTTGAAGCAAGCTCCATCCCTGCCAAGCTTCAGGAAAGGACTAAAAACTTACCTGTTTTAATATGGCTGAATCACCGTCTTAGTGCGCATAGAGCATGAACACTACGTACATGGATTTTTGGCGCCTTACAAGATCACATCATCATCATCATCATCATCATCATCATCATCATCATCATCATCATCATCATCATCATCATCATCATCATCATCATCATCATCAACATCATTTCTTCACTATTGTAAGCAAGTCATCGTGTTGTTCAATGGCTTGTGTGATGGTCTGTCGGACTTCGTCGTTGGTGATGTGCTGGGTATAGGAAATGCCCAGAAGTCTTCTGTAGCATCTCATTTCCATGCTTTGTATTCTTCATTGTAGGACTGCCGTGAGGGTCCATGTTTCGCAAGAGTATAGGAATTTGCAGATGACAAGGAGCGCAGAAACCTTACATTGGAGTGTAGACTGATGGTCTTGTCTTTCCAAATGGGCTTCAACCTTGTCAGGGCTGCAGTTGTTTGTGCTATCCTGGAAAGGACTTCCTGTCGGGACCCACTGTTTGATACAATTGCTCCAAAATATTTGAAGCTGTGCACCGTGTTGAGGGATTGGCCTTGGACTTTGATGTCCGTGTTGATGCCATTGGTGTTGTTGGTCATTATTTTGGTCTCTGTCATGAATTGGCTAGTTTTAACTCTGCTCAGTGACTATTTAGCCTGTGTAGTATTTGTAACATTAAGAGAGTTAGTATAGTACACAGCAGGCCACACACAGCGAGCGAGCCACACACAGCGTAAGTGAGTCAGCACTTGAGCTTTGCATCTGAACATTTTACCCAATGATAGCTTAGGCAAAGCGGTTCGCGCCAGTTTGACTGTGTCAGAGCCTAACACAGCTTGGTCAGTCGTGTGTGAGACGAGGTAGAGTCAACATCTCCACAGCTAGAGAAATCTCTGCACTCATAGACCAGGAAGCAGGACTTTAGAATCTTAGAATTCTCTCAAGTCAACACGGGCCTGAACTTGTCAAACAGGTAAATGAACACCCTTCTGTTTCATCGTGATATATTTATATTATTGTTGAAATTATGTTTGAAGAATTTGCTATGCATAAATGTGAATTGTTAATCCGAATTTGCGTGACCCTGTGGAAGAGCCGACCACGAGGCGAAACACGACCGGTTGCGCCGCCATGTTGTATGCTGTACGGAACCACTGTTGTTTAACTTATATGTATGTTTGCAGACCAGTGGCTGTACCACTGAATGTTTATAATATTATTAATTCTGTATGTGTATAGTTAGCCACGTTTGATATTTATGTATGTATAGGAATTTAGAGTTGAGATTCCAGTGGAACCCGGAAGTAGCAGAATGTTCGTCGCTTATGTATAGAGATGTGGAGCTATCACTGAGGGCTACTTGGCTTTCAGTGAGACGCTCTGCACAAACCGATTATTCAGAGTTGTGCAGAATTTCGTCTCTTATATTACAGACGAGCAGGCGAGCTATCCCGAGCTATCCCGAGCTATCCTGTGAACCCCACTCCACAGAAACAAGTTGGTTGAGGAGACTCTACCGCACAAGTCGGAAAGAGCTACCTTGAAAAACACCCTGTCAGACCCCACAGCGTGGCAAGGGAACCCAACTACACAACGACACAGGCGGACCAGAAGTTACCTCACAGAAGGACTTCGAACACCCCACACATGAGTTAAGTGCATAAGGCGAAGGTGCACTTAAACTGATCATAACAGGACCACAGTAGTCCAACTCTTCAGAAACTGTAAAACGGACCACAGTAGTCCAAATCTACATGAGATATTATAGCAAGTGCCCGAGGAAGAATAACAGCTGCCTAGACTATCAGCGATCGAACTATTAGCATTGAAAGAGACTTTTTAAGTTAGATTAGTACTTAGAGAATCTTGTATAGAGTAGATGAAATAAATGTGTGATTTTAACTGTTATCAAGTGGCTGGACTACATATGATTCATAGCCGTGTGAAAGCTAGTGTGACAGTATTCTTTTACCATTTTTCTATCTATTTCTGTACCCCAACCTTAACACAGAACGAGCTAAACAAATAAATTTATTAAAGTAATTCATAGGGTGACTTACTAGCAGTTCCCACCGAATAAACGTGAGGGTCCATAATTCCATTGTGCAGAGCCCATAAACCCCACGTGACAGTCTCCTCTGCGCTTAGGCTATTTCAATTCCAAAGGTCCTGGAGGTGGTGTTAATATTTTTAAAAATGTAAAAATATTTACAAGTATCATTTTATTGTGTTTTTTTTTCCACTGCCTTTTCTCAAACTGAGGTCCATTTTGATCCAGACACTGCTGACAACGCGAAGCAATGGAATCGCACACATCATGAAGCAATTCCCTTGGTATTTGGGCGCATTAATGTTCAGTGGCTTCTCTCAATTCAGCGACTGTTACAGGTTTCTTGGTGTAGACTTTGTCTTTTAGGTATCCCCATTTGTCATAAAATTATAATAAACACATGTATTTATCTACAATACTGAAGTGAAAGCTCTTAAATAAGCGTGTAAGCAGCTTAGAAAAATATTCGGTTCCTTGATGAAGTCGCCTTGCGAGTAAAGATAGATAGATAGTGCTTATAGGGTCCAGCCACAGGCGCTTGTATCTGACACGCGAGCGCTGTGGGTCCAACGGAGCAAAGAGATCATTGACACAGCCATCAGGCGTCACCCGATACCATAGATTTTATTTTATTTTATTTTATTTTAACAACTTTATTAGTACCAAGGTGAAATTCGGGCACTTTCATTTTCGAAAATACAGCAGCCCTAAGTGAAGCGCTTTACCCAAGGTACATGCTGGGTGTGTTCTTGTCACCGGCACTCACCCGCCTAGGACATGAGCGTCAGGATCTTTAAAGTCCGTTATGATGGAATGCATGCGACAAAGACTAGACCTCGGTTTATACTCTCATCCGAAGGAGTAGGAAACGGAAGTAAAGCGTCTTTCCCAAGGACACAACACAATGCCCCCGCCTGGGCTCGAACTCGGGACCTTCAGATCCGCAAGCCAACGTTCTAACAGCCAACGTGCTAGAGCATGTTGGTCACACTCTGCTGATTGGTGTGTGTGTGTGGGTGTGTGTGCGCGCGTGTGGGGGAACGCAAAAAAGAGCACAAATGGGTAGCAGACCTTGTCTTTCTTAGTAACAAATGGGTTTATTTGCTTGGAACCCACTTTTTTCCAGGAACCCACTTTTTTCTAAGTGCGAGGGAGTGCTCTTTTAGTGCAAGGGAGTGCAGTTGTAGTGCATGAGAGTGTTTTAAGTACATAGGAGTGCACTATCCGGGACGGGAAAATTACAGTGAATTTTTGGAAAAGTTTGAAGCAAAATTCGACAAAAATATATTTTAACAAATGAATCGACTATATCAGCAAATAGCCGCTTCTTAGCACGAATTAGACCTTTTGTAAGCTTTTCGCAATTTTGATCCCTACCTCAGGCCCATTTTAATCAACAATCACACACCTTACGTAAGTCCTTGTCCTGCTTGACTTGTTGGGGGTGGAGGTGAGTGCGGAGAGGAAGGCGAGGGAGGACATATTACTATGATTTGTGTGCAAATGGTGACAATCCCAGGACCATGCAGACAAGAAAGGACTAACAAGGGACCACCTCTTTCCACACACCTTCTCATTAGCGCCACAGAGGCCGCACCACGCACGCGCAGTGCGGCTCCTTAGCCTTGAATGACAGCACCGTGTGAAGGGGGCGTGGCTTGAGAGAAAAGAGAGAGGCCGGCGACAAGACTTGACAGTGAACGACACTGCTGTGTATGGGAACTTGCACATCTGGGCGCGGCGGACGACTTTTTTTTTTTCTGTTCCATTTATTACCCTTTTGGCTTTTCTAAGCTTTGACAACTACTGCGACAACAAATCCACGCGGGTTGGCGGCACGAAGGAGGTTGAGAGCACCCTGGGACTATAAAAGTCTGCGACGATAGTGGTTCGAGTCTCAGTAACTTTCAGCCGATCCGTAGAGTGAGAAAGTACGGAGAACTTGTTTCTTCCTCTGATTTTTCCGTGTTAAGTTTAAATGTATGTCCATGTGCGTTTACATTTTGAATGTCTCTAGAATCGAGAGACGAAATTAGCTAAAACTTCCTTGAAAAAAAACTTTTTATTGGACCGAAGTGTGCGTAGAAAAACGGGTCAGCGATATTCAAATAGCATCACTTCTTTGAATCATGCATCTGTGAAAATAATTACCTGAATCCGGCGAACTTTCAGAACACTTTTAGCATCAAAGGAACTAAGCACAAGTAGACCACTCTTCAAGGCCAATGACTGTGGGTGACGCAGACGACACTTTCAGCATGACTACTTCCACAACCGGAAGAAGAGTTCCTATCAAAACCGAAACAGGCGACAGTGTAAAAGCTGGAGAAAATCTGCTGGACATACCACTGCGAGTGCAAATTGGTGTGAACTCGGAAGAAGGTCGTACAGGAGTGGGCTCTAGTTCTCATCGCATGAAAGTCGAAGAACACCCTCCAGAAAAGGTCCGGAAACTGTCAGCGGTGTCGCCATGGAGGCGCAGCACTGGGAGATGCACGGACTCCACAGTGGTCGCGTCTACAGACATTCCTGCTTTTGTCAAGGCAGGTCCATTTCCAGGTGGATTCAACTTTGCTGCCAGAACTAGCGATCACCTCAGTGCTCGCAACGTGGTGAAGGTATGCATTGTTTCTTCTTCTTCTTCATTTTCTTTCTTTCTTTCTTTCTTTCTTTCTTTCTTTCTTTCTTTCTTTCTTTTTTTCTTATTTTCTTTCTTCTTCATTTATTTTATTTATTTATTTCTTCCTTTTTTTCCCCTCTAAGTTTCTTTCTTTCTTTCCCTCGTTTAATTCTTTCATGATGCTGGTGACTATTTTTACAGAGATTAAGTTTACATATAACCGAGTTTGCATCATATAATCTGCATTGCATGTCCAGTGTGAATAATGATTTTAACTATAGCATACAGATGTCTTCCTTCGGTATCCAGAGATAATGGCACTTTAACGGAATTTCTTCTTCTCCTCCTCCTTTTGGAGGTGGCACTTCACTGCGATGCGTTTCTATGATGTCTGTCGAAAAATTTCTTATCTTGTCTTTTCCCTGCCTGACTTCTATTAGAAATTATATGGTCAATTTTGAGGTTATTTAATCGTTCTTATATAGCGCTTTTCCAGCTCAAGAGCTGCTCAAGGCGCTGGCCGATACAGGATCTAACTCAAGCCGCCCGAGGCGCCAACTTGCAGCCTTTGGGCGCATCGTATTAACGCTCCAGACAACTGAGCACAATCCTGGGCAGCCAGGGATGGGGGAGAAGGACCTAGGTGCATGCTGGGTGTGTTCTTGTCACCGGCACTCACCCGTCTAGGACATGAGCGTCAGGATCTTTAAAGTCCGTTATGATGGAACTCGGTTTACACTCTCATCAGAAGGAGTAAGGTTAATGAACAATTGGATTCTTTCAGCTACAAACGGAATTTTAAAAAACAACACAATAGGGAATATGGATATAAATTTGATATTAATTTTGGTGTGAATGAAAATTTGAATTCTTTCTTATACAAACTGAATAGGAAAGAAATAATAGAATGTGAAATATCTCTCAATCAATATCATTTCAGCATACCTGTGACTGTCTTTGGTCAATGAATAATTTTCAATGCATGAGGAACAATTAATCAATTTAAACCTTAGCTACCAAAGATACAAACTAAGATCTAGATGCGTTCGCAAATTATAAACAACAACAAAAGCTGTACAATTATAGTAAAATTATTTCTTTAATTTAGTGTCATTAACATTATTCTGAGAAGTTTCATCAATTTGCAAAGTAGGTCAAAGGCGAAAATGTAAAGAAATAAATAAAAGTATGTTTTGTTGTTTTTTTAAAATTTAGTTAGTATTATTTTGTTTGTGTAGCATATTAAGATGTGATTAAAACTGTGTTCGCTTTAGGTTGGGATACTATAGATTCTCCTTCCTATTCTATCCAATAACGTAACTCGAAGGTCGTTGGGGAACCACAGGTGATCGTTTAACTTGCTCACTCCATGCATATTTCTCTGTCCTCAGCAGCCCTTATGGTTTCACTCAGTGTTAAGCCAGTCCATTCTCGAATGTAGTCTTCCCACTTCTGTTTTTGCCTCTTCTAAATAAAACAATAAACACGAAAATTAAAATTCTGAAAAAATAGTTCACGACAGCATCACTGCTTTCAGTAATAACTACAAAAACAAAGCATTCAACATTCAATATATATTTATTGTCCACATATATTACAAGGACATTTAGTGTGTGGCGTGATAATTTACCATCAGCAAAAACCAAGACAATAATACAGGCAAAAACACTATAAGACATGTGCAATATTATATAACATTATTATATCACAGTATGAGATCACATCATTATATCACATTATTATATTACATTATTGTATCACATTAGTAGCCTATATCAAATTATTGTATCACATTATTATATCACATTATTGTATCTCATTATTATATCACATTATTGTACCACATTATTGTACCACATTATTGTATCACATTATTATATCACATTATTATATCACATTATTACATCAAATAAACACTAACTGTAGCACCGCAGTGCAGTAAAACAGTACGTTAACTTTCACTTCCACAGACACTCCACACTACACGCACTAGACATAGCAAGCTTCCGAACAATCAGTCAGCAACTCTCGCAAGTAACATTTACACATGTACACAACTTTCAGTATACAAATAAATAAATAAATAAATAAATATCGCCCCGCATACATATATACCATAGACCAGGAATACTTAGACCGCGCAGTGACGCCTTTGGTGTGATGACGCGTCACGAGTTATGCGACTTGATTGTAACATGTGTGAAAATGGCTGCGTCACAGAGCGAAGATCTGATGGAGAGGGGGAAAAAAAAATCGCAGGAGCAGTTACGGTGACCACTGTGCAGCTTTGAACTGCACAAACGCAAGATTAAAGGCAGCATGCAAGGGGAAGAGTTTTTTTGGTTTCCCAAAGGAAGAAGAACGGTAAGTTCTTGAAGAAATTGTAGATCTATTCTGACAGACAAGAATCGTGATATAAAAGAATTATGATGACCAAGACCGGTCAATGAATGGTTGTCAATGATACAAGACGGATTGGAACCAAAGAAAGTACAGCTACGCAAAGAAGGTTCATCTCGGCGAGTGCCTATATAAAGTTACAAAACGTAGCCACTCGTAGCGCCCCCCAGCGATTCTCGTGATAAATGATTCCAAGGGCGATAATTTGTTCTTAGCGCTATGTAAACAAACCGCTTCAGTAGATTATGTTCCGGACACTCGCTTGCTTAAATTAACAAGCGATTCTGCTTTTTTTTTTTGAAAGTAAGTTAATAAGTGTCTGATTTTAATAATGTAAATACAGCTTGCCAACAAGTTGCTTGAATTATGCATTCAGCCGATTAAATTACCGTACCAATGCTGATGATTCAGTAGGCCTGTACTCGGCCTGTACTCATCCTAGATCCGTCAAAACTCAAACCCAAAAGTAAGCTTGAATACCGGTGATAGCTTTTCTGAACATTGCTTGATTTAGCATTTCCAGTTAATAACTGTGTTCCAATCTACTGTTTATCTCATTTACACTGCACTTCTGATTTTAATCGCTGCTAACCTACTGTTAGGCTCTCATCTTAAAATTATATTTACTGCTTTCGTTTCGATCAACTGTGTAAATAAGCCTATAAATTATTAGGCCTACTGTTTATCATCATCATTTTCATCATCATCATCATTATGGTTTAATATAGGCTATCTCTATAATAGAACTGTAGTTGCAAAAGGAAATTTGATAGGTTAAGATAGACTAAAGAAAAAGAACAGACATGTGTGTGTATGTGTATATGTATATATTGCACAATGTTAATATTCTTCTGCCAAATTTAACTCTGAAATTTACTCGCACAGGGATAGGCTTATATAAGCATGCTTGTTGCTTGTCCCTGCTGCTTGTGATGTATATATTTTATATGTATTCTGAAGAAATAAATAATATATAAACCAACAGACATCAAGACTATAGAAGTAGAGAAATAAAGCAATGCAACAAGAAGAGTGAACAGTGAAGCTTTTAAAGAAAACACATTTAACGTTTAAAAGCATTATTTTTTTTGCATGAATCATTACATTGGAAATTGCACCTAGATAAGACCAAAAAGTGCAACAATAAAAATAGTCAAATAAGAAATATTTGTAGTCATTTATAATATTAGATCTGTACATTGCAGCAGGCTGCATCAATTATGTTACTTTATTGTTAAACCATCATGCATTTATAAAAGCTGAAAAAAATAGCTTCAAACATTTGTGTTTCTTTTTCTGACATTTAATATGAATATTATAGCAACAAAAAGCAACAATGATGACTCTCTCTCTCTCTCTCTCTCTCTCTCTCTCTCTCTCTCTCTCTCTCTCTCTCTCTCTCTCATATAAAGGAAACTTCAGCAATTATCATTTTTTGTAAAGTACTGTCATCTCAATAAATGTATGTTTAAAATAATGAAAAGGGTAAGAATGTTAGGTTTTTATAATTAAATCTGTTGTTTACTTTTTGTTTAGCAAGATTAAGACATACCTACAAAGAAACAGAAGTTTTGCAAGACAAAACAAATACAATTAACCCTTTTCCTGTCTGCTTAAACCAAATGTAATGGAAAGGGAATACAGTCACACAGAAAATGGTATTTTACATTTGAAAGATTTAAAAAATCACATTTGGTATTTTTTCTGCATACATTTCACATGCAACAACAACAACAAAATCTGATAATACTAGACAATTAACTAGTAGCATTATACATTAAAAGGATAATAATTAATAGTTTTTGCTCTTGGATTTTTATTCTTAGATGCATTTATGAAGAATTATTTGCTTAAAAATTACTTCTTTTTTTTTAATAGTTTTTCTTTACAAGACAACACATCCAGTCAATGAGTCATGCAATATTTCATTAGGCCTACTATTTTTTCTTTTTTTTTTTTTAAATTACTCTTAAGCAGCAATTAAAACTACGCCTTCCCCTCCCCCCTCCCCTCATCTTCCATTTGTAAGAAATTGGGATATGATAAATTTCAGTATCAACAAAGAAAATACAGTTTACATCGAGTGGTAGATCTAGATCAACGTTGTTAGATTTGGTTATAATTATGTTTGATTCTTCCTTTGGAAAATTAAAAAACGAAAGTCCAGGGCACTTGTATCGCCCATTTGTGCAGTTAAAAGCGCTGCAGTGTTGCCCACCAGGACGGATTCTAGGTTTGTTTACTTGATTTGATACGCTTTCCTCCATTGCTAAGCGCTAAGGCAGAAGCGAGTTATCACTTATTCCGCTAGTTGGCGCTCGCAACTTCCGTTTCGCAGTAAGAGTCGAAATGAACCTTCTTTGCGTAGCTGTACTTTCTTTGTTGGAACTAAGGTGATGTTTCGTGTAAGAAACGGTTTGGATTAGCCCTAAAAAAAAAGAAAAAGATTGTAAGACAGTATGAGAAAAGTAAAAATTCAGCGGCTTGTTATTTGCTGTCCACCAAACTGTGTCTGTAATTCCTCAACTTCGTATCCTGTTATAATTAAATTAGGTTGTGGCAGAATATTCTAATATAAAACACAGATGCCAACTCTTTATTTTGTCACAGGACTCACTGAATGTATTGTCAATTTGAATGAAATATATAGGGTTGATTGCAGGATGGTTTCATTTGTGATCACAAAAAGTTGCCTTGTTCACCTTTTTTTAAATACGAGAGAGAGAGAAAGAGAGAGAAAGAGAGAGAGAGAGAGAGAGAGAGAGAGAGAGAGAGAGAGAGAGAGAGAGAGAGAGAGAGAGAGAGAGTATAATAATTACGTACCCTAATTATTATGTTGAAATCAATCGAAGCATATTTTTGTAAATAAATGAATTTCCGTGTGCACAACTAGATTTACGTTTCGAATTAGTCAATATCTTTATTTATATTTCGATCTCCATCTCTTTCTATATCACACACACACACACACACACACACACGCACAAATTATACACACTAAAACTGCCAATCAATCCGTATGCTGTATAACCCCATACGGAACAAAAAATAAATTACGCATGTATGACACATATTCTAGACTAGTGTGTGTGTGTTTTTTTATATTATTATTATTTTTATTTTAACTCAATTTATCTTATACATACTGTTTATTTCAAGCAACAAAACAATGCAAAAGCCACCTATATCACGGGTTACAGTTTAGGAAGCGCTCATAACACCCTTACGGTCAAGAGGCAGCAAGTCATGAAAAAAAAAAAACAGATGTGCATAAAAAAAAAATTCTCAAATTTGAAAAGCCTTATTTCAAACATTTTCAACAGCAAAAGGTGAAAATCGCGGTCTAAAACATTTTTTAAAAATATAATTAAAAACCCCCATATATAGACAAGAGACTAAGAACCGAAAGCAAGCCCATGTGAGGTTGAAGGGACGTAACTCCTCCACCGTACATCACTTCTCATAGAGGCGATATCGCGAAGTGATCTCTCTCTTCTTCCTTTCTCTCTGATATATACAGAAAAATAATTCTCTTGCTCTCAAAGGTGGACAAAAAGTGCGACAAATTGACTTTCAATTCCATGTGCTTATATATATGCATACCGGATATAGAATATATATCCTATATATATCCTATATAATATTATATCCTATATCCGGTATGCATATATATGGAATTGAAAGTCAATTTGTCGCACTTTTTGTCCACCTTTGAGAGCAAGATAATTATTTTTCTGTATATATATGAAGAGAGAGAGAGAGAGAGAGAGAGAGAGAGAGAGAGGTAAAGTAATAGTGCACAAAATAAATTGGTACTAAAAGAAGGGAGTGAGGCGCTATTATTTATAGTTTGTATCCACTAGGTTTAACAATGAGCATGCTTTGTCAATTAGAAATGGTTAACTCTTCACAACCAACTGCATGTGTGCTATTTGACACTGTGAACCTGCCCTTCTAACAAAACTAGCCAAGACAAAAGAGATTAGACCGAAATCCAGTCTCCGAGGGCTAGGGTCGGCGATCAAATGCCACTTCCACGCAATGGACACTTGAATATGGGACCTTCAATTATAAATAATAAGAACTTTTTTTTTTAAAATAGATACCGAACTTTCTTCGGCCTGTCCCTTGGAATCTCCTAAGACACATTACAATTGATATAGTGTTGGGTTGGCATCAAACACATTGTTAGGTAAGCTTAGTTGTGTGTAGTGAGAGAATGCTTGCTTGTGCTTTACAAAATATAACAATAGGTGTGTGGTGAGAGAATGCTTGCTTGTGCTTCACAAAATTTAACAATCTTCTTCACCTTTTTTTTAATGGGATGGTCATTAAAGAAAGCTTGATGTGTATTATTTTGTTTGTTATTTTTTTAAAAGATAAAAAAAATGTTACCAGTGGAAAATCGAACATAAGCCTTGGCTATTCTTAGCTACACAGTATGCGACGACCCCAATGTATTGTTTAACTGCTTACAGGCTTATTCAAAAGCTTTCACCTCTGTAATGTAATCTTTAAATATGTTATAGTTATTGTTCCATAGTTTGTTTGTGAGGCCAAACAGTAAAATATCTGTATTTTTTCATGGATAATAAAATGTCCGAATCTCAATCTGAATCCTTTGGATTAAGAAACTCTTATATGATCCACACTATCTAGAGTAAAAGTTTGGAAACAAAAAATGTCCTCAAGCTCACTTTAAATGTTATTAGCGAAAAGAGTTCACGACCAGAACTGAACACCAGCGACACCTACATCAAGGCGCGACGGGCACCGCCTGCATTGTCATCTCATTGTAAAGGCTTGCACACAACTTAAAAGACTGCATTGCCCGTTGTGCGGAAGGATTAAATCATTGTCACTGCTTGTAATTAATTGTTCATAAATAACTAACGCTTACCAGCTGAGTTCGTCAAGATTTACATAATGGATTGTCCTTTTTTCTTAGAACATTTCATAATAATAATAATAATAATAATAATAATAATAATAATAATAATAATAATAATAATAATAATTTATTATATTTTCTAACGCGCAATACCAAACATATTCCCATGTGATCTTAGCATATCACATGATTAATTTTCTGAAGTTAGTTACATTACATAATTTTGTCAAAACCGTATACAAAACAGCTGGTTTGACCAACAACTACAGAGTAACTTGTCGGTTATTATTAAAACTGTAGTAACTTTCTCTCTAGTACAGTATTAACAAAAATCTAAGCAGTTGCTTTCTGTTCAATCCTCTTAAATTCACTTATTCAGTCTTATATTCTCTAAACTATATCTATATGATCTGTTTCACTGTTAAATTAAGATGCATGTATGTCGCAAGAGGACCAGTTTAACCCAGCACTACGACTTCTCGCATTAAATAGGTCAGCCTGCTTTAACCTTTGTAAATTAAAGTCGATGTACAGAAGACGACGCAAGTCAATTGTGGGCTAAGCATATGTACGCTAACGCTGGCTAAGTTAGGCAGTGACCTCATTCAGCTGACGAATGGGCAGAGACACCCACCAGAGGGAGCCTCTTGTAGTCTAGATTTCGCGGGCTTAGGCTGACTACAAGCTAGGTAGGGTCAACTTTGTCTGAACCGCCCTACTAGCCTGCTGAGTGAGCTGTTGTTGAAAAACAAAGTACCCAGACCCCTCTTCCACAGTTTTGCCATGACACTGAAGACTAAAGCAGGGACGGGTGAAATTCAATTCAACCTAGTTAGCCACAGCCTGACATTGTCAAAAAGGTAAATGATCTATCTTTTGTTTCATCGCGCTTTATTGATATTATTGCTGTATTATGTTTGTGAAGTTTTGCCATGTGTAGAATTGTGAATGTTAGTCAAATTTTGCTTGACCACGTGGCGGACACGCGACCGGTTTCGCCATTATGAGGTATCCGCTACGGACCCACTGTTGTTTCTCCTATGTGTATTATTGCAGACCAGTTACTTTACCGGAGAATATGTATATGGTTAATTACTTCTTCATGTGTTTAGTTAGCCATGATGTGTATATGTATAGGAATTAGAGTGGAGATTCCAGTGGACCACGGACATAGAAGATTGTTCGTCGCTTATATATATATAAGTGAAGCTATCACTGAGGGCTGTTTCTGCCATCAGTGAGACGTTCTGCACATCCTTAGTGAACACGGTGTTGCAGAAATTCATCTAATATTTTGCAGACGAGCAGGCATTGTTGGCCCAAGGCAGGAGGAAGACCATTAAGAGTCCACCCTGACATTCGGCTTGCAGTGGAGCATCTAGCACTGAGCTACGATAGCCCACCCGTCTACCAACCAGGAGAAGACTCCACCACAACACCGCTCATCTACAAGAGATTTAAGTCAATTGAAACAGTGCACCAAAACTGCTCTAGAAGGACATCAATAGTACACTCTTCCAGAAAACTGACCAGTTGGACAGAAAGCACTATTAGCCCAATGATGAGACAGTAGCTGCATAGAACTATCAAGGAGCGAACTATTCGAAGTGATATTTGGACATTTAAGTTAGTATAGTGATTAGAAGATTATGTATAGAGTAGAGGAAATAAATGTGTGATATTTACTGTTAACAAGTGGCTGGACTACCTATGTTTCATAGCCGTGTGAGAGCTAGTGTGTCAGTGAATCTTTTACCATTTTCTCCCTATCTCTGTAATCCCATCCTAACCCAAACCGAGCTAAACTTATAAACGTATTAAGATTAGTCACCAGGCGATTAACTAGCCGATCCCCACAGACGAAAGACGAGTGGGTAATAGCATTCCATTGTGCAGAGCCCAGCAACAATAGACCCACTGTCACAATGTAATAATTAACCACTTTCATATACACTAAATATGAGATTCGAGGAAGACAAAGACAAATTTGAAATAAGAATATGCATGCATGATAAGACAATTTCTAAAGGCACTTTGTCGTGCCCATATCCATAATATCCTCCACACACATTATGAATATCAGTGACTGCTGGGGCATCCATCCGAATAAACAGTTTCAGACGTACGAGTTGAGGCTCTGCAGTCCTTGGTATTTAGTATGCGTCTCTGTTGTTGTGTTGTGTTCATTAATTTCACACACGTGGGTGGATCCATGGGCTTACATTGTTAGTTGTCAACTAATGTTGCAGGTTATAATTACATTTTTCTGAAGGAATGAAATACAAATTTGAAGGATAACAACAGACAAAAGAACAAAGCCACTTGAAATTCCCAACTTTGACAGTTTTGTTTAAGTTGTTCAGCAAGAATAACCTACTAGATTATAATAAAAGCTTTCTAATAACAAGAAAATAAATGTCCTTTCATTGTCTTCGGATGTGTTCATCTTAAAAGGAAAATCTCTGCTTTCTTCAAGTTCCATAAAGCAAACCAAACTGATTTTATAGTTTAGGGGGGAGGGGGGTTGCATTAGTCATGTAGCGTTATTATTACGGGTATTGTCGTTATTTTGGAGCATTATTATTTTCGGATATATATTTTTGCCGGGTATTGTTTATATTATTATATCTGAACATTTTTGTTAACCCCCAAACAGAAAACCGAGTTGTTTTTTTCTTGAGGTGTCATCAACAGGCAATGCAGGTGCCGAGGATTATGTGTGTTAAACGATGACAGCACTGACCCGATCAAGGAGACGGTAAAAGATTAAATGTGACAAGCTTTTCTTAAGGTACGCTAGTCGTGTTTTTAGTTGTTCTTTTTTATTTAATGGAACCCTGCCGAACACTTGACTGATGAATCTAGTGATGCTATTTCAATTAATATCAACTTCATTGTGTTGTAACTATTAATGGAGCGTTTGTGAACTTGTATGTTTGTGGGAGTGAGGGATGGGATGTTGGAAGGGTTTGAGGAGGATGCGCGCGCGTGCGCTTGCTTGTGTGTACGTGTGTGGTACGTGTGTGTGCTTTGTGTGTGTGTATGTGTGTGTGTGTGTGTGTGTGCTTATTAACATTATTGAAATGCATGCTTGATTGGTATATGTGGTCGTTGTGAAGATTTAGAGTGTGTGTGTGTGTGTTTCGCCCTTTCTATTAATTTGCTTGTTTAAGAACCCAAAGACCACACAATTCACGGTCATCGATCCTTTTCAAATTCACAGGGAGTGTTTCCCCACCGGAAAAAAAAGATTAAGCTAAACATAAAAAAATAAATTCAGTAAAAAAAAAAGTAAGGCTTAAACATAAATCTATAAATTGATTTGTTTCGTTGTTTATTATTTACTTCAAAATTAATAAAACAGAATGCTATCACGCGCTTTTTCTTCACTCCAACTCAAAACGCGGCTATCTGAAAAGATCGCCATTACAGAAGGAGGAATAGAAATCAATTTGTATTTTTACCAATTTTAGATTGACTGCACCCAATCCCATTAGTGAAGGGAGGGAAGAAACCGGAGTACCCGGAGATAACCCTCGTGCCCTAAAAAGTATCGTACCTGAGTCCCTAAGTCACGTATGTTCCTCCCATGCAGGGTTCCAACCCGCGATCTTCGGCATAGGAAACCAGTTCCAGATCAAGGTTGATTCTAAAAATAGCACCGCTGCCAAAAGTGTGTATAGTAGGCACAACAAGGAAGAGACGGCTACAGTTCCAAGCTTATTTCATTTGAGAAACGATTGCCTATTATTTCATCTTTTGATGTGACAACGATACAATCTATAAAATAAGCCCACGGTCATAGTGATAGTCGTAGTCATGGTCATAGTGATGGTCGTAGTCATGGTCATAGTGATGGTCGTAGTCATGGTCATAGTGATAGTCGTAGTCATGGTCATAGTGATAGTCGTAGTCATGGTCATAGTGATGGTCGTAGTCATGGTCATAGTGATAGTCGTAGTCATGGTCATAGTCATAGTGATAGTCGTAGTCATGTCATAGTGATAGTCGTAGTCATGGTCATAGTGATAGTCGTAATCATGGTCATAGTGATAGTAGTAGTCATGGTCATAGTGATGGTCGTAGTCATGGACATAGTGATGGTCGTAGTCATGTCATAGTGATAGTCGTAGTCATGGTCATAGTGATGGTCGTAGTCATGGTCATAGTGATAGTCGTAGTCATGGTCATAGTGATAGTCGTAGTCATGGTAATAGTGATAGTCGTGTCGTAGTCATGGTCATAGTGATAGTCGTAGTCATGGTCATAGTAATAGTCGTGTCGTAGTCATGGCCATAGTGATAGTCGTAGTCATGGTCATAGTGATAGTCGTAGTCATGGTCATAGTGATAGTGATAGTCGTAGTCATGGTCATAGTGATAGTCGTGTCGTAGTCATGGCCATAGTGATAGTCGTAGTCATGGCCATAGTGATAGTCGTAGTCATGGTCATAGTGATAGTCGTAGTCATGGTCATAGTGATAGTCGTAGTCATGGTCATAGTGATAGTCGTGTCGTAGTCATGGCCATAGTGATAGTCGTAGTCATGGTCATAGTGATAGTCGTAGTCATGGACATAGTGATAGTAGTAGTCATGGTCATAGTCGTGGTCGTGGTAATAGTCATAATCATGGTCATAGTCACAGTCGTAGTCACAAAACTTAAACAAACATCTATGATACAGTGTCCCTTCTTCTTCTTCTTCTTCTTCTTCTTCTTCTTCTTCTTCTTCTTCTTCTTCTTCTTCTTCTTCTTCTTCTTCTTCTTCTTCTTCTTCTTCTTCTAGACCATTTAATAAATTACAAAGTCCCAAATACCCAAACCTCTGATCAAAGACTCCCTGTTCATCAGATGGTTAGACCTGGGTCTGCACAATGCATGACACAAGGTGATTCCTCTATCCAGTGACTAAGGCTGTAGTTTGTTCTCTTTTGAATAGATGAAAGTCAATGGTCTTGTTTTCATTCACGACACGACAGAAAGAGGCGCCCGAGGAGCACGTTTATTAACATAAACATTCGTTTAGATTAACACTGGCGTCGTCGATATGGACAGTTTCTCATTTTCTCTCGACTCTACTGGTCCTTATCATCCAAGGAAAACAACTTCTCTCAGGATTGTCTTATTTAGTTATTTTTAAAGAAACAACATTATGCCAACGTTGTTATATTTTCTGGTGAATTTGTTCGCTTCTTCTTCCTCTTCTTTTTCTTCTTCTTCTTCTTCTTCTTCTTCTGCCTAATATTTGTACCACGTCAATCTCATTGACACAATTCAGAAGTTTGTACTCTTCCAAAGTACATACCACAGTGCATTTTCTTTCAGCGCTGTATTCTTGGCTGAATGTGAAGAATTAATACATTATTATTATTGTTGTTGTTGTTGTTGTTGTTGTTGTTGTTGTTGTTGTTGTTGTTGTTGTTGTTATTATTATTATTATTACTATTACTATTATTATTTCATTTATTTATTTATTTTATTTTTTTTATTTTTTTTCCCACGTTTTATATATAGGTATCTCTAGAGGTTCTCTATAGTATTAATAATTATTATGCATATTCAGAGGATTGGACATGACTTGTGAACCATATTTGATCGTAGGTATCTGTCTGTGTTGATTTAACATTGTGTCTAGCTACCGTCCTACCTTGTACGAGTCTCCGCCTTCAAATCAAGCGCTCAATCCTTCAAATCCACCTTCCCAATCCCTTTCAGTCGCAGCTTCTCTCCTCCTCGATTCTTATTCTCTCCCCTACTTCCCATTGCCTGCGCTGGATGGTTTTAACAGTTCGTCTATAGATCAACGCCTTCAAATGTCTAAATTCTACCCTCACACCCACTCCAGCCCACCCCACTCCACACCCTTTCAGTTGCAGTTCCCTCCCTCCCTCGCCGCTTCTTCTTCAACCCTCCCCCCCCCCACACACACACCCCACGCCACCAATCCCAGCTTACCTCACTTTCTATTTTCCACCCTGCGTCTTCTTCGGCGCCACCACTTTCCCTCCATACCTCACACCTTTGGACGCGACTTCGTATCCTCGTTGCTTTTTAACCCCTCCTACCCCACCTCCTCAGTCGCATTTCATGTCCTCGCCGCCCCTTCTTCACATACAACCTCCACAACCCTGTGTACGTATTCTCTTTCTCCCGTCAACTCCGTTTCCTATCTTTTGTCAAGCCCAACAGGTACATCTGAGGAGATCATCACTCATCTTGACTCGATAGAGAGATGACACCACCCTGCTGGGCCTGTAAGCTTGCGTGTTCATGAGTCTCGCTCACTCAGCTCGGGTTCCGGTCGTCGCCCACGGACACAAACTGGTACGGGTATCCAGTGTAGCTATTTTTGGTGCCAGTCTTTTAAATATAGACTTTAGGTCGTTTGATTTAATGTACTGACTTAAACAAAATTTGTTTTCTATGACCTTTGATGCTGTTATTTTATACTTGGTAAGTGTTACACTTAAAAATGGATTTGGAATAAACCAAACATTTTATCTTATCTGGAAATAATTTGATATTACCGGGAATCAGAACGAGCTAAATGGCGGTCGGTCTGTCTGTCTGTTTGTCGGTCGGGTCCGTTGCTAGTCATATCTCAACAACCACTAAACAGATTTTGACGAACGTTCGTAGGAACATTACCTGGGTTAGTGGAGAAGGGGAAGTGACGTAAAGGTAGCACTATAAACCAGATAATAAATTATTAGATTGATATGGCTTTCGATTCATCCAAGAGTATGTCTCAAAATATTGGGAGTTGGAAAAAAAAAAGTCAAAATCAACAGAACATCAGTTACAGCGATGAGATCGTCATTATTTTGCATGGAATTAACTCATTGGCTGGCTGGGAAAAGCAGGGTTCACAATTTTGTTTGCTACCAATACAACTGTCCTTTGGCTGTGAATATGAAGTGAGGCTCAGTTCATTGACTTGCTCATTATGATGTTTGCGTGGCAAGCGTGAAGAGGCCAGGACTAGGGCGGAGAATAGCGGCAAAACAAGAGGCTCGGGAACGGATGGCTGGTTTGTCGCACGGTCCTCTCTCAGGCATCTCGCGCCGGCTCCTCTCTTTCTCCCTGCCAGTCCTCGCCTCCATTCCGACGCTCGCCAGGACGCCCTTGTCGGCACAACCACCACGGCCGCGGCAACGGCGGGTACCGGTCTCACTCACTGCTGGACGCTGATGGGAAATTTGACCCGCGGCCCGGGGACTCCGTCCGAGGGGGTCGGGCGGGCAGGGCGCGAAACCTCGGCCATCTTATTTCACGGCAAATTTGCTCAGCCATTCAGGAGCTAATACGATGGTTTGCCCACGACTGTTTCCATACAGATAATCTCAGCAGGCTATACAACCTACAGTCGCTGCTCCTTTTTGCTTTTGCACACGATGTGATCAACTACAGTGTTTCTCAGCCATGTCCAGACTCCAAACGCTCTGGATTGAATGTTATAATTATGGTGTCAAAAGTTGGCCAAAAAAGATTTTGACGTTGGTTATGACAGCTCCTAGTGTCGCTCCGTTGAAATAAACTGTACAGGACGCTGTGCCTTGTTCAGAAGGCGAACTATTTCCTTCAGCAATAACATTGCCCCGTGACTATATAATAAACGACGTTTCCGTTCACTTCTCTAGAATGTCTCCTATACGTTTAATATGTCCGGGGACGTTAAACTTACTCAAGAAGAAGAAGAAGTTCACTTCTCTTCTCTTTTGATTCAGTTGTTAAGCAGTTGCAATAGTGTTGGAGCTCTGTTCTAAGCATGAGATGGACTAAAAATGTAGTCTATTAGAAGTTGCTCAAGTTGTTGCTCTTGTTATTTTTAAAAAAATACAGATATTGATTACAGAAAGAGATGGGGTTTAGGTTAATAATATAGAAGGTGGTTGATGTAAATTATAATAATATTAATTGATACACTTATGTTCGCCAAATTCCAAATGGGTTTAATAGAAATGATTGCCACATACCGCTTTAATTCAGTGATGTCCTGCTATGGTCCCAGTGTATGTAGTGTAGCCTAGTGATCGTAAATATTCAAACTGATCCCAAATGCCCCACTTGAATATAAATTATTCAATCTTCACTCTTTATAAAAACAACAACTACTACAAAACAACAACAACAGCAATTATGTCCTTCCAATCTCCACCTATCTTTTTTAGACCATACAAAAAACTTTAAAAGCCAATATGAAGTTTGACACCTACCTCTATTTCACGGCAAATTTTGAAGGCAAAAGAATCAGTGAGGCGTGTCACATGATAGACAGATCTCCTCTACTGACACCATATATAGACAGGTTTTTTCAATCTATTGACACCGTGCTGCCAAAAATATTGTCTAATCGTCTTACAGGGCTAGCAGAGTGGCTAAGTGGTTTAATGCTTGTTGTTGGCATACCATCAGATATATTCTATAGACATACCAGGGTATCACAGGGGATTAGTGGGTAAAAATACTCGCCTGGCGCGTAAGGATACCTGGGTTCCATTCTCGATGGTGACGGGAGAATTTTCTCTCAAGAGTTGGCGTAAGCTTACTTGCAACGTCTTTTTATACGATGGTTTACGTCCTCCTTCCCTTCCCCCACATCCATCCCAACTCATCACCCCCCCCCCTCCCTAATTAAAAATGCAAAGAATAGTGATGACAAAATAAAACATTTAGCATTGACGGAGAGAGTAAATGTATCATACTCAGAAAGCAGGCCGTGAAAAAAAGCGAAGTCCATGTTGCATCTCTTCCCTACAACCAAATGGTTTCGAGGAAACATGAGAATTATTTTTGATTTTCCAGGCCTGTCTGGAAATACTTTGAAACAGTCGGAGGAAGGGATGGAGGGGTAAGAGGGGGGGGGGAATCAGATGAGCCATATGTCGGTATGTCGGTCGGTCAGTTGGGAGCCATATCTCAAGAAACACTGAACGGATTTTGACCAAACTTGAAAGGAACATTACCAAGTTTAGTGATCTGCCTCTCGTACCATCAGATTTGCCCTACCGCAAAGGTCGAGATCACTGAAGACATTTTGTTGCTAAACACTTGTTGCTCAATATCTCAAAACAAATGGCTAAAGCGGTTTTGTTGAGTTTTGGTATACATGTACTTCAAATCAGGGGCAGTCCTTCAGCAGCAGTCCGGTTGTCGATACGTTATTTATACAGTCGGTCGGTCCGCCGCTACGAACTTTTATTTTCGTTCAAAACACGCTTTTTGCCTTATCTAAAAAATAACTGAACCGAAATTCATAATTTTTCCTTTGTGGGTACTGCAAACTTCCATTGTGTTCCTTTTGCTTCGCTATAATAAAACCCAGTCACAACAACGCTATGATAATTCACACTTTTGAAAATGTTTAGTTTTGGGTTATGTGTGGGTGTGGGTGTGTGTGTATGTATGTATGTGTGTGTGTGTGTGTGTGTGTGTGTGTGTGTGTGTGTTACTGTCAATACATTGAAATGTCTTGCCATCTTGTTCTTACCGTACCTGCAGAGTTTTCCAATAACTAGATCATTACATTACAATAACTAGATCTAGACTTTTTCAAGCCCACCCGGCTCTTTAGAGTTATTTGCAGCGGGACCAGGTACAGCAGTAATAAAGAAGGGCAGGTGAGCAATGCATTAACAAAACTGGCCCACTGGACACTACATTTACGAAGCTGGCCCTAGAGAGAGAAAATTGCAATAATACTTCACTTCCTGAAGGCTTAAAAAAAGTTGTCGACATTTAAAAAAGAAAATGTTTGGGACCTTTATTCGTACACAAGGCTGGTTTTTATTAGATCGTTAGTAAAGGTTATAAGGGGTTAGATCCCATTATTTGTTGCTTTTAATGGCACAGGGGAGGTGAGACTCTGGTGTTAGATGGGTTACAGACAAGCTTAGCTCTTCACCAGAGGGTTAAACGCAAGATTAAGGTCTTAGGGTGGGAAGGGGGGAAAAGGGTATAGCGCAACTTGTAACGCTGTCAAAAGCGGATTTATTCCCGACGGGATAATTAATCAGACGATCAACTCAGATACGCACGTGCTTCACGAGAAAACAGAGAAGATGAGTTCAATTGAAAAGATGCAACGAAGCTGTAACCCTTGCCCTTTCTTCGCTTCCCCCTTCCGGATAGCGAAGACACTGAAACCTTTGCCACCTGGCATTGAAAATGAATAACCTTTGCCCCCTTGCAGTAAAAATGTATCCTTTGCCATCGGAATCAGTGAAACCCACTGTGCAGAAGAAACAAAGCAAGGAAAAAACGTGGACTTTAATACTGGGCTTAGTGGATGATAAAACGGGCAAAATTCCATAGTTCAGAAGAGTGAAAAACCTTGATCTCGCGTAAAGACTTTTGATTTGATTAGATTTAAAGTTGCATAATGCAATGCAATCCTCCGATAATAGCCCCTAGTCCATCCAGCCCGAAAGCATGGATTTAAAATCGATTTTGGAAATGTTTTGTTAGTTTTGTTAGTTTTGTTCGTCTTTTAAAGTTTTAAGTTGAAAGGTCATCATTTTGTGATCCCCGGCCTTACCACCGCTTTTCCCATTTAACTTCTGGAAAGTATTTGACAGTTTTTCCAATGTAGTGTCTGGACAGATTTTGACAGATGACAACCATCAGCCTTTAACTTTAATCTACTGCAACTCTCGAATGATGATTGAATGATTAGGGTATTGCTTTGCAACTGAACTCTATGCCCCCAGTATAATAATAAGAGTTCCCGTTTTTCTTCCCGCCACTACAGTGAAATTAAAACTACCATGTTCGAATGTCCCTAAAACCCAGCAGAATAGCAGGAAAGAAGAGAAGGATTAAGTGGAGATGGAAGGTTATTTTCAGAGTAGGTGAATACAAAGTTTCATATCAACCTTCATTGAACGTCTGGGTTTTCGGTTTACATTTCAGACCACTTCAATTCAGATAAGATATGAAAATTTCCTTAATAGAAAACTGCATTCTTTCCAGTTTCAGAGTGGCTGAGCGCTTTCTAAAGCTTAAAGCGTATAGAAAAGAGTTAAAATCATGACAGCCAGCATCTATTGATAGTGCCAAGGACACACTGGAACCTCTGGTTGTTTGGCATACATTTTAGATCCATTTCCAAAGCCAGGGGATTTTGATGTTTCAGGAAGCATTTCTGTCTAAAACTAGAAGTCTTTTTTTTAAGAACGATGCATCCATTATGAATTTGAGTATGTGTGTGCCTTGATAAGCTCATTAGATGACCGTCGACTGCGCTGCGACAGTGTTGAAGACATCGACAGCTTCCAACAAGATGTTTTTAGGGGGAGGTGGGATGCATCATTTCCGGTCCATAGAATTATAACTCATTTAGATGGCCATCGACTGTGCTGCGGAAGCCCTGATGACAAATAACTTTTTTTTCATATGAAAATGCGTCCATTCCAATCGAAGTGTGTCAGGAAGTTTAGACCTCTATAAGAGTCCAAATCAGGAAATGTAACTTCTTGAACGATGCGTCCATTATCGCGATGTCTGTGGACCATTAGATGATTGTCGCCAGTGCTGAAGATTCCCTAATCACAGATAAGAATTTTGATTTCATAGGAAAATGCGTAATTTCTAACCTGTGTCAAAGTGTTTCCGGAAGCGTTGACCTCTCTACACGACTCATAAGAAAAAAAAGTAATTTCTTTAATGCGTCCATTCTAATATTAATGCATCAGCGTCTCTTGGTGAACATCATTAGATGATTGTCGACAGTACTGAAGAAGACTTCTTGCCACAGATAAGTCACGGATGATTGTTCTCAGGCGGCTGCGACGAATACTTCAAAAAGTTTCCGTTACCTGGTTACCTGGACAACTTACCTGGACAACATCTGGCCAGGGGACATCAGCACGAGCCAGAGATTGACTTTAAAAGCGTGAATTGTTTGTGAGAGGTTTAAACCATTTGCCGATCTCATCACAACCATGACCGTCTCATCAAGACTATTATAGAAAATAATGTTGCTATGTTGAACTATTTCCCACTAATATTGACTTTGATTGGCGTTGTTCACACACAAAGTCTGTTTTCAGTTTTACATCTTCTTGTGCCCGTTAGTTTAAGGCTTTCTGTGTCTATCGACACAGTTAAGGTGGCTTGATAGCTTTTGGGATCGCCTCATCTAGTCCCCTCCAACTTCCAATTCTTTTCTTCTTTCACTCTCGTCATTCTGCTTGTTACGATTCCAAATAGCTTTTCCTGAACATTGACTCTTCGGTCGCGTGTCGCTTGTGCGCGTTATCTCAGTCCGGAGTTACTACCCACGCTTTACAATAAATACTGGAAACAATGGTCGATAAATACAGGAAGCAATGGTCGCGGAAATAAGTTAACATGGGTTAATAATGTTTGGCAGAGTATAATTTGACAGTTAAGCTGTCTATTGTCTATCGTCCAATTTCATGTCTTCTGCAAATCAAAGTGAGTCTCCTTGTATGTCATTACTAAGTCTGATGTCAAACAATGATGGTAGTTTGTAGAACTAATTGAACATTGACAATGATATTACATTTTAAAATTTATTTTCAAACAATGAATAAGACTATTCTTCTGAAACTGGCTAGGTTTATTAAAATAATAAGGTATTGCTTCAGAACGTAATAGAATAGGTAATATGAGTTGTACTAATAATAATAACGAATAGTAATAATAGTTAATTAATTTTAATCAATAATGACAATTTAAATATGTAAAACACCCCCTTTCAATACCAGTTTGTTCGTCCTGATTCTGCTCTTTGCTGTCCGCTGGGCCTTGTAAGCAATGAATAACTAACTAACTAATACCAGTTTGTACACCCATTCCCCTCCCTCTCACACGACCTTGCGAAAGAATATCCCGTAACTCAAAGGCCGTTTGGGCACCACAGATGATCATTTAACCAGCGTACTCCATCTTTCTCTGTCCTCAGCAACCCTCATAGCATCGTTCAGTGTCAAACCAGTCCATTCTCGAATATTGTCCTCCCACCTCTTTTTCTGTCTCCTTCTTCTTCTGCCTCCTTGCATCGTGCCTTGCAGGATGGTCTTTGCAAGGCCTGATGCTCTGGTAACGTGGCCATATCATCTGAGTTTTCGTTTCTTCACCACTGTGATCATGTCATCATGTTGTCCAATGGCTTGTGTGATGGTCTGTCGAACTTCGTTGTTGATGATGTGCTTGGTATAGGAAATGCCCAGAAGTCTTCTGTAGCACCTCATCTCCATGCGTTGTATTCTTTCTTGTAGATCTGCTGTGAGGGTCCATGTTTCGCCAGCGTATAGGAAGATGGAGATGACAAGTGAGCTCAGCAGCCTTACCTTGAACTGATGGTCCTGTCTTTCCAAATGGGCTTCAACCTTATCAGGGCCGCATTTGTTTGTGCGATCCTGGAGAGGACTTCCTGTCGGGACCCAGTATTATTCTATGTTTTATTTCTTATTCATTTTTTTTTATCCACCTGCCCCAAGGGGTTTTATGGAATAAATGCGCTTTTAACTTTGACTTTTGACGTTAGTACGACCAGTACGGTATTCCATAAGAGTGCTCCTCCCCTCCCCACTCTCCTTTAACCCCCAGACCCCCAGTCTACTCTCGATCGACCCCTTTCGGCTTAACGGTATTTAATTCGCTTTCTGCCGCGAGCGTGATGACTAGTTATGAGCGGTGTCACTTTGTTAGGACTGAGGTCAGAAGTGTGTGTTGTGCGGCCTTAAGCGGAGGTCCTTCAGAGGTGGTCAGTTAGATGGTCACACTCACTTTGGAAAGGGTAAAGGCCTTAGGGGTGGATGGGGGATGGAAGTGGAGACGTAGAAATGAGGGTAACAAAAGGATAAGTGTCCCCTATACGCCATGTGTCCGGGGACGTTAATCTACGCAAGAAAGAAGAAAGAAAGACAGAGGATAGAGGTGTTATTAGGAGCTACATTTCCTCAACGCCAGCATCATGCATGAGGAGGGTGCCTGCATTCCCACGTTTGCTGCTTTACCTTCCCCGGTCTCATGCAAGGACATAATCTGCGAAGTTCCCCTCAGAGGAAGGTAATATCTAGAAAAGGGGGGTAATTTTATTTCCACTTCTCCGCAGTTTTTATTTTAATTTTATATTTTGAGTTTCTGTTAATCTTTTAACTCGTTTCCAGAACTTCACACACTTCGCCGCCTTCGAAAGAAAAACTGGGGGAATTTGTCGTTTCTGTGTCACTGGTACCCAAATTCGGAAATTTAAATCTGTTGAATATAGTACCAACTTTGATTTACAATCACAAGACAATGCATGGACACTAGTGGGTGAGATTAGATGGAAAAAAAAGGGTGGCAGTGATGTACTTCTGTGACAAGTGTCCATTATGGAATATTGTTTTTATTCGTCATGAGAGAGAACATGGAAAGATGAAGGTCAGGGGTGGCAGAGAGATAAAGTGAGTGAGTGAGTGAGTGAGTGAGAGAGAGAGAGAGAGAGAGAGAGAGAGAGAGAGAGAGAGAGAGTGGCGAACGACTCAGCTGACTGGCGTGACGTCCGAGTTGGTCAACGCACCGACCTGTACAGGTCCGTGGTCAACGGCAGGACAGGAATGCAGGACTTGTTACCAGTCGAAATGTTTATCCACACCTCATTAGCTTTTGTTTAATTTCTTTACTTCAACGCCTCGGCCAGCGTGCCCTTCTTAAGGTGGGAAATCTCTACCCTTTCAGTTTTGTTGTACCACTATAAATCCCCACCCGGCCCACCCCTCTGTCGTAAGAGATTAACAGATTTTGCTTTCCGATCACTGCGTGTGTGGGCTAATAAAACAACAACACAGCACAAATATCTGTAGGTTTGAATATATGATTGAGAAAATATTTCTGCTTCTTCTTCAGTTCTGACTGACATTCGGAACCAAGAAAGGAAGAGGCAGCGAAAAGTCAATAAGAAAATAAGATATTTTTGTCAAAATCAAAATTTTTTTTAAAGCCTATAATATTCATTTCAGAGATTGCGTTGAATGTAGAAGGGTTAGAACTGTTCGTTTTCATGTTTCTCGGACACTATTCCTGTTTGGGATTCAGCGTACTTTATCCGCACCATGACTAATGATCCCATCTCCCTCCCTCCCCCCCCCCCAATAATAATCTGCCGTTCAAGACAAACCAGTACAGTGTTTATCGCGCCACTTTGCCCCGACTCCAGGCGATGGGTTGGACAAAAAAAAGCACAAGGCTTCTGTAAGATGTTTGACCAAGCCTGACACGCTTCTGGTCAAATAGGTGATCATTGTGGGTGTCCGGAAAGTGGCCCAAGTATATACCCAGAGGATTGCACAATAACGCAAACTCCTATAGCTGCTACTCGGCACTTATTTCCCTTTCTGTATGTGTTTAATGCTGATACTCCGAATGTACGATTTCGCTGGACCCACATGGTTCCATCGACCTGGTGTGAGCGGTTGGTGCTACCCACCCTTAGAAGCTCCAGCAGGGTCCACTCTTGTGTCCACCTAGAGTTGTGAACGGTGTGAGTAAGCCATGACCACTGAGTGTTTAATAACAAGTTGTGTTTAACGATCAGCATGTTTTCCGTTCTCCTAGTCTTCAAGTCGTTTCTAAACACTATTCGTCATTTAACGGGACAGCTTGGCTTCTTGATGATATTGCTAACTCCTAAAACTGGACGGAATAACGCTTGGCTATTTGGGATCGAGAAAGATAGCGGTGTTTATGGGAGTGAGAGAGAGAGAGAGAGAGAGAGAGAGAGAGAGAGAGAGAGAGAGAGAGGTGGGGAATGGTGTACAGGGATCATGCTTGTAATGTACAAGATTGCGTCATATTGATTTGATTGTGCTGACCTCTAGAAGAGCGAACGAAATACGATGAAAGAGACATGCCAGAAAGTAAATAAGAGAGAGAAAGAGGTTGTACTTACATTGGATTAATTATCCATGATGATGATGATGATGATGATGATGATGATGATGATGATGATGATGATGATGATGATGATGATGAGGATGATATAAAGCTATATGGTTTTGGAAGCTTATAACCGAATCGGACAGACCGACAGACATACAAGTGAAATGATACACAGAAGCTTGTGTCATTGTTTGTTAGTGGAAAATCTACGATAAGCATCAATAATTACATTATCTGAACGCAAGTGTTCTATTTATGATTTTTGTCTTTCACAAAAAACGCTATCCGTATTAACTCAAATTATGCATAAATACATACACGGGAGGGAGAAATCAAGTCTTAAATGGACCATACTAATAATGTGGTTCCTAATTGCACCCAACGTCTAGGCCTACTACAAATTGGAAATTAAATAGAGGCTGCTTCTTCGAGACCTATCACCGGAATCAACACACAGTGCCTGAACGCAACACATCGTTAAAGGTAACAAATAAACGACTGGTGTAACTATAGTACGCTACGTTTTGGCAGCGAGAGCTTTCCCCAACTCCTCCACCCATGCCATTCACGTTTAGGCACATTGTTTACCCCGTTTACGCAAACCACGGTACATTGTTTTACCTAATGGGCTTTTTCCGCTGTGAAGAACGCTTCTCCTGTACTCGCTAAATACCGGTACCTTATTTTCTCAAGCGCTAGCAAAGGTTAACGTTTGAAGAGGCCAGTTATAAAGGTGCCAACTTGAGTGAAGGGCTCACAAAACCAACTGTTACCTATCGCTTTTTAGTCTTCTAATCAAAGTAGTTCGCAAGAGCTGGGTTTTTCTGAAATTCGACCTATAAATTCATTTGTAACGGAGCTCCAAAATGTACGCAGGTACAAACATGTGTCACAAGCTGTTTGAACTTAGGTGATAAATCACATTCCATCATCTCTTGCATATAAATGAAAGGTTTCCTAAAAAGGACTATTATTAGTTTCGTCTCTCTGGCATGAAAATATTAACAGTATTTATTTTTATATTAAAAGTGACCAAACCCCAAACTACTTATATAGTCTACATCATCCCTTCTTGATGTTATTTTCTTTGCAATGGGAGAGTAGTGTAGAAACTGATGTACCAGCAATGCGTCTTGCTTGTCAAGTAAAAAGACCTCTTTGATACACTTTTCATATATAATGGTGGTATTGCGTTTTTTTATTCTTTTACTTTTTGAAAGCTGGAAAATGTGTGACATAAGAACAGCACAATAAATGTTTACTTTAAAAAATAACATGCTTTATTTAAATTCTAAACAAGTTTCTCTAGATTTTAATGTAATCAGTACAACAAACCTTAATCTAATACGTAAAATGGATGCAACACAAACCTTTAAAACTTTATATTTCACGCTTGCGCATTTGTATTTTCTTAATCAATGTAAACGCTTTTCTTTGTCCAGAAAGTTACTACCAAAGTCTTTGGAACAAAAGAGAGAGTCATTATATTTGATTGTCCCCGGTACCGCATGAAGTAGTTCTAGGCAAACAAACGGCCCTATTGCCACTATTAAGGATAAATGTCAAAGTAATCGCCACGAGAATAAACACTAAATACTACTTAAACTGTCAGGTTCTCAATTTTAAAGGTCACAGTTCGCGGATTTGTCGCCATCCAATAAGATCTTTCGCGTTAGAGTCATTAACTCGGTCAGCAAAGCGAAAGTAGTTGGTAAAAAAAATCGAAAGTGTATATTGATCATTTATGTTTTCCTTACTTGCTACGCTCCCTTGTCATCTCCACCTTCTTATATGCTTGCGAAGCATGGACCCTCACAGCAGATCTACAACGAAGAATACAAAGCATGGAGATGAGGTGCTACAGAAGACTTCTGGGCATTTCCTATACCCAACACATCACCAACGACGAAGTCCGACAGACCATCACACAGGCCATTGGACAACACGATGACCTGCTTACAGTGGTGAAGAAACGGAAACTCCGATGGTATGGCCACGTCACCAGATCATCAGGCCTTGCAAAGACCATTCTGCAAGGCACAGTGCAAGGAAGTAGAAGAAGAGGGAGACCGAAAAAGAGGTGGGAGGACAATATTCGAGAATGGACTGGTTTGACACTGAGCGAAGCCATCAGGGCTGCTGAGGACAGAGAAAGATGGAGTATGCTGGTTAGGCGATCATCTGTGGTGCCCCTACGACCTCCGAGTTACGGGACAGGATAGGATAGGATAGGATAACTTGTCTGGAAGCTGTACTGTAATATTAACTTACTGGAAATGAGTACACATATGTAGGAACGGGCATCAGGAGTAGGAGGAGGAGAGGAAGTGGATTTAAAATAAAAATGTGCCTCTATTATTGTTTGCAGGTGGGCTGGAGAAATGGACGATTGGCAGCTGATACTATCCGTGATGACGTCCTCGATGACGAACATCGAACGTCGTCAGTCTCTTCTCGTCACCATCATCACCATCAACGCGGTGCCGAGGATCAGGACGACAGGTTAGTACCGTACACTTTAATTGAAGTCAGTATGCACCATCTGACGGATCAAGTGAAATTGCTCACCGACCGGCTGACTTCTACACCAAGAGAACCTATCCAATGGGCACAGATTACCTATTGACGCACTAAGCGAGATTACTTCTTGACCCACAGAGTGAGGCGACTCGCAGTGAAACATGAAATTAAATTGCTAAAGCACTACATGAACTTCGACTGACTTACCGACTTACTAAATTATCCATACTTTTGAGTGACGCACAATTTGGCAATAAATGAAATTGCCGAAATATCGACTCACTACCTGACATTACCGATTGACGTACATCAAATTTACTTACATTTACATTGACGCACTTACTTAGTGGATTAATTAATTAATTAATTACCTGCATTACTCAATCCATCAATTAATTCACTAAGTAAGTGCGTAATTAATTAATGCATGTTACTTCACACAGGTTGACAGCGTATAAAAACCTTCCACACACGAAGGAGTACTCTCATCGTCCCCTATATGCTTTGGTGTTGGGGACGTAAATTTAATCCAGAACAGAGGAGTACTCACAGCGCTTTGGAGCGTGGGGGAAGGAGAATGGGATGAGGGTAGGGAGGGGATATGTAGATAAAAAATTACAATAAAAATATTAAGACCAAAGAAAAGTGAAATCACAGTGACGCTATAGATAAAAATTAGCGACACGCACACAAACATACACACAGAATTATCCTATGACGCACAACGCACATATTATTAAATATTATTGACACGTGTAAATGTGAAAGTACTTACCGACTTGACATCACAATAATAATCCTGTATCGGTGTCAGCAGGTGGATGTATTGCCTACAACCGGCACGGGACCGCAGTGAGCAGAACGTTGGCGTGGTTCTTGAAGGTGAAAGTCTCGTGCTGTACGTCACTAAGCGCGTCAAACAAGGGGAGCGACTCCTGCTCTGGTATACGGACTCCCTGGCCATCGCTTTCGGAGTTCCTATTCTCTCTCCGGCTAATATAAGAGGCGAGAACATTGACGATTTTTCTGTTTAGCGTGAAGTCTCTAATGATGGGTGGAGCATTTTTATATGCACTGATTTACAATGTTGTCAAAGTCTAATAATTTCTTCCCCTGATTTATCTTGGAAGTTGTGGAAAAAGACGCTGTTAGGACAACAACATCAAGTATATAATACGTGTTTGCCATTGTCTGGTTTAGTTTTGGCTAGCTTACTTAGTTTTGTTCACTTTCGTTCTTCAATAGACCACAAAACGATAGTTTTCTCAATATCATAACGAGTTTCTTCTTGACAGACAAAAACTAAACATATTTAACTGAAGCAGCCTATAGACATTTGCCACTTTTTTACTGACATTTTTCTGTGTTCTTCTATTGACCACTTCAGCAGCAGACTAGATTATATCACGGGAAAAAAAATCAGATTCAATGCGCACGACCGTTAGAAGAACTCGCAAAGGAACGACTTTCTTCTTCTCTCGACTTTTAACATTTTTTAAAATGTCTGTATCAATGTTTTACAACGTTTTGTTTTGGTGTTTCAGGCAACCAACTGTACACCTGCACGTCTTGTCATAGCAACTTCCAGTACCCCAACACGCTGAAGGCACACATTCTCTTCAGATGCAGCGTGTCTGTTGCTGCAGCTGCAACCGCAGCGTCCCTTCAAACCTCTGTCTCCCTTCCCTCCCCATCTGCCTTCACGCGCTCTGTTCCCGCTTCTTCTTCCCCACCCCCTACACTCTCTCCCTCTTCAGCCTCCGCGTTCCGTCGTCCAAGAGAAGATGGTGACTTTGAACTCAATCGTGCTTTGAATTTTGGATCAGTTCGGAGTGCTTTCCGTAGGTCGCAACCATCATCTCTCGCTCCCTTAACAACTTCACGGTCTCATTTTCACGATGCATCGGGAGTTTTGGCATCAGCACGCCCCCTTCTCTCTGCTACCTCTTTTGCTTCATGGAGTAGAAAACAAAGAATGCAAGAGGTTGAAAGACCTGCGACGGACACACCGCAAGCAGAGAGAGCGGAACGTAGTAGACATCACAGCCGCCAAGAAACTGAAGTGATGTGCATGCCTGAACGGAGAGCCATGACGCCCGATTCATCTACCGTAGAAGACGATAGTTCAGCTGCTACAGGGTTATCAGTACTGAATCTCAGTACTAGAAAGCCTTTAAGATCTAGCCATGACGGTGATGATGGGGGAACGATAAGAGCCGATAATGTTGCAGGCGATGATGATAATGATGATAGTAGGGGGGGTCTTCCAGTTCGTCCTGAGCGCATTAGTAGTAGTCCGCTGCCACAATCGTCGTCGTCGTCGTCTGCTGCTGCTGCTACACAGGCCCACACTGTGGAAAGCGGTTTACCACCTTTCGGCGGTCCTATCCAGATCTTCAACCACATCCATCCACCCCCTTCTCTTCATTTTCCATTGACGTTGGAACAAGTGATGACAATTAGGATGTGCTATCCACAGTGGTTTAACTCGCTGACTGTCACAGACCCTTCAAACCCAGCACGGCTTCTTTTCCCTCATGTTCCGTCCACTGCTGGCCCTCCCGTCCTCGACCCTCAACACTTCAGTCATTTGAATATGCTGCAGCAGCCTAGAGGGTTCGCATCTTTGCCGCATCTAGTCAGTTCAAACCGCGTGCAGCATGCCGAGGACCGCCAATCTTTGCTGATGCCCGCGACAGCGTCCAGATCGCCCGCTGCTTCCAGACAATCCAGAAGCGTGGGAACTCGTCCTGGAGTAGGAGGAGGGTTGCTGATGCCAGTCACAGCAGCCAGCGATCTCCAAGGATCTGGAGGCATGATTCCCAGCCACCCCCACCCTCACTATCTGCAATCGCCTTGTCTCGTGCCTCGTTTCTCGGTACCACCGCAACACCTTCACCCCACCCTCCAACACCCAAGCTCCTCCGCATCCCCTCCGGGGGTCAAACAGCCCCTGCCATTGCCTTTGCTGCCTGTGCCTTCAGAGAAAGAAGGGGAGCCTCTGGACTTGCTGCCGCCGTCCTACTTCGCCGGCAAAACGCAGAAAGGCCACATGTGCCTGTACTGCGGCAAGCTCTACTCCCGCAAGTACGGCCTTAAAATCCATCTCCGGACGCACACCGGCTACAAACCGCTCAAATGCAAGGTGAACTAGCAGTTAACTGTTCATTTATACTGGTTTTAAACCTTTATTTATCAATACTTCTTAAATTGAAAATAATGGGCAACAGTGCCAATCCTTAGAGAATGTTTTACCAGTTTACCTACAGCTGGCTTGCTTAATTAAGAAAAATGGCCACTTTCGGCAATAATTTGTGGGTGCATGTCAGGAATAGCGCAATTATTATGAACTACAAGTTAGACTGGAAGGAGGAAGCTTTGTTCCTGGAAAATTATATGGACATTGCACAGAATGCTAAAGGGTGATGACCTACTCTTTAACAAGCGTAGAACTGATAAAAAAAAATCTCTGACAGTATGCAGGCAAAGACAGTAAGACCTATAAGATCTGTAACCGTAACGGAGAGTTCAATATCTATTAATTTAAGAATTTTAAGAACTAGAATAGTTTTGCTCATTATTATTGTGTGCGTCGTGTGTGTGTGTGTGTGTGCGCGCGCGCTCGTGTGTGTGTGGGTGGGTGTGTGTGCAGGTTTGCAACAGACCGTTCGGTGACCCAAGCAATTTGAACAAGCACGTGCGTCTACATGCAGAGGGCGCCACCCCGTATCGGTGTGACCACTGCGGGAAAGTATTAGTGCGCAGACGCGACTTGGAACGTCACATCCGCTCCCGTCATCCCTCAGAATCGACAGATCCGATTGTTGGAGTGGAGGACGAAGATGATGACGAAAACATTGATGTCAGTATGGACAACGCGGATTCTGACGTAGACGTGACGTCAGATCCTGAGTCGATGGACTTGACGAGCGTTGAAGAACAAGAGATTGAAGTGACGTAATTGATATTGCGTCGAAGCTGGCTGTCTGCAAATCTGTTGAAATGCCACTAGACAGGAAAGACACTGCTTCGACACCAGTGTTGCAGTTTTAAAAGTAATATGTCTACCCGAGTCAAACATTCTTTTTATGTTCAAGATAAAACGATTGCAATGATCGAAAGTGTTCGTTTGGTTGAAAAAAAAAAAAGGAAGCCAAAAATGAAATAGAAAACGTTGGGAGCGTGTGTAAGTACGTGTATCTACGTGTGCAATATAATTAAGAGAGAGAACATGAAAATCACATCATACTATGACCAAAACATAGATAGCCATAATATCCTGGGACCAGTGTTGGGCGTAGGCCTCAGCAGGGTGAGCTAAGCTATGTGTTGGTCAGTGTTAATTTATTGACTATTGCTAGGGACACGTTTTTATTCGTTTGCCAGTTTGAAAATATTTATGATAACAATATTGACTAGTCCCGACAAATGCCATATGAATGTGTATATATATACACAATAGTGGTATTAAATTGCTAGTACTAGTATCGACCTGTTTCTGTCAAGAATTATATAAAATACATATAATTATTGGGTTCCATTTCAGGACGATGCCAAGCAACCGGTTAATCTAGATTCTTGTTGACAATTATTGTACAATATTGACGAAATTGTGCATCACATGATGAGGATGATGAGGATGTATTGATGTTTGCATGTTGAGGCATGAAGAAGATGTGGTTGATGAAGATTTATAAAGCACCATTCTCAGTGATAATTTGTGTAATAAACATGAGGACTGAAAACAGAAACATAACGATGGACAATCTCCATTAAATATGAATTTCAATAATTTATGTAGTGGTAGTAATTTCTTTCGAGTATTCTTTGTGTGTGTGTGTGTGGGTGCGCGCACGTGGGTGTGTGTGTGTGTGTGTGTGTGTGTACCTGTGAAACGTCACGAATGAGGAACGGAATTTGACTTTCTTAGCATAAAATGGGGTAATTTGCTCCTTCCCCGTTTGTCTGCCGTTCCTCATTTGTTCTAAGTACACGGGAGTGCTCTTTTAGTGCATGGGAGTGCAGTTGCAGTGCATGGGAGTGCAGTTGTAGTGCATGGGAGTGCTTTTTAAGTACATGTGCACTACAGTTGTAGTGCACGGAAGGGCTCTTTTAGTGCATAGGAGGGTAGTTTTAGTGCATGGGAGGGTAGTTGTAGTACATGGGAGTGCAGTTGTAGTGCATGGGGGTGTTTTTAGTGCAAGGGAGTGCTCTATCCGGGACGGAGAACTTCCAGCACTTCCTCTGCTATAGGCCGCGAAGTAGGTCAAGTTTTGTTCCAGACGGGTAGGTTTTTAGCACCCTTTTTCGCAAAAGTTTGACCTACTTCGCGCACCTTAGGAGGCGATCTAGGTCAAGTTTTCAAAAACACGGGTAGGGTAAGGCACTTTCCTCGACGGGTAAGTTAAGGCTCCCGTTTAACAAAAGGGTTAGGGTCAGGGCTAGTAGGAAGGGGTGCCTTAACCTACCCGTCGAGGCGGGTGCCTTAACCTACCCGTCGAGGAAAAATGCTTATCCTACCCGTGTGGTCCAAACTTGACCTAATTCGCCTCCTAAGGAGCGCGAAGTAGGTCAATTTACCCCATTTGATACCTCGTACACGCATGTGTGTGTGTGTGTGTGTGCGCGCGCGTGGCTAGGTATAAACCCCGTTATTCTGACATACACTTTAGCCTCTACGTACTGTCTTTTGACAGACCCCGTTATTTTGACGTCAAAACAGTGTTCCGCTAGGGTTAGGGCTGTGTTAGGCTTACGGTTAAGGTTAAGGGTTGGGGATAGGGTTTTGGTTAGGGTTAGAGTTAGGGAAAGGGTTAAGGATAGCTTCGAAAAATGGACAAATTTGTAAAAATGTCAAAGTAACGTATGTAGAGTTTCATAAAAGTCATTACAACGACGTTTCTACACGGTTTCTACATGGGTGTGCGTCTGTGTGTGTGTGTGCGCGTGTGTGTGTGTGTATGTATACATAACACATACACAATGAAAACCAAAAGACAACCTCTCTTATAAATGAACACACTCACACAACAGGGGCGGATTTTGCCATTGTTGAGGGGGTGTGCGCTCTTCCCTGAAACCATTAATTAATGTAAAGTGGCGAAGCCACAAGCGCGAGCCTGCGAAGCAGGCGAGTGAACTATGGGATCTGGGGGCATGCCCCCATCCCACAGCGACTCAACCAAAGCTTTTTAGTTTTGAGGTTAGGTCAGCCAGGCTAGCTATAAATAGCTTCGCCGATGCTTCCTTTTCTTTCCTTTCACTGGAAGGGAGGGTGCAGGCAATCTATAAATAGCCCGCAGCAAGCAAAATAATGGAGGCACTAAACAGTGCTGCTCACATAGGCATTGAGCTGGTGTGACGGCCGCGCCCTCCGGAAAAATGTGAAAATAATGGTTAAAATCTGTGCAAGCTGGTGCATTCTGGGCATTATTTTGAGGACTGAAAACAGTATTGTTTTGTGCTAAAAGTCCTCTTTTAGCCCCCCTCCCCCACACACTCCTCTGCAAACTCTGATGATAACATGTACAATAGCAGAACATCTTGCATAAAGGTTTATAAAAAGACAAGTAAGGTTACTACAAATAAAACAAGAAATAGCCACTCACATCAGTTTTATTCAAAACTGACTTGATGCATGTACAAGAAATACCTGTAGATCTAAATCTGATGAATACAAAAATAAATAAAATAATTTAAAGAACAACTAATTTGGAGGTACATAAAACTGTGTGGTAGTGAGAATGAGTATAGTATTTTTCTCTTCTTTCTTCTCCTTTTCTCCCTTCTTTTTTTTTTTTGACCGCTAGGGTGGGTATGCACGTGCACATGTGCACACCCCCAAAATCCGCCCCTGCCACACACACACACACCCACATACTTGCAATACATCAGAAATGGGTTCATTTAAGAATGTAGGAATCGGAAAGTCATTTTTTTGATGGAAAGGGGTTAGGGCAAGGGTTAGTTGCAGTGCTGCAACTAGCCCTTACCCTAACCCTTCTCTAGAAAGTTGACCTAATTCGTCTCCTATAGGCGACGAAGTAGGTCGAATTTTGCTTCAAACTTTTCCAAAAATTGACTGTATTTTCTCCGTCCCGGATAGTGCACTCCTATGTACTTAAAACACTCTTATGCACTACAACTGCACTCCCTTGCACTAAAAGAGCACTCCCGCGCACTTAGAAAAAAGTGGGTTCCTGGAAAAAAGTGGGTTCCAAGCAAATAAACCCATTTGTTACTAGAAAAGACAAGGTCTGCTACCCATTTGTGCGCTTTTGTGCGTTCCCACGCACACACACACACACACATGCATGTTAGATAGTTATTCATTGCTTACAGGGTCCAGCGGACTGCAAAGAACCGAATCAGGAGCACAAAATCAAGACCACAACTTGGTTGAAAGAGGACTCACCCCTGATCCGTATAAAAGATCTGCTGAAACAACCCTAGTGGTAACACTGAAGACATTCCACCAGCCGGTCACTTTACAATAAAGGCATCCCATGCAGGGGACGCCGGGGCTATACTCTAATTTATCAAACCCCCGTTTACAAAGAAAAGTAGAATATAAACATCATTATAAAATATCAACAGAAGACATACATATAAAATGCCAACATTGCTAAATAATAATGTAGCCGAGCGGAGTAATTGACTCCCGTCTCTCGGCCACCACCTTGAGAACACGGCCCAACCCGAGCTGTTATTTTCATTTTACCCCTCACAAGAGGGACTTACAAATATTTTGCCCTTGCCAGGCGGGAAAGCGTGGTTGGTAATAAACCGGGTTGCTAGTGCCACGATACTTTTCTGCAAGTCGCTGCCATCGACTTGCATGAAATTCCTGCCGACAATGTAGTCCCGCTCATCACCAAAAGCAGAAAACGAATGGTCAGCCGGGGAGAACAAATTTCGTGTCGCCTTGCCTTGCATAACTCAATGGCCACACCAAAGGATTCTGCACAGCAGGAGCCACCCAAGGCTAGTCTACCCAAGAAATGCAAAGTAGACAACTTCTCACCCAAGCCTGAACCAGTGTCCTCCCTTTCCGCTACAGATCCCACAGCTCAAATCTAACCATGTCCCCATGGTTTCCCAGTTCGCACCAGGTATGTCTGGAACCGACACTGACTACGCCCAGTCAATCTCCATCCACTGACTTAACAGTGAAAAACTGCATTCAACAGTTACCACGGTCCAGCATCATGCTGTTCCCGGTCGTTGTGCACCACTTGTAGCCGAGCGGAGTATTTGGACTGCAGTCTCTCGGCCACCACCTTGAGGACACGGCCCAACACGAGCTGTTATTTTCATTTTAACCCTCACAATAGGGACATAAATATATTTTGCCCTTGCAAGGCCGGAAAGCGTGTTTGGTAGTACATGTAGTTACTAGTGCCACGACACTCTTGTGCAAAGTCAAAGAAATTGTGGTCGTCAGTCCACACAAAAAATGCACTAAAAATTCCGAGGAGTCATCCTCCATAGACTCCTGGAAGCTGCGAGCAGGTCCATATACTGGAGGCGACAGTGTGACATGCTAGCATACAGCAAGACCACGACAGACAAAGTGGCCTGTTGCATTTGTGGCCGGGTGTAAGCTTACTGGCGAGATGACCAGAGAGGAAAAAGGCAAGCTGACTTTACGTGCCTCTTCTGCAGGGCTCAGTACTTGTAGCTTCTGGTATGTGTGTGTACTTGTGTGTGTGTGTGTGTTTGTGTTTGAATTATGTAATCTGTACTGCATTTTGTATATATTCTGCTTCGTATTTTCTATACAATTTGTGCTGAATGATGTCTGTCATGTGGTCTGCATTGCATAGTTAAGTTAGGAAGAATTTGTATGATTAATTCAGTCTAAATTGACTTGCTTTGCTACTTAGAATAATTTTTGTAAAAATAAAAATAGTTATTATTCCTTTAGTGGCGATTGTGTGTTTGTGTGTGTGTATGTGTGTGTGTGTGAGTGTGTGTGTTGGGGAAGAGTTCTGCTTATTGTCTTAAGTACAAGACCTATATTATGCTCAAAACCTCATGTCGAAGACCTTTGTTATGTTCACCATCTCATCTAGCAGACCTATATTATGCTTATAATATCATGTAGCAGACCTATATTATGCTTATAATATCATGTAGCAGACCTATATTATGCTTATAATATCATGTAGCAGACATATATTATGCTCACCAACTCATGTCCCAGGTATTATACTTATAATCTGATGTTGCATACTTATATTAGGATCACCACCTCATGTTGCAGACCTATATATTATGCTCATCATCTCATGTAGCAGACCTATATTATTGTTCATAATCCCATGCATCAGACCTACATTTTGCTCATAATATCATGCCGCAGACCCACAACTATGCTCACCAGCTCCTGTAGCAGACCAGCTCACCAGCTCACGCATGTAGCAGACCTATATTATGCTCACCAGTTCATGTAGCAGACCTATATTATGCTCACCACCTCATGTCCCAGATCTATATTATGCTTATAGTCTCATAATACCTATATTATATGTTTATAATATCATGTAGCAGAACTCACCACCTCACGTCAATGACATACATTATGCTCATATTGCAGACCTATATTATGCTCACATCTTATGTAGCAGACATATATTATGCTCATAATCTCTCAGCTCGCAGCAGACCTGAATTATGCTCATTAGCTCAATTAGCTGGCCTCTCTCTCTCTCTCTCTCTCTCTCTCTCTCTCTCTCTTTCTCTCTCTCTCTCTCTCTCTCTCTCTCCGCACGTGTGTGTGTGTGTTAGTGTGTGTGTTTATGTGCGCGAGTTGTGAAAAATGCAGAAATATTCTTTATTTTCCAGTAAATAACAATGGAAATTATAACTATAAATATTCCGTGAGCATATCGACCAACAAAGCTTCTTGTTTTCATACTTTTGATCACGGAAAAAATTATCTAAAAATTATTTATTTTGATTGGTCACCAGGTCAAGTAGTAGACTATATTATGTTCACCATCTCATGTAGCAGACCTGCATTATGCTTATAATCTCATGGAACAGACCTATAGTATGCTTATATTCTCATGGAGCAGACCTATATTATGCTCACCATCATATATAGCAGACCTGTTGTAAATGTTTTTTAAAAAAAAAGAATTATTGAGATGCATTAATGCCAATACTTGGATGATGGGAATTGTTTTAACCGCCACCGCAAAATGAAGTAAAGGAGCGGTTAATATAAAGTCATAATAATTGCTCTTGTCTTTGTGTTGTGTATAGATCGATGATGCTAGGTAAACCATCTTTTGTCACCCAGCAACAAGGCATGAGTCGTCGTATAAAGTTTTTCAACTTTATTCAGCAAACGCCAACAACTGCATACAAGATCGCTTTCCGAAAATCACTCAAAAAATCACTTTTTCAAGCAGACAATGCATTACATATATAGCCTCTCTGCAATCCAGTAAAGCTTAGAACATTCCAGAGTGACGCAATAATACCCAATCAAAATATGATGATGATGATGATGATGATGATGATGATGATGATGATGATGATGATGATGAACACTTGTATAGCGCGATTCCATCCAGGCCAAGTGAGCATGCTCGGTGCGCATTAAAAAAAAACAACTATCTTTTTTGGTCACTGGTTAAAAAGATGGGTCTTCAGCTGACGCTTGAAGGCTGCCTTGGAGCTACACTGACGTAGCAAGAGAGGAAGTCAGTTCCACAAGAGAGGAGCAGCACATTCAAAAGACTTTGCTCTAAAGTTCTTTTTCTTATGTCGATTGACACTTGGCACAGAGATCTTGCACTGTGAGCTAGACCGAAGGTTTCGCTCAGGAGCGTGCCAAGGGAGGAGTTCTTGCAGGTATTTGGGTGCTGATCCTTCCTTGCATCCAAACACAAGGGATAGTATTTTATGTTCAATCCGCTTTTCAACGGGGAGCCAATGAAGTTCCCGAAGAACTGGTGTGATATGCTCATGAGTCTTAGTTTTTGTCACAATCCGTAAAATAAAACTAATCACCGGAACTGTCTTACCACAGAACATTCCTCAGTTTAGAAGAATTGCCTAACCCTTACCAGATAGGTCTGGAACTTTCGATCGATAATAAACAATTCCAGAAAATTCTCAACGATACTACAACAATATCGACCAACGAAAATTATCAACATTATACAAAGCTTTTTACTAGCAACAACGCAGACTTAAATCAAAGATAAATACACGCTATCATTGCATGCTTCGCAAAATAAAACGGTCGGAACTATCGTGCGCGTCTCAATCGTAACAATGACACGGAACTATCTCTCTGTATGGCATCCCCGATTGCATTCAAGAATTAGATGTAATTGATAGTGGGAAAAAAAAGACAGCAAGAGACAAAGACAGTGAAAGAGAGGGACAAAGAGAGAAAGTTTTACATTTAAATGTGTACATTTTAAACTTATTTTTAATATTTACTTTGCATGAGAGAGAGAGAGAGATAGAGAGAGAGAGAGAGAGAGAGAGAGAGAGAGAGAGAGAGAGAGAGAGAAAGAGAGAGAGAGAGAGAGAGAGAGAGATTAAAATTGAAGTGTGTACATTTTAAGCTTATTTTTAATATTTACCAACTTCTACTTTAAAAACTTGACATAATTGAGGTGGCGGCGGGCCGAGCTTCCTTTTTCACAATCTTTGTTAGTTTGAGGGCCACGTCATGCATATATGTGTATATATAGGTAAATGTATGTATATATATGTATGTATATATATGTATATATATGTATGTAAATATGTGAGTGTGTGATATCGTCATGGTCGATGGATCTTAATCACTGTATCATCATTTATTTTCAGTTTAGTGTTGGTGTTACGGTTTTATTGCTTGAGATTTTATATGCAGATGAACACTGCACCAAGAATTTCCTTGCAGGTGTTTGTGGGGGCAATAAAGATTCTGTATACTTAACATGGTTTAGTTGTGTGGATGTGTCCCTGTGAGTGTGCGTATTGAAAAGAACAACAAATGATTGTGTGGTCATTCATTTATTAATGTTTACAACCAGTTGCAATTTAAATGTCGAATGACAGTTCAGTCAGTTCGTGCATTGACCAAAACGTTTTTTAAAGACAATACACATATCGACTGGAAATTTTAGTCATAACATGTATTGGCTAGTGGTCACAGTCAAAACACGAATTGACTGATTTTGTTAGACAATACACAGATTGCCAGTTATATCTATACTGGGTATAATATATTTATTATGTAAACTTGATCGGGTGTGTGTAAAGAATTGAAGTGTGGGTGCGTGTGGGTTCGGTCGGACTTTTCTAAGTGATGATGACTGACAGAGGAGAACAAACAGAAGATCTGAAAAAATGAAGAAGAAGTAACAAAGTAAGAATAACTTTCTCTGTTGACTTCCAAAATACAAGCCTCTTTAATTTTCATTAAACATATTTACAACAAATTCACTTATTCAAATGTATACATTCTAAATTACTTTAACTCTATAATTATTCATCTCTTATTATCTAACATTCTATTATTTACTTTACTACTATTCTAAATATTCTGAAAAAAAAACAACTAAGTATCACACATACCTGAAAAAATGAAGAAGAAATAACAAAGTAAGAATAACTTTCTCTGTCGACTTCCAAAATACAAGTTACTAATTTATTTCTGCTAGCCTAAAGAGCTACCTTGAGAAGAACTCACTATTATAATATACATTCAATTACTTCTACTGTCTAGTCTAGTTCTAACTAGCCCTCTCTCTCTCTCTAATTTATATATACAGGGTTACAATTATAACTTTGCTCGAGTCGAAAGTAAATAATATTCTGAAAAACATAACGCCCAGAGGCGGGATATTTTATTTACTTTAACATGTCTTTATTTACTTTATTTTTAAAATGTGGTCGTATATATAAGTGTATATCTTTATTTTCAAGTAAAACAATTATAATTATAAATATTCCGTGAGCATAACAACCAACAAAGCTTCTTCTTTTATACATTTAATCACGAAAAGAGTTCTGTAAAGAATTATTTGCTTGCAAAACGTAGAAACATTGCCCATTATAGCCAGCGTCAAATTCTGTATATTTAGTCTATGATTATTCTGCAACCCATCTGGGTCAAACGTAGCGCGGCTAGTTAGTTAGTTATTCACTGTGGTCTAATGGTAGTGCTTCGGCTTGAGGATCTGAAGGTCCCGGGTTCGAGCCCTGGCCGGGCCATTGTGTTGTGTCCCTGGGAAAGACACTTTACTCCTGTTTTCCTACTCCTTCGGATGAGAGTATAAACCGAGGTCTAGTCTGTGTGTCGCATACATTCCATCATAACGGACTTTAAAGATCCTGACGCTCATGTCCTAGACGGGTGAGTGCCGGTAACAAGAACACACCCAGCATGCACTTAGTCCTTCTCCCCCATCCCTGGCTGCCCAGGATTGTGCTCAGTTGTCCGGGCGTCAGACCATGCGCCAAAGGCTGCGGGTGGGCGTCTCGGACGGTTTGAGTTAGATCCTGTATCGGCCAGCGCCTTGATCCTTAGGCTAAGGCGCCTTATAAATGACGAACATTACATTGTTTACAGGGTCCAGCGGACTGCAAAGAACCGAATCAGGACAATTATCTTGTAACATCCAAGAAAATCACAAAAGTAATAAAATTGAAAGCACTTGGGTGGACAACAAAAAGGTATTGTTACTTTTTTTTTTTTTGGGGGGGGGGGGTTGGAGGGGGGGGGGGGCAACGCTTTATTATCCCTTTTTATCGGGAAATTCTGGGTCACTTCCCCTGGGGAAGGCATAGTCGCAGCCTGTGGCGCGCCCAAACCCAACCTACCTAATATTAGTTGTGCTTTGGAAATTTTGCTGGGGGAGCAAACCGGAGTACCTGGAGAAAAACCCCGCGACGTTGCCCAAGACAAAAGTAAATAATATTCGGAGAAACATAACGCCCAAATGCTGGATAAATCCCACACCTGTCAGCCGCTATTGGTTTCTGGCCTGTGGACAAGACAAGTTAGTCCCACCTTAGACCACTTGGCCACAACGCTCGTTACATACAATCAAACAAAATGTATATCTGTGATGATGAGCCAAAGCGTGACTAAGGATTCAATGAGGAGGAAGAAGAGGGGAAGTGGGGAGCAAGATGTACGATGAAATGAGAAAGATAAAAAAAGAGGTAAGGAGATGAACTGCTAGAGCAGAAAGTGTGACAGAGCCAAGGTTTATAAACAACAGGGGTGGGAAAGGGAACAAAAACCAGGAGGGGAAATGGGAAATAATTACCTAGGCCAGAGAAGTAGATAAATTAAGAAGAGTGTAAAATAGAGTAAGAACAATAAAATGTGCAGTTTTTTTTTTAAATTTAAATAAAAGCATTTGTGCATCATGTTGTTTTCTTTCACCAACATAAAATTTTGGGAAATAAGGAGACAGAAATTGAGAAAAGAATTGTCATTTTCCTGTTTGTAACCATCATTGTCATATCATCATCATTATTGATGCAACATTACTGCCATTAAATTGAATAATGAATTGTTATGAGCAACACCCAAAACATATTTAAGAAAAAAAGTTTTAAAATAATAAGCTGATGTAATGTCTTTTACGGCACAAAATTCTATGCACTAATAAAGATGTATTTACCTCTGAAAATATTCTCGATTACGTCACTAAATATTTCAATAGTGTCCGATCCCCAACTTAATGGTCAAACTCATGGTTATAATGAAATCAAAATGATCAGACTCGACCTCTCTGCAAAGCCATATTATTATTAGCTCTGAGTTTTAATGTAATTTCACATCTTCCATCTTTGGTTAAGGCAAGGTAATCTGACCTTGCCTATGAGGGTGTCTTCAGAGATGCCAACCTGCAGAAAAATCTGTCCGTGAGAAATTTATAAATTGTCAGTAGATTTAAAATTTTGTCAGTAGACAAGAGGGAGCAAAGGTCCAGGATTGAGATTTCTTATTAAAAATCATATCGGAAAAATCTAAGATGACTGAGCTCCGCAAAAGAATTCCATAATAATCTGTGGTAAAACTTGACCCCGACCGAAGTCAGAAGGATAATCGATATCAGTTCGCAAAATTTTTAACATCAACCTGCTGCGAATCAGGATCATGTACAGCACAATGTTAGAGTTAATTAAAATAAATCGCTTTGAGGTTGTGTATTAGCATAAAATTTAAAAAAAAGAAGAAAATCTCATTGATTTCTTTGCACTGTTTTGTCTGCTGCTGCTGCTTCAGTGCAGCTAACAAGGTTGTGAACTACGATATGCAATAAGTTAAACTAAAGCAAGCTTCAATAATTGAAGCTATCAAATAAATTTATTTATTACCTTATAAGGTCGTTATATAATATGCTGCAATTTTTTATACTGTGAGAGTGCCTAAGACAAGTGTAATCAGTCTGAAACGTGTAACAGTTCTTTTACCATAATCATCAGCTGCAAATATATATTCTTGTAAAAATTATTCTCGCCGTAATAAAAAAGACTTCAGCGCAAATCCGTAAAAAAACTATTTGCCACCAGAAAATAATACGGCGAAACCGTGAAGGTTGGCATCTCCGTGTCTTGACTCTAGACAGCGAGATCCAGACATCAAAATACAATAAGACTTCACATTTTGTTTTTCTCAAATCTAGCATCTCTGGACTTGCTCACATTTAGATCAAAACTACCGCTAACGTCAGAGAATAATTATATTCTCCACTGACCAGCCGGGGCAAGGGAGGTAATGAGCCTGTAGATGTGCACACTGACATGCCTTTAGATGTGTACACTGACATATTGGGTGGAGTTAAACTTACAATACCTTATTATCTGATTAAAACATAAATCTGCTGTTGGCTCACCTTTCTTACATGCAGAAATACCAATTAACTAGAAACACAAATACTAATTAACATAAAGATAAGGGATAGTCAGGTACATCTAGTCAATGCACAAGTTGATGATGATGTAGGTGGAGCATGGTTCTTCCTAGCAGCATGCTCAGGGCACACAGAGGAGGGAAAATTCGGACTTGGGTGGGGAAGGCAGCAAGGAATTTGGTGAACAGCAGGGTAAAAATAACATATAACACACAGGGCCTCACTGCATGTATGGAAAACAATCACAACTCTCATAATACATGTAAACTTAAATGATCAGTAAATGGATGATGGCTAATCAATGTAAAACATCTGACAAAGGTATTATATAATGAAACACAAAAAAATGCAAACGTGCGATGACATACTTCACAATGGCAAAAAAAACATGGAGTATGGCTGCAAGTAATTTCCCATAATGGGGTAAAAAAAAAGATTTGCTGTATTGTAATTTATAGAAATGTATTACATGACAACATAATCATAAAATAATACATCATCATAAAATAATAGCATTAACACTAAACAAGTGCTCATTTATATTTCATTTGAAAAGTAGGGGAAAGGTAGAAAACAGAAGCTGAATATCTTACCAGCACATAACAAAAATGTATTGATTATTTAGTGACAGGCCTCTTGTACACTTTTAACAACCATGTTACTTATAAGAGTAGTTTTATACTCCTAGGATCTCTATAGCTGTCAAACAGTAAAAATTATCCATAGATTGGCTACAAGTGCATAGACTTGAAAGCTCCTGATGCTCATGTCCTAGACAGGCGAGTTGTGGCAACACAAATACACCCAGCAAGCACTAGGTCCCTTTCTAATTCTCCCCATCCTTGGTGGCCCAGGGTTGTACTCAATTGTCCGTTATGCGCCTAAAGGCTGAAAGTGAAGGCCGCAAGTGGGTGCCTCAGGCCGCTTGAGTTAACTCTTTGCCTGCCAGGCATGTTTCCACGTTTGTGCCAGACATTTCTCTGGCACCGGAAAGAAAGTTCAGTACCTTAGGCATTTAAGCTACTGTTCTTTCAATAATAGTTGTTAAACAGACATATTTCATATCAAATTAAAGGTAAAAGAGTGAAGAATAAGAAAAAAAAAAACCCACAAAAATGTTAATTTGATTATGTTATTGAAATATGTGTTTTGAAAGCATGTTGATCTTTTTGAAATGATAAAATAAAATAAAAATATTTCTACATACCACAGTGATAAAAAAAATCTGGAGGAATAATTCCAATCACTGAATCAGCTTCACACACCAGAAAGAAAATTTATTTAGGATCAAAATACACTTTACAGTTTGAAATTATATTTATTATTAGCAGAGTTTGACACACTGTCGATTGTGCCCATCACAATGCTTAGTAAAATGCACAAAAAACACTCTAAAAACGAATCAATTTGAAGAAACAACGCGCGTGTCGATCGAAAACGAAAGTAGAAAGAGTTATCTCTCTTTGGTTAAAATAAAACGATTGGACTGCGCAAAAAAACGGAACGAAACGGAATACTGAAATCGACGATATATCGTCGATTGGCACAAACATGGCGGCTCAGATCGACGATATATCATCGATTGGCAGGCAAAGAGTTAAGATTCTGTATCTGCATGTGCCTTGAGCAGCTCTTGAGCCGACAAAAATGCTATGTAACAATCATCAATGAACATTGAGGTTTAACGTCTACACCCACCATAGGTGATATGGGCAGATGGGGATAACCATCCAAGGGGTAGGGATCTAAATCAACACTGAACCCAAAAAACAATCATACTGCTCACACCAGCTCAATTCCTAGGTGAGGAGCACTTTTCAGTGCCTCTGTGTTTTGCTTGCTGAGGGCTATTTATAGCTTGCCTGCACCCCTCCTTCCAGTGAAAGGAAGCATCAGCAAAGCTATTTATAGCTAGTCTGGCTGACCTAACCTCAAAAGCTTTGGTTGAGCCGCTGTGTGCTAAAATGGACAGTGAAAAATTGCCACTTTTCATTTCGCCAACCATGGGATTCGAACCTAGGTCATCGGTGTTCCAGGCAAACACTCTACCATTGAGCTATGGTACTGGGTCGAAAAAATGATAAATAAATTATTTATGACATGTGGGCTTTGACAGAGCCCTTGATCTCAGCGCGACAGAGTGGGCAGTTCTTCAGTGCAATAGAGCAATGGGTGCAGGCCACCAGATGGCCACAGGGCAAGAACACCACCGAGCTTTCCTCATCCATGCAGATCTTGCAGGTCACGACTGACTTCAGTTCCTCATTTTCTGCTTCTAGCACATCCAGGCCTGTGAATGAGAGAAAAAAAGTGGTTGTATGTAAAGTTGACAATACTTAACTATATTATTATTAAAATAACAAATAAACTAATGATTAGTAATTATAATTACAGTAAAATAAAGGTGATCTACAAAGGTGGCTCAGGTGTAAGGGAGACAATAATATACCTACATACATTTTTCTTTTTTTTATCTCCCTTAACACCAACCACGCTCGAAAATACCAGAATAAAAATCTATGTATTTTATGGTTTATACGAAGTTAAACTTAAAGGACATAATTGTCATGTTTCACTGACAAAAATTAATAAACAATTAAAACCCAGAATAAATAGTTACTACTCTGCAGTCTATAATCCAAGACCTCAAAACTGCCTTCTGTAAAATGTCATTTAAATGTGTACATTAAATTATTTATAGTCTCTTTTTCTCCCTGTGGTTATTATTATTAAAGTGAAAGATAAATGTGTGTAAAAACAAACAAACAAAACTAGAAGGGCAAAGCCCATAAGACTCACATGCTCTTCATGGAACTTGCAATATTTAACATGAAAATGACTGCCAAGAAATTTATTAAAAAAAACTAAACAGTGGCATTAAAATGCAAATTAATACCAACTTTGATCTTTCTATGCTCTTGACCTCTGAGATGACCTTGACCTCTGGCTCCAAATATATTCATGTAATATCAAATAAACTACAGCAACAGTTGTATTATGCCCAAAACCAGTACCCTTTGGATGACCTTGACCTTCACCTGACCTCTCATGGCTCATGTATAATCAAATAACCCAATGTTGTTGCATACTTTGGGTTAAAAAGAGCCATTCCACTGTACGATAACCTATTTTTTGTATGTATTTGCAAGGCCTAAAACAGACTTGCCTACCTGGAAAACAGGCTGACAGTACTCCAAGCAGCTCAAAACCAGATTTTGGAAGCTTAGACCAGATTTTTGCGTAATGGATTTTTTTGTCTTCTTGTAACACATTAATATTGACATTTTGCACAAAATGTACTAAAATACATGTAGAAATGCATGTTTACTACGCAAATAATATTACAAATATATGAAAAGACAGGTGAAGAGTTCAGTTCAGGTCAACGTTTTGCAAAAGAGGGCAAATAAACTTTCAAGGGGGGGGGGGGGGGGGGGGAGAAGGAGGTGGGGGGGGGGGGGGGGGGAGAACATACACTCACATTGCTACACATGAAAATCAAAAAGGGCGAAATGACACTGACATTGTTAAAATAAAAATAAAAATAAACATACTCTTATCAGCAGTAGCACCATGGACGGTCCCAACACCCACATGCCGGCCTTGCCGATATGTGCCGTTCGAAACTACAGTACTTGCTCCATTGTTATTTGTAGCTGAAATAAAACATTGTATGCTGTGATCAACAAAACGCAAAATACTTTTCAAAATGTATCTGATAAGTCAGAATAATAAAAAGATTTGAACAAATCTGGAAAGCTTAGAACTTTGGGTGGTGAATGCACGAGAAGCCATTGGTACACACATGCGAGTCGATTATAAGACATTTTTTATATGGCACAAATTTCCCATTAAATGAGCTCAATTAAGTGTCATCCCAATGACAAATGCTCATACACCGATATACTATCATATAGTAACATTATGTGTCAAAGCAAGACCACACTCACAGGGAAGACAACATCAGTGTCACAGTAAGAAAAAGTGAGTCACAGGCAAACGAAAAGAGACAAAGAGAAAACAGTGGAATATATATAAATATATATCTATACCTGAGAGGGACAGAGAGAGAGAGAGAGAGAGAGAGAGAGAGAGAGAGAGAGAGAGAGAGAGAGAGAGAGAGAGAGAGAGATGGAGGGATGGAGGAAGAGAGAGAGGGAAAGGGGAATGTTCACCTCCATTCTCAGTGGCACTGGACTTCAGAGCAATTTCAGTTTCAATATCTTTGATCGTGACCTGAAAAAAAAAAGTAAAAAAAGATACACCAATGTCCACTACTCACTAAACTCATGCAACAGTTAAGCGAATTGCTTTAAATTTGTGCAAAATAGCAAACATTTCATGTCAATTCAAGCATCACTTAAAATGAGCCAAAAAACTCCACCTTCGGGGAAGACAATCCGATAGAGTGCGCCTAGGGTAGCGTACTTCCGGTAGTAAATAGGCCTACGTGATCGAGCCCCTTGTAATAACTGTACACCGTGTTGCATCACGCCATGTGGGGCCGGGTAGCTTAGTTGGTAAGAGCGTCTTGCTAGTAACCGAAAGGTCGCTGGTTCGAATCCCGGATTGGTCAACGTGTGATCATATTATTTTCCCCTTTACCAACAACTGGCCCGCTGGTGTCAGTATAAATCGGTCCAGTAGTCACCTATATGCGAAAGTGTCGTGTGACTATAATCTACAAACAACGACGTCACGCCATCTGCTGGAGTACCGAACTCTATAAAAATTTGTTATTATTAATATATATTATATGACTAGACTATTAAAAAAAATATTATGTATGATTTCAGACTTGAGTCGTATGATCGAAATGACAACTTTGGCAAAGGAGACATAGCAACACCGGAGTTCAAAATGGAGTTACCACCTATCACTAACTACAAAGACTTGCATATAGAAGTACATATACCTAACATCAGCACAGAGCAGGTTGCAGCCTTTTTGAATCCCATCCCATGAGCAAAGATATAGACAAAAAAGCTAAAGATTTGTACCAGAACAAATATGTCAATTATGTTAGAGCTTGCATCCAGTCATCAGTTACTTACATTCATGCTGAAGTTCGGGCTGAAATGAAAACTGGTCTTATGTACAAAGTTGACATTTCTTTGACAGAAAAAGGAACAGTTTTGGAATGTCAGTGTGATTGCGCTGCAGGCATGGGGCCTTCTGCACACTGTAAGCATGTAAGATGTGTCTTGCTCGGCCTGACAGACTTTTCACAAAATAAATCGTTTGTAGTACTGACAACATGTACATAATCACACCAAACATTTCACCAAGCAAAAAAACATTTGGGGTCGCCTATGAAAGCTGAAGATATATACCGACATCAAAAAAGACTTAAAACTGTAGATTTTGATCCACGACCTGAACATGGAAATACGCGACTATTGGCGCACCTATCGGCTGAACATTTGCATATTCAGGGGAAATAATTTTAATATCTTGGCCCATTTCAACTTCAAGAGGTCCTTGTCACGGCTGTTCATAAGCGGTACTTTCAGGCTATGGCTAAATATAACCCCTGTGCTGCCCTTATCGCTGGCTGAACTGCTTGAAGCCAGATCCGAGACGTTGGCTGGGCATTGGTTTCGCACAGCATGGCCTTCTGGCGTGGCTAAAAATAGCTTACAGCTGGTGGCTGAAAGCTTACTTTCAGTGAAGGAAGTTTCAGCCGTGTTGTGTTGTTGTTCTTTTAACTTTGTAAAAAAGAAGATTGGTTACACTGAAAAATCCAATCAAAGGTCTGCCAACTGTTTGCATTTATCCAATAAACCTGTACTGTCAATGGCATATCAAAAGTTTCAATATAAAATTAAAACATAATCCATGAATTCAAATTTTCATAATATTCCTTGAAAAATAAAAGAAAATCATGTCATGATTGTGCGAAATTATGTGGGCACCTCAGATGACTTGAGATAGATCCTGTATCGGCCAGGACCTTGAGAAGCTCTTGAGCTGAAAAAGCGCTAGATAAGAATGATGAAAAAAAATCCTTCTAAATATTCCTATGGTGTTGTGTTAGCATTTTCAGTTTTGCATTCCTGTATGCCAGCATACGTTAAAATTGGTTTCACTCTCCCAAAACTTCGCATTATATATATTCTGTCGCTAAAAATGTGCATGCAGTCAAAAATAATGCTTATGTAGACAAAATCATGAAAAAGTGATCCCTGGTACTAGCATAATAAAATTCAAACAATATTAAAGTGGTAATATTATGCAAATTTAGGTCTTACTTCTTCCTTGTTCTTATTCTTCCTCTGGACAATGTCGATGAACATGGCACCCTTGCACAAACGGAGGTAGGCGCATTTGGGGAACCAGCGGGCGTGTTCAATCCATGGATCATCCGGCTGCTCCCAATTTTTCAGCCCTCCACCGCAGAAGAAACAGCGACCACAGTCATTGTACCCTAAGAACATAGGACAACCATCCAATGTATCTAATGGTGAGACTGAAATGATTATAGGATATAATGAACAAAGTCAATTAACGAAGTCAACAATTGGACATTAACAGCAGAATTGGAAAAACGCATTCAAACATTTGAAATGAAATGCTATCAGACTGCTGCGTATCACTTGGGAGGAATGCAGGACCAATGACCACGTCAAAAACCTGGTCACTAACAGGCCCTCAAGAATCACTCCTTGCCTTTGTGAAGAGGAGGAAGCTGGCCTGATTTGGCCATGTTAAGCATCATGACATCCTTGCACAAACTATCCTGCAAGGAACAGTGGAAGAAGGGAGGCGCAAAGGACGACCAAAAAATAGCTGGAAAGATGATGTCAAAAAATAGACAGTGCTAGACATGCTGCGCTTCCTCACAATAGTTGAAGACAGATCGAAGAGACAGCAACTCTTTTTGTCTGCATCCCTAGAACTGAACTGAACAATAATATTAATAAGTATACAACAAATGAGGAACTGGCACACAACAAATGAGTTACTCACATACAGAACAGTATTTAAACAAATGAGTGTACTCACCAGCATAGTACATTCCAGCATCAGCCAGCATCTCTGGCGTCTGTCTGTAGTTCATGTTCCACTTGCCCTTGAAGCTGGCAACCCTCTTGGACATCACCGCCATATCCGGTCTCTTTGGTTTCTCTGCGAAAATGCCCAAGTCGGAGTATGTCAGCTTCTTCTTTTCCTTGGGCTGTCCTGAAGCTTCCCCATTATTAGTTGCTGTTGCATTTGTATTCTGTTGCTTCTGGGTGCCATTTCCAATATTTTGTGAACTGTTGTTGGTTGTAGTGGTGTTTCCTGTAGAGGCAGACCTTGTAACAGTTGTGTTGTTATGAGAGGCAGTTGTGGGTAAGGATGAAGTGGGCTGAGGAGTGAGTCTTGCTTTTTGTGATGGAAGTCTAGCTGGCTGGCTTTCATGTCTGCTGGGTGCAGATGTCTCCTCCGGCTGCTGTATCATTGGTGCGCTGTCTGTCTGTAAAGAAGGCATGTTGGCCTGATGAGAAATATTGTGACCTGCAGGTGACAGAGAAAACATCGCCACACCAACGTTAACCTGATACTGATGCTGAGACCTGGCATCAGTGTTGTTGTATTCTGTCTGCCTTGTCCTGATGCTGTCTCTGGAAGTGGCTGTGGCTGAACCAATGTCAGTAGAGGCAACAGTATTTGCAGTAACCCTTTCCTTAGATTTTTCAATCTCTTCCTTAACTTTTTCATCCATTTCCTTAGCTTGCTCATTAAACTCTTTGTAATCTTCTAGCTTGGGGAAAGGAACATTGCCACACTCTGACCTTTGGGTCAATGGACAGTTGGGTCTGAGAGCTCTATGTGTTTGGAGTGGGTTGGCTTCATTCTTGTAGAGATCCTCCAATGGAATGCTCACTCCGCAGAAATAACAGGTGATGGCTTTACACAATGACTGGAAAACGAACCCATCTCTTGCAAGTTTGGTGACAAATACCGGGCAATCTGGGGGATAATCTGCATACGTTCCGATGCGCACCATTTCTAGGTGGCCATCCATGGGAAACGCGTATTCTTGGGTTGGGGTTTTAATTGATTCAACAGGTGCAGGAAGTGTTGAAGAACAATGCAGCATGTATACCTGTTGGACTCTGTCTTGAACTGGAGGTGGGGCTAGACTTTTCAAAAATTGAGAAATATCCAGTGGCTGGTCTTGATCATCTTCAGTATGCCCGGCAGTGTCTTGGGACTTTTTCTCTGTTGTTTCTTCTTTCCCATCTGCACACTTCAGTCTCAGCTCTTTCATATCAACAAACTCTGAAGACGTGGGACGCCCTCTCTGAAACTTGTAACTGCTCTTTATTTTCAAAACACTTGTTGGTATCTCATCTTCCCGAGTGTTCAGTGGCAAATCTATGTTGCCTTTATCAATGCCTACCTCTTCAGCTGACACAGGCACAACTTCTGAATAGGATTCTAAATGCTCTGCTTCTCCATTCTGTTCAGCCTTCTGATTTGCAGTTTCCATTCTGGATGAACTAGGCCTGTCTGGCACTCGTTTTGTGCGAATGTCATGGTCATCTTTTTGCAAAGATAAGTGGTACTCACAGCAATCCAGTTTATCCTTGCTCACATCACAAGGTGGCATCTCCTCCGAAACTGAGTGCCCGTAGTCATGTTGACCTGACACATTTCGCCCACAGAAATCTTTCAGTTTCATGCTGCTATCCGTGGATGCATCTCGAATCTCATCCATATTCGCAAATGACATGGTGCCAAATGTGTTGAAATATTCTTAAACAAAAACAATCAAAAAATTAAAATTCATTAATAAATAATATTAATTAATAAAAATAGAGTTAAAATATTAAACCCTGAAACAAATTGTGAAAATTAACACATACAATAAAAATTCCAGTCAAAAACAGTCGACAAGCTTAATATCGATAGTCGTCTTGACCGTTTACAACACAATCAAAATCCAGTCTGTGGTGTTGGTTGATTTGGGAATGCGCAGCGTATGGATCAGACATAGGCTACTCTTCGAGTCTTACTTCGCTACAAACAATGTTTTTGTAACAAATTGGAAGAGTTGGACACAAAGAAGTTCAAAGTGTAAATTATATCACAAAACAGACGTAATTAAAACAACAAAAGGAAATTAATGACAGTACTTTAGTTACCATATCTCGAATGTCAAATTGCGGAAATGACGCAGATAGGGGAAAAAAAAATTTAAACACAAATTTAACACAAAAATTTAAGCAAAATACAATAATTTTAATATAAACTGATCGTGGCAATGAAATTACTTATAAATTTTAATACATATTTAAACCATAGCGATGAAATTTTACAATCCGAGGGAAACTTTTAGCGGAAATTTGGAGATGGTATTCGTAAAACTAGAATTGGAAATGCTTTTGTTTCTTTTCACGTAGATCGTCTGAGGTTATTACTCGGCGTCTGCAGCAGATCTTCGATAGCAAAGCGGTAAATGGAGGATCTATGGTCCGAGCTAAGTCTGCAGTGTCTAAGGACTTTGTTCTGACTCGCGCCATTTCGTACGCAATCACAAATCTTTGACAGTTTCTGTGTCTATGTAGTCTTCATAATTATTCTTCTTTGTTCAATATGTTGAAGAAACTTGCAGCACTTAGGACGTGCATGCTGGATGTGTTCTTGTCACCGGCACTCACCCGTCTAGTATGAATGTATAAGAACTTGCAATGTCATACATGTATCAACCGAGCCCCAATAGTCGCAAGTCCAATTCAGTATACGTGATAAAATATGAACAGAACGTACGAAAAGAGCGAAAATTGCAGCCAAAACGGTCCGATTCGGGAATTTCCGCTAAGAATCGCCAAGACGAGGACAAAAGGAGCGAAAAAAGGCGAAAAGAAACCCAAATAAGCAAAAATGATTAAAAAGAAGTTCAATGCATATTAAAACATAGTTTTAATGCGTAGCCTACATTTAACTGCAAAAAAATCAGCTTGATGTGTCAGATTTGGGTGAAAATTATGTCAAGGAACATAGCTATGAACTTAATTGTCATTAATTTTTTATTCATCTTCATCAGATGATCTGATAGCTAAGATAGCTCTGAGACAAACATAATTTAAAAAATAAGAGATCCGTAGGATCTCATCTTTGATATGATGATGATAATCATTGTTGTCAGGGTGGCGACGTGGTGATCGTCCTTAACGCTGATGCGTTATGCTTCGTTGTTCCTCTGAGACAAACACAAAATACAAACCAGAGGGAGCCTGCACAGAGTTGTTGTTTAAATTTTATTAAGTGATATGTGATAGAATTTATCCCAGTAAATCTCAAATAATATTCATTCACATCCTTTTGAATTCTTTTGTGCTTACGAGTCATTTTCGTGTTTTTTTTTTTTTTTAAATCCCTTTTCGATCTTTACAGTTAAGTTCAATTCCTCTTTCTGGTCTTGGATCGACGCGGTCTCCATTACAAGAAATCCCCGAAATCGGTCGAGCAAAGTTTACATAAAACCATTGATAATTATAGTCAAATTCACCCTTTAAGTAACCGCTTCTTTTAATATGGTTTGAGGTTAATTAGGCTCCTGTTTGCTATTTTGGAGTCCTTTTCGCTTATTTTTTTTTTCTTTTTTCATTCCCCTTTTCGCTGCTCATTTCACACTTTATGTAAACCCGTGTATATTAATGATCGCACTAAACAACAACAACAACAACCAACAATTTTTAATAGCAGCAACAAGCATACAAACCTTTGCACTATATTCCCAACTTCTGTGTTCTTGTTGGCACTAATTGCTTTTTATATTCACAGAAAAATCACTTCAAATGTATTGTCCTTCCACAATGTGATAATTATAGACAAATTAACATTACAATGATAAAAATAAAATTGTAAATTTAGGTTGACGCTGATGATTTTGAACACTAGTAGTATAGTGTGTTAATTGAGTTTAGCAGGCTCACAACAAAAACCCATTTAAAAATAAATAATCCACATTTCTGTTTTTGCGAGGTCTACTGAAATAGATACAGCTATTAAATTTGATTTTTAATTTTTGTCATAACCAAAAACTTGCCAACTAGCGTCAATTAGCATAATGATGTTAATATGATGTGAAATACGTGGAATCCACTATAGTTCCTTATATATATGTCAGGACGTAACATAATATGCTATACCAGGAAAATTGAAATCCTAAAAATGTTTATGAAACTCAAAGCAAAAGCATCATAGCTTAATTATTATGACAAACGTGTCACAGAGGATAAATAGGGGAAAATTAACAATAAGAAAACTAAAATAACTGAAGTTATTATTAAAACAGATATGGCAACACTATTATTTTTAACTTTTAAAAAAGCACTTTACAGCCGGTATCGCACAAGTCACACACAAAAATCACACGGAATTACCAGGAAGAGTATTATTTAACTTCCTAATTGGTATTACTATTTTAACGTGTCTGGTTGCTTGTTAATATAAAAGCGTCCTTAGCTTAGTATAGATTAAATTGTCAGCTATGATACATCACAACACAAAGAGAACTTCTCTCTCTCTCCTTCTCTCCCCCCACCTCTCTCTCTCTCTCTCTCTCTCTCTTCTCTCTCTCAGTCTCTGTAGATTTTTCATCCTGATATGCTATAGCTATCTGTATCAGCTGATATCATTATCTGAAAATGGGCCAAAGCTGATTGCAAGCATTTTTAACTAATCGCCGCATTTTTCAGATTCTGAAATAAAATAGCTACAGTCAGTTTGAGATCATCATAATTATTCGTTTATTATTTTATAGAAAGATGTAGCTACCTCCTGACAAAACAACTGGCTACTTTTAAAATAAAATTCCATTGATTCTTTCAAACATAAAAATGAAGATTTTACAATAACGAACCCCTCCCACCCCCCAACCCCCACCCCCAAGAAAAACCAACAAAAATACAAAAAACTCTAAGCGTCTATTAACTATGTCTGCTACTATTATAAATATGTACAAAGAGACCGACAGCGTTTCCGAAAAGAAAAGAAAAAGTATGATACCATCAGCTGTGGGGAATGTAAGAATATAAGCTCATACTTAAAAATATCTCGGTACTTCATCTTGTGTCTGAGGGTCATTTTGGGAGAGAGAGGGAGAGAGAGAGAGAGAGAGAGAGAGAGAGAGAGAAGGGGGTGGATGTACGATGTGGTCTATTTATAGAATACATTGCACATAACACCGTGCCTACTTCTACATTTCTTTCGATTCGCCAACCCAGGAACTGGGATACCGATAAACTGACGTCACGTCGAGTCATAATATCTAGGCCTAGTAGTTGCATTTCTCAGGAACTCGGGCTGGGTAGACATATTTGAATCCCACCGTCAGTTCTAAATTGCTATTCATACAAGATTTTTAACCGTCATCATTCAAATTTAGTTCATTTTGTTCGTTAGAAATTAAGAAAAAGTACACATTATAAGAAATTTGACAGAACTCGAGTATCGAAGAACAATCACCATTTTACTTACTAGCACATAGCAGGAGCGTTGTGAGGCAGAAAGCAAGAACGAAGAGTCACGTGACTGACAACGTTTAAGGTCATTGCGCACTACGGCTGCGCAGATACAAAATATTTTTAACGGCTTGCAGCATAATCCTACGTGGCAGCAAAGAAAGTACAGCTCTGTACTTTCTTTGGTGGCAGTAATTTTATTTTTTTTTTTTTGGTAAACATTAAAACTAAACATTAATTAATCATCAACTATCACTTTAGAAGCTATGTATCTGTATCTGCTTGCATCCAGAGATTTGGCACAAACGCAACGGTAGATCTATTTATGTTTTTTCACTGCTGATCTTATTTAATCATTCATTCTTATATAGCGCTTTTCCAGCTCAAGAGCTGCTCAAGGCGCTGGCCGATACAGGATCTAACTCAAGCCGCCCGAGACGCCCACCCGCAGCCTTTGGGCGCATGGTCTGACGCCCGGACAACTTAGCACAATCCTGGGCAGCCAGGGATGGGGGAGAAGGACCTAGGTGCATGCTGGGTGTGTTCTTGTCACCGGCACTCACCCGTCTAGGACATGAGCGTCAGGATCTTTAAAGTCCGTTATGATGGAATGTATGCGACACAGACTAGACCTCGGTTTATACTCTCATCCGAAGGAGTAGGAAAACAGAGAAAAGTGTCTTTCCCAGGGACACAACACAATGGCCCGGCCAGGGCTCGAACCCGGGACCTTCAGATCCGCAAGCCGAAGCACTACCATTTGACCACAGTGCCTCCTATCACCTTCATTATGACATTCATATGGAAAAGAAGAAGAAGATAATGAATATGATGATGATGATGATGGTGGTGATGATGATGATGATCTTTCCCAGAAGAAAGGAAAAGCTTTCCCCTTCCACGGTGGGAAGAGTGTTCGATGGAGTAGGCTTAATGTAGGCTATATTTGTCATATGAAAAAGCGTATGCGAATAACAGACAGATTCCATTGTGGTGCTATCATAATTCACAGAAGTACTTTTTAAAATATCCAAAAGTATACATAATGATAAACATAAACATATAAACTAAAAAGACTTTTTGGTAACAAAACATTATACATTGCACCAAGTAGGCCTATATGTAGTCTATAGACCATCACATGAAGTAAAGTAATGAAAAACTAACCCACTGTTGAAACACATTATTAAAAACAGATCGTACATGATAAAGCAGTAAATCATGACTTTGTAAAAGAAGTAGGCCTAAATAACTACAATTTTACATTCATCACACTCTTAATAATTCGTGTACACCCACGCACCCACACACGCACACACCCACACACACCAACACACACCCAACTTCAAACCGAAAGTGTTAAACATATAACATTCACCTGTTCAAGATGGCTATTGGCGTAAAAGGTAGGCCTACATGTGTTTCGCTAAAAGCTTCTACAGGATTGAGACAATCTTCTACATGTCTAGTTGACTGTTCAGTTAGTGGCAGGTAATTTTCATTTGAAAAACGTGGGTGTGAATGAACAAATGTGCAGTGGAGTGGGAGTTAAATGGGGTTTGGGGTGTCGACATTTGTGCTCGAAGTGTCATTTGTCTTCACTTTTAGCAAAGACTATAAATACCGTATATAAGCTCTTTGCTTTTAGGATGAAATCACTGAGTTCTCAACTACCATGCAGCCGAAGTAAAAGCTTCGGATGACAGTCAAAATCCTAGTGAATACAAGGATATAAAATTGATAGCTAATATTATGTTGCAAGAATACTCGTATGCCTGAAAATTACAGCGAAAAAGGTGCAGGTGAAACAAAATGTGTAACTGTAGATTATAGTCACACGACACCGAAGCGTATAGGCGACTACTGGTCACAATAATCTGACACCAGCGAACCAGTTGATGGTAAGGGGAAAATAATATGGTCACACATTGGCCAATCCGGGATTCGAACCAGGTACCTTTCGGTTACTAGTAAGACGCTCTACCAACTGAGCTACCCGACCCCTCTAGCAGGTGACGGCGCTAGCTGACCTCAAAATAGGGACCCTTAATGAGACTAGCCAGCGCTTGTATCACGCAATTGTAGGCCTAACCAGACAGGGTCTCCTCGTCAGTCTCCTCCCCTACCACTGCCTGCTTAATTACAGAATAATTGAGTTCGGTGGTACGGTGCGCTCATGGCGGTATTCAGGGTGTAGAAGCAGACGCGCAAAGGAAAAGGGAAGAAAGAAGCTCGCTCGATGTTGAATTAAGATGTTCCAAGTGATGAAGATAGGTCGATGATATGTTGACTTGTAGCTCATTGATCTAGCAAGAAGGCCGTGTAGAGAGAGGGGAGACAGTCACGAGGAAGCGCTGGCGGCGCAAAGCACCTGCAGTCCGGAGGCGCCACTCTCCACAGTGGTTCCTGTGATGTCCAATCGTAGAGAAAGGTGATGGACTGCCAGGGAAAGGTGCGGCGGAGGCAGAACGACGAGGCGCCATGCATCGGCCGAGAGCAACCGCCGCCCAGTCAAAGGAGTCCAAACGATGAGAAAATGAAGGATGAGGTGGAGTTTCGTGTCGGGATCTCCCACAGGTCGCTGTCGCCGCCTAGACTTCTGGACCCCATAATCTGGGGGGTGCAAGATAGACAGGTGTGTCCCTATACGCTCCATGTGTCCGGGGACGTTAATCTACCCAATCAATCAGTCAAATAGACAGGTCCTCCGTACTAGCAGGTAAAGCGCCTGTGGGTCTAAACGGCTCCTGGAGCGGGTCTGCCACACTGCTAGACTCGCTGCCACCGAGTTGTTGCGTGCACATAAAATAAAGGACAACGTCGGTGTTTTATGCAGTTCCGTTACCTATCCTTTTATCCTGTCCTATCCCGCAACTCGAAAGTCGTTGGGGCACCACAGATGATCGTTTAACCAGTGTACTTGTAACAGCAGAAATATTGACGACAAAATGTAGGAAATTAGCTTAGCGCAAAATAGATACCATCGAACGAAACTGGACGTTAATACAACAGTTATCTAAAAAGCAGCCCACACATGGCAAATTAACTTCCTTGAGACAGTCACCCCAACCGATCAAGATACCATCTAACAGCCGGAGCGACCAAGAATTTTAAATAGCATACTCAAGACCAAACTGACCATAACGTCAACGGTGACCAGAGTCACTAAGACACTAAATAGCCTAGGTTCCGCGTAATCGTTATTGCATCCTTTCCCCACTCTACTTCTGACATTCCACTTCAAAGATAATTATGCGCGTCCAGTGACTAGAACAAGGGGGAGAAAATATGCATAACAAAACGATTAATCCCGTATATGCGAGATTAAAGAAAACGAGAGCTAAACGATTGGTCAGAAGACTCCTAGGAACTCTTGCATACCCTTGGGGACCAAAAATCAGCTAGTCAGTCGCAAACGAACTGCCAAGCTGTGAGGGTCGACCAAAGGAACAAACTGCAGTGTCCGTCTATCTCCATCTCATCAAGAGAGTGCTAGAGACGTAAAAGTCGATTTCACGAGTCCCAGAGTCTACAAGTAAGATAACACTAGTAGTTTTGATATGTGTATGTTTATTGTATATTGATTGCCATGTATTGATAATATGTTCTTGATATATATAGTTACAGAAACAGATTATTGTTTCTGAGACAGTATGCATGTGGATCGATGTATCTTAGCCTTAAGATTCGAATTGAATTGTGCATATGGGAACCCTGCAGGTGTCTGATGCTATAGACAATTTGCAGAGGAGACCGCACACTTATAGCTAACGAGAATATTGTAGCCAGAGCTCCGACTTTTACAGGTCGGTCCTGGGATCATAAAGGTTTGTGGAGACGAACGCCTGACCGTCGCTCCCGTGGCACCAAAGGAGAACAATCAAGAGTCTACCTGGCCACGTCCGAACCCCACAGCTACAAGGGCGACCCAACTCACCGTAGATAAGTCACCCGCAAATGAACTGAGTCTTACCCTCGAGAAAACTAGAACATTTAGAAAACTACGAACAGTAAAAATCGTAACCGCAGTTAGCAAATGATGAAGGAAACCTGCTAAAGAACTTTCCCAGCACGTTGAACTATATTACTTATTAATTTACCGGTTAATGCAGAAATGTCAAAGTTTGTGTTGAATATATAAAAAGTGAAATTACATACATACGACTGGTGTCATTCTATTTGTATTGTTGTGTAGCTATTAGTTTCCTTCTCTCGAGACATATTAATCTAGTCTTTTTATTAGTCATTTCCATTTCACAAGGTGAGCCAAATGATACTAAAATTCCCGAGAACAAATATAAATTTTATGTGACCAAAGTGCCGTGATCTGTCTCTCACACAACTTTCAGAATTCTGGTAAAAGAACGATCGATAGTGGTAGCACATCGCCCATCTATCAATAAGTCTTACCCCCTAGTCAGATAAACGTATCTTCCCCAGAATATCATCACAGTACTCCATCTTTCTCTGTCCTCAGCAACCCTGATAGCTTCGCTCAGTGTCAAGCCAGTCCATTCTCAAATGCTGTCCTCCCACCTCTTTTTCTGTCTCCCTCTTCTTCTGCCTACTTGCACTGTCTTTGCAAGGCCTGAATGCTCTGGTGACGTGGCCGTACCATCGGAGTTTCCGTTTCTTCACCACTATGAGCATGTCATCGTGTTGTCTAATGGCTTGTGTGATGGTCTGACTATGGCGAACACAGTACATTCCGAACAGAGCATTCAGTTTTACCTACTCTCTCTCTCTCTCTCTCTCTCTCTCTCTCTCTCTCTCGATCACTGAACCACTTTAGTTTCAAAAGTGGAGCTGATAGTGGATAGAACAAACATAAGCTGCAACTTACACAATAGGCTCTTACAACAATAAACTATCGAGACCTTTATAAATCAATAGCACGGTCCTCGTTTGTCAAAAAGGTTTTTCATTTAACATTATGAGTGAATATGACACTCTGCACAGGCTCTTGCAATGACAGCAAGGCGCACGCACCACAGGCGCTTTATCTATGGATAACCAGAAGAGAGACGCGTCACAGGCATAGGCGCTCGAGTGTCCAGATATAAGTGCCTGTGGCACGCACATACAGACTTCTACATAGGCAGGACACCGTTACAGCCGGACGGTTTGGGGACTGAATTCTTCAGCGCGCGAAGATGTCAAAGGAAGTAACTAGCGGGAAAATGTCTATTCCAAGGCGTGATTGCGCCGGTCGTGTATCAACCAAATATGATAGAGCTTTGCCAGGACATTACAGATGGTGAAGGGGATAGGGGAGTGAGGTACTTTGGGATATTAGAGAGATCCTGAAGTCACAGTCCGAGGCGGGCGTGGACGGGAAACCCGCTGGGGGATTCCTTGATTTATGACGTAATCGCCGACGGGCCACCACCGCTGAAAAAGTGATCCTGTGAGTACAGTCGTGCGGAAACTCGGCGTGGGTTACAGTTGCTTCCCTTGACAAATGCAAGATAATGGGACTATTTTTAACTTCCCTCGAGTTTTGTGTTGCACGAGTTTCAAAGATGTCGAAGGTTAGTTTGATATTTGTTTGCCGTTTTTGCAAGTATCATCAAAATTGTCTTGCCAGTAGATGTGTGTGTTTATGAGATACATAAAAGTGTAGAAGGAGAAAAAAAGGTGGAGGATGAGGAGGATGAAAGAATTAAAAGAAGGAGGAGAACGAGGGGGATAAAAGAAAATAAAAGCAAAGAATACAGAAAGAAAAAGAAGAAAACAATGAAAGAAGACGAAGTACATGTAAAGAAAGAAGAAGGAAGAACGAAATAAATAAATTAATTAATAAATAATAATAATAATAATAATAATAATAATAATAATAATAATAATAATAATAATAATAATAATAATAATAATAATAATAATAGTGACAATAATAATAATAATAATAATAGTGACAATAATAATAATAATAATAATAATAATAATAATAATAATAATAATAATAATAATAATAATAATAATAATAATAATAATAATAATAATAATAATAATAACAACAACAACAACAATATTAATAATAATAATAATAATAATAATAATAATAATAATAATAATAATAATAATAATAATAATAATAATAATAATAATAATAGCAGAGGAAGAAGAAGAAGAAGAAGAAGAAGAAGAAGAAGAAGAAGAAGAAGAAGAAGAAGAAGAAGAAGAAAGGCTTTAGAGGAAACAGACAAAAAGGAAGGAAGAAAGAAAGATGGACAGAACTAAACGGAGACAGGGAGAAAAATTTATTCCATTATATCTTGACCACTGTAGGCCAAACATGATGTCTATAGCAGCTGCTTCAAGTTCCATTGTTCTGGGAAAAGAACAAAAAAAATTAAATTAAATCACATACATGTACAAGGTATACGTATTGTATAATTCTCTACTGCATGACTATTTGCTGGATACGGAATATACATGTTGGCGATTAAAAACCTATACATGGAATTAGAAAACAAACATTGCAAAAAATCAAATTAATTACACAAATGACTAAATGTACTTTTTAAAGGTATTGTATTTGTTTATATTATGCTTCTTGACTATTTGCAGGACAAGGAACATACATAACAATTAACATACATGTGTGTTGGCAAAACTGCTTGGGTTGGGGCTAAAATGAACATAGGCCTACTAGTAAATTATGTGAACAATTGAAATTATCATTGTTGTTATGACTATGTCTATAGAAAACACAGGTCACATTGAAAAGTTCAAGAAACAGATATATAGTGTGTGAATGCCCTAACAGTACTTGTACACACATACATACATACTAAACACAATGTATACATTAAATTCTATACATGGAATTAAAAACACAGATCTAAAACAATGTTACTATTAGTAATACACATGGTACACACAGGAAAGTATAGTCATTACTTTGTTGGCCTGTTGAGTCTATCTGAAACTAAGTCTGTGCAGCAAAATAAAACAGAGGCCTACTAGTAAATTATGTGAATAATTCAAATTATCAACTTTGCTATGGACTATAGTCTATAGAAAACACAGATCACATTGAAAGTTCAAGAAACATAAATACTAAAATAGTGTGTGAATGCCCTAAAAGTACTTGTACACACATACTAAACACTATGTATGCAACACAGGAGAGTAATTATTTTGTTGGCCTGTTGAGTCTATCTGAAACTAAGTCTGTATAGTACGCCTTTGAACGCAATTTACTAAGTAATTTGACAAAAAGCAATGGATGAAGAGTAAGATGTAGAATGAGAATGTGCAGGGTACCAGCAATATGTAAATACACCTTGGAAAGAAAGGAAAAAAACCCAACCTACGTAGCTATATGGGTAGCCATGATTAAATCATCGGCAGACACGTCGAAACAGTAGGTGCGAACTTTATATTGCTACGTCTATAAAATGTGATTTCCGTGGCAGCAAATTAGTCATAGACATTTCGGTGATGTTAAACTTGCTTCCAATACTATCCAAACACAAGGTTACCAAGCTAAAATGGAAAAAAAATAGTCACGAAGATCCACATCCAGCGAGCGTGAAAACGCTAGTTTCTACGTCCGAATGGCAGCGTCTGAGTCGCAGGCGTGGAGAGTGTCGTGTGCAAAATGCTAAAAATAGATGGGAATTCCTTATTGGACCGTCCACGCCCGTCTCGGACTGTAGCTTCAGGATCTCTCTATTACAGCAGCGGTGGCCGGCGCGCGTCAAGGCGCGGACCTTTATCGCGTCAAGGCTTTGACGATACACTGCTACCGGACAGGTGTGGCGCCAGTCGTGGAGCGAGAGCCGCTCCCGTAACCTTCCAGTGTGATTTTTAGCCACTGGGTGAAAAGACACTTTTCTGACTTTTATCTCATTCTGCGGATCATAGTATGATAGATCTATTAGACATGCGCTTATTTCAGGGCACAGCTCAACAGCGGATAATACTCCGAGAAGATTTCTCTGTGCTACAGAATGTGTTGGCTGAATTATGGTCTTTATTAACGTGCAGATAAAAATACTTCCGCAGAAGGTTTATAATGCTTGATGTGACAGAGACTTCAGAGTGCCTGGAACCCAATATGATTTTTTTCTTATTCGTCGTCAGGAGGTAACTACTACTATGCATATTCTCCGTGAGCGTAATAATAACGATACTGATTGTTCTTACAATTTCCTTTTAACAACTACCATATCCAACTCAGCGTTGTAAGCATACTATGCAGCTAGTTTGGGAAACACTTAAAAACGATATTCAAAGAGTTTTCTAGATAGGGTAATTGATAACCATAATAATTTTGACTAGACTAAAATATATAGGCCCTATAGTTTATTGTTCGTTTCGTAGATTTCTGGTCCCCGGACACTATAGCGTATAGGGGACGATCTATAGTTTACCACCACAATGATATTGATAACTTGTGTGGATTGCAATGATAGCTTGTTACTTTCAGTATGTATTTATTGATAAGGTTATTCTCTACGATATTAGCCATTTTTATATATACGTTCAAAAACGTTAATGATAAGGTATTGGGTAATCATATTCTCCTATGAATGATACCAGTAGTGATACTCTAGATCTATGACGATAGGAGGCAAAACAGTTGGGTCAAACACTGGGGTTAATAGCCTATGTTGTTGCATTTAGAAACCGACTGCGGTGTCAATAGCAAGTAGGACAGAATCCTCAGTTGCCCTATTGCCTTGGAGTGATAGAAAATACTAATTTCCCCTCTTCAGCTGTCAGTTTTTTTCTATTGTTGGATTTAGCCATAGCTGAATATGGAGATTTCGCTTAAGGTCGGCACATCAGTTCAGCTTTATGGAAAATTAATGAACTTATTTTATTAAACACTGACGAGCTGATTGGCTTCGGTATATCCTGGTAAATAGCCGCAAGCACAACCAATGCCATGCCGCAGAACAAGCCACAAGTCGGTGACAACACTAACAACAGAGTCTGGTTTGTTGTGCTTTAATAAAACGTGATTTAATTGCTTCAATGTCTGTATCAGTATACATAATCTAATGAATAAAACATCACGACCATCTCGGTTGATTTGCTGATTCTGTGGGCTGGTGTGCTGACAGACATTTTAGTGTTCCGGCTGAATAACAATAAGTTTAAATAGTCCATGGTAGTAGGACAGTACAGGACTACTAGTTTTGCGTGTCCTCACAAATTCATTAAAGCGCTGCCAACGCCGCAGGAAACTGACACCATACAAAACACTGGGATCTCATTATTATATTTAAGGAGACTGCGGGTAAATATGAAGTGAAATTCTGACCTTATAGGTAAAAGCAACTAGTTATAGTATATGATAAAATGGCAAAAGCTTGCGGGTGAAACTCTTAACAAAGCAAACCATTTATTCTACCGTTAGATAACATTATCTATTTCTCAGCACACGGCTCTTAAATGTTAATTATGTCTAGACCTACTAACAGGCCTAATAGAAGTCAGTGCCAATTTTATACAGACTATCAGATCGTATACACAACGCGTTAAACGAAGTTTTTCACCCTGTGTCAGAGATCTATCATCACGACTTCGTAAACCTAGTACGACAGTCTGAATTAGTCGTATGAAATAACGGGCTCAGGTGCGTTGCCCGTGAAAGTCGATCGACCCTAGAATATCGCCGTCTGTTTTACCTACTACATGCCTTCGTCTCTTTCAAGCGGAGACCCTGCATACTTTATTCCCGGTATACGTTTGACCCTAAAATTTGGCACCGGTTATATGCAAATACCACGGTGTAACAGATTATTTTCTCCCACCGCCCTCAATTGTAATGAGTGATTTTGTGTGCCGCCCAAACATTACACGGATTGCGGTATTTGTCTAAACGACATTCGTCTAAACTCCGATGGTATGGCCACGTCACCAGATCATCAGGTCCTGCAAAGACCATCCTGCAAGGCACATTGCAAGGAGGTAGAAGAAGAGAGAGACCGAAAAAGAGGTGGGAGGACAACATTCGAGAATGGACTGGTTTGACACTGAGCGAAACAATCAGGGTTGCTGAGGACAGGGAAAGATGGAGTTGGCTGGTTAAACGATCATCTGTGGTGCCCCTACGACCTCCGAGTTACGGGATAGGATAGAATAGGACATTCGTCTAATGCAGCAAAATTAGTGGATTATTTTTTTTTAGTTTTTCTTTTTTTTAAATCCCAACGTCTTTACGCAGGAGGAAACTATGCACACTTTGATTCGATTGTGCTGTATTTCTTGGAAAGGTTGATTGATTGATTGATTGATTGATTGTTGCTTTAGGTCCAGCGGACTCTTCCGAGCCAAATCAGGACCGGACAACCCCCGATTCGCATAAAAGATCTGCTGAAACAACCCTAGTGGGAAAACTGAATGCCCTCCACCGGCCAGTCACTTTACAATAAAGACATCCGACGCAGGGGACGGCTGAGGCTTTACCCCAACTAATCGAACCCCCGGTTACAAAAACAAAATAGAATACAAACATCATTATAAATTATCAACAAAACACATACATATAAAATGCCTATATTGCTAAATAATAACATCATAGGAAGCCCTAGTGACCACCCGGCAGAAAGCGTCCAATACCCCCAAGCTGATCCAACAGACCTCATACACAAACAAGGAGTCTTGTCCAGGAAGAGTTTTCAAGAAAAAAGGTAGGTCATTGATCTAGCGAAGAAGAAGATAGTATAGCAGAGTGATGGGACAGAGCAGGAATGGGAAAGAGCCTTGGAAACGAGTACTCAATTTAAATACACTAGCAGTTATTACCCGTGCAAATAAATTTTTGATGACCCAATTGCTGGGCCTGATGTTATATGCACGTTTCAAAAATTTTCCTGGAAGTGACTTTTTTTGTGCATTCTGCAGCATTTTGTCATTTTATATTTGTTTTTAATCTGAAGAAGAGCAAAGCACGAAAATTCATTTGTCTTGTATTGTTGTATAATTAAAAGTATCTATTATATTTCTTTGTTGTGTTGCTGATTTTATGCCCGTTATAGGTTATCTTTGGGTGTCCAAGCTGTCAGCCACTGAGTGAAGTCAAATTTATGTGAGACTATCATGTTCCATTGTAGCCTACATAGTGTATAGTTCATGTTGTGGTGTTGTTACAATAACTACATGTAGGAAATAATCAATTGCCTGAAAGTGGAAGAAATTGTAAACACAACAGGAACTGCTAAGTATTTTGAAAGTAAAATACAATTATAAGTTTATCTTTAATCTATGTCTCATTTTAGTGATTCACCACTGACAGTGCACTTTAAACACAACTAAGATATATATCAAAGATACTTTTAATTAACATGAGCTCGAAAATTAATTCACATTGTATAAAAGTATCTTTGATATAATAATTTTTGTTGTGTTTATGATTCTGGAAGTGGAAGGCTGAAGTGCACTGTCAGTGGTGAATCACTAAAAAGAGACATACATAACAGATAAACTTATAATTGTAATAAAACACAATAACAATTTATTTGAAGAGAACAGCATTACTGATTTATTGCACATGCATGTGATTAAAACAATAAGGCAATGCTATATCACTGCATGCACAGCATTTTTTAAAATTATAATACATACCAATGAAATACCAAATTGAGGCAATCATTAAAAAAAAGCACCAAGCCATGTAAATATGGACCTTTAGTCCCTACAGATATTTATTTTGGAACAATTCAGTTTTAATTTATATTCTAAATATTTATTTTTAATGTAAAGTTTGCTGTTAATTTATTTTTTTTTCTGATGAATCGAATGACAATTAATTATGCTATGAAATTTACAATAAAACTATAATGTTATTTTCTAAATGCTTTTTTTAACAGACCTACCTATACCTAATTTTTTTAAAAAGCATAAGATGTTAAGTGTTCTAAGAAGTACATGCATCATGGATAAATGAAAAAAAATTAATATGAAGCAGTTATTATTACCCGTGCTATGATTTTATATATATATATATATATATATATATATATATATATATATATATATATATATATATATAATATATATATATATATATATATATATATATATATATATATATATATATATATATATATATATATATATATTATCTATACCTCCATCTCTCTTTTATCTCTCTCTCTCTGTATTATTAAATTAAAAAAAAAAGTATCCCCAGCGTGATTCGAACCCGGGTCGCCTTAGTAAAAGTCAAACACCTTATCCATTGATCCAAGGGCTGCTATAATTCTTCAGACTTATTTTAGATCCTATATCCTACATGGTGAACCCTCGATTTTATTAGTGTTATAAACTTTAAACTGCATTATACAACAATATAACGAACGCCGATCGATTTAAAGCGATTTGGAATAAAATACTCAAGACAAAACGAAATCCTTGGTAGAAATGGTATCCGGAAATGATGGCAGGGCGAAAGACAAACATGATTGGTTGGTCTATTCTAAAAATACCGTCTCACACATGTGTTTTGCAGTGTTTTTCGAGGCAGTAAAATGCAAACTAAAGCCGTTTTACGATCGAAAATAATGTTAAGTTTCGTTGTATCGGCAGCGCGTGATCGAGCGGCGAATGGTAAAACTCGCGTGGAAGCAATTATACGGACAGTTCAGCTGTAATCTGCACAAATTCGAGCAAAGTGAAGCTCGAACCGAGCTTCACAACAAAGCCGCTGGTTGGTTAAAACGGCCCCTCGTGATCTAAAACGGCTTGTCGATTAATATATAGATTTTCTTGGGTTTTATTTAAGTTTCAGAAATTAAACATACGCTGTTGGACTTCCTCTCCCTTCCCTTCAGACAGTTAACAAGAGTACAAAAAATAGGTGCACAAAGCGATTAAAGAGGTAAAAAAAAATTATACGTGCTATTGGCGTTAAGAAGACAAGGCAATATTGTAAGCTCTTAAGAAAGTGCAGTATATTGAAGTCGCAGTGCATCGCTGTTGATGATACAAGTCTGGAAGCGCAACTCTTGCCTCCGTTTGAGCTCGTTACGTCTTCAGATTTAGTACGTCCTTTGACGGGTGCTCAGGATGACTATTGGGTAACGAGATGGTATAGTGGTGGGATGTTCCTGGTTCAACAACAATCAAGCCGTTGTGTGCTTGGATGGAGTAGATTAGTCTGTGGTGGTGCCATCGAACGGCCGTGCAGATTGCGTATTTCATTTAAAGTCTTTTACCAGTTTACTGGCGAAGTGATTTTGGACTAACGGGTAAAAAAAAAACAACGAAACAGCACACAACGATCACTTAAATCCACCCAGCTGTGAATGGATATCTCTAAATATAGGACATGGGAATAAGAATAAGAAGCTAGGGACAGGCACCCCCTACCTAAAGCTAGACCTGAGAAAAGGGAGGTCACGGGGGAACGCTTTACCGTGGCCAAAACAGGCTGCGGTGATTCGCAGTCCTGAGTGGTCCTTTGTATTTGTTAGGTTGCCTGAAGGAGGCTATGTGTAAATATAAAGTAAATTTCCTGGTAGGTACGGCTGCGACTCCTTCAAGATGATAAAAGTTACAACAGCTTTCGGTTAAAACTCCTTATAAAGTAAACTAGTTTCTCGACAGTAAATGAAGCAGCAGCAAGACAAATGATACATTTAACTAAGAAAATATAAGTAGCCACAACTTACAAAAAAGAAAAGGAAGTAAAAGGAAAGGTCGATAGGAGGAATGTGACGGTGGGTCTATTGTTGCTGGGCTCTGCACAATTGAATGCTATTACCCACTCGTCTTTCGTCTGCGGAGATCGGCTAGTTAAATCACCCTATGACTAATCTTAATACATTTATTTATTTGGTCCAGTCTGTGTGAGGATATGGTTACAGAGATAGGGAGAAACATGTAAAGATTCACTAACACACTAGCTCTCACATGGCTATGAAACATAGGTAGTCCAGCCACTTGTTAACAGTAAATATCACACATTTATTTCCTCTACTCTATACTAATTCTAATCACTACATTAACTTAAATGTTCAAAAATGTAATACAGCTAGGATTAACTTAACAGTCCAAAGTTCACTTCGAGTGGTTCGTAGAATGGGTAGATCTTTGATGGATCTATATTCTGCTACTGTTCTCGATATTTGCTACTGTCTCATCACTGGGCTTTGTTCTTGTTTTGCCTAATATTCTTTTTCAGGAAGAGTGGACTATCGCACAGTCCTTATAGATCAGTGTTTGTGCACTTCTTCTGGAGCACTTAACTTGATCGTTGAGGTGCATTGCTATTGTCGCCTGGACTCGTTTGTTGACTACTGAGCTATCGTAGCGCAGTGCTCGATGCTCAAGTGCAGGATGAATGTCAGGGTTGACTCTCAGTGGTCTATCTCCTGCCTCGGACCAAGCCTGCTCGTCTGCAAAACATAAGACAAGTTTCTTCAACGCCTTGTTTACAAAGGGTGTGCAGAGCATCTCACTGTTGGCAGAAACAGCCCTCAGTGAGATCGCTCCACTTATACAGATAAGTGACGAACAATCTTCTATATCCGTGGTCCACTGGAATCTCCAACATAATTCCTATGCATATATACATCATCATGATCATGGCTAAAATAAACACAGGGAGAAGTAATTAACAATATACACTTTCTCCGGTACAGCCACTGGTCTGCAATAATACAAATAGGAGAAACAACAGTTGGCCAGTAGGGGCTACCTCATGGTGTCGAAACCGGTCGCGTGTGTCAGCCATGTGGTCAAGCAAAGTTTTACTAACATTCACAAGTATAAAACATGGCAAGACTTCACAAACATAATCCAATAATAATATAAATAAATCGCGGTGAAACAAAAGATTGGTCATTTACCTTTTTGACAATGTCAGGCTATGGCTATACTGCGATGAATGAATTTCACCCGTAACCTGCGTAGTCTTCTGAGAGAGCTGTCAGCGTGTGCTTCCTTCTCGGGTGAGAGTTAGACAAAGAATGCTCTCCCTAACCTTGTGGTCAGCCAAACCAAGCGAAATCTCGTGAGATACCTTAGCGCCCTCTTGCGGGGTGACGGATATAGGTCAAAGGGATTATGACTCGGCCTACCTTAGCGAAGAGTTAGCCTACACATACTTCAAACAACCTGACTTCTGTCGTCTGCTAGGCATCGACTTTAATATACCAAGGCTAAAGCAGGATGAACTTTTTTGAGGCGAGAAGCCTTAGTGCAGGGTCCAAACTAGCCTTCTGTGACAAGGAACGGCAAAGATGACGATTGAGTAAATCTCACTAATAAATGAAAAAGTACAATAATTTTATTGTAGAGATAAAGATAAAGGCCGAAAAGAAAAACGCGTTTCTAGAATGTAAATTTCAAGATGTTAAGAACATTTAGCCTGGGAAATTATTCTTGCCTTAGGGGATCTACTTGTTTTCAAGAAATGTAGGTATTCTTGTTAAATATTTGTTTGTGATAATTTTCCTTTAAAGCCAAAATATTTGCCCTTTTGAATGGTGCATGATATCATCTGGAAAGAGTTTGTCACCTGATGACACATTGCTATTGTGCTCTCTGTTTTGAAGTGTCATTCAAGAAGGCTGTTTTTGGCCCTCGACTGTTTGTTCACTTCTTCACGTCATACCCCTTGTTCCAAAAACAACACTTTTAACAAGTCCGTCAAGCAATAGACCATTTGTATGGTTCATTCCGGCCTTGTTGTGTTTACTGTTAAATGCTAGTTTGAAACTAAAGGTTTTTAAATGCACTCCTAACCCCTTTTCCCACTCCTCACTCTTCCTACCTTTTCCCTCCCCTAGCCTAGGCCCCACCCAACTCTACGAAAAGCGTTGTTATTACCAAAAAGACCATGTTATGCTTCGTTCGGGTCGGCGTTCGGGTCTTCGAGCGTTAAATGCTACTGTTAAATTGAGTCACCTCAAGAATCACTATTCAGTTTATCGTAGCTGGTTTAATTTGAAATTTCTCAGCGAACTTAAGGTAAAAGCAGAGTAAAGAACTACTCAGGACAAGGAGAGACAGGACCCTTTTTCAACGGAAGCACGGCAACGCAGCGCGACCCAGGACAAGTCGGTATGGGACTCATCAACCGGAAGTGGATTTCTATAGTACGAGATCGGTTTCCAAGAGCGTTGTCGCTAAGTATGATGTTGCGCCTTCTGTAGGTCGTTTGGTGAGTTGTGAGCCGTGTTGTGCTGTATTGATAATCCCCTTACACTAAATTAGTTCATTTCATCATGTCCAGTTCCCTTTTGGCCTGGACTTCGGAGATCTGGATTAATAAAGTGCTGTCTACTAGTGTGTGTAGACCATTATATGTGCAGTTTGTATAGTGTGTACAGATGCCAGTAGCAACCAACACAGGATTACACTAACAATAGTACAAAAGTAGAGTATAAAATATCACATATTCCTAGTTTTTTTGATAGTACAAAAGAAACTGAACTGGTAACTCGGTGCCCCAAAAACGGTTTCCTGTCAAAATGGACAAATTGTTAACTGCCTTCATATTTCAGTGGTCAAAGTTGTTTATGGAATATGTTTTCATTCAGGCTGTTAATACCTTTATTGTTAGGAGGTGTAAGGGACTATGGAATAGTTTTCTTTATTGTGCAGGAAGAGCAACAGGAATTGAGAGCAACGTATGCGACAGCTGTTTCGGTTGTTGGTAGCATTCGTCAAACACACGCGGAATCAGTGTTGATGTCAGTGATTTCAACCTTAGATCGTGGATGCCAACTGGAAGAAAAAGAATAATAAGAAGAAGAAGGTGTTTTTTTGCTGGAGTCATATACAGAGGAAATAATTTAAAACTGCAGTGGCGAAGCTAGGGATTTGGGGGCCCGGGGGCTTGGCCTTTTTGGGGGCCCCTGCATTTTGACATTCGACACCATGACATGAGATAATGTACTTAATCAATATATAAGTCTAAATTCAAATTGGTACAGTACATCAGTAAAATTAACAAAAATTAATCATTAAAACTCTTTTAATGACATGGCGGTGGCGTAATATTTAATATTTAATGTAAAAAAAATGTTGGACATTCCTTTGGGGGCCCCCCTCAAATGGGGACCCGGGGGGGGGACTTTCGAATTTGGACCCCCTTCCCTCCCCCTCCCCTAACTACGCCACTGTAAAACTGACATTTTGATTGAAAAAGTCATTAGGGCAGTGAATTTTCAGTTTCGTAACTATAGTGTGGGTATAGTGTACACAGATTTTAGGCTAAGACATGAAGCCGTGATAGCCATTAAACAGTTGTGCCTTCACCTTAAAGATTCTAGATTCAAGCTTTAATCATTTGCCGCTGTGGGATTGTGGAGGAGCAAAAAGCCAGCAAAACTTCAAAAGGCTGCATTGAGAAATATAGCTGTATTCAAATAAGATTTTGCATAGGCTACAGTGTTACAGGAATGGTGCATCAATCTTTCTGAAGGTTACCATAAGCGGTTCCTGTGAACATGACGTAGAATAAGATATGTTTCTTGCAAAGCTGGACTAGTACTCCGGTGTACTGTACATCATTGTGTTTTTGTGATCTCTTGTAAGGGGGAAAAAAACCTCACACACACTAACAACAACAACAAAAACACCCTCTTTGACGACAACGAAAGATGGCAGTGGAGTTTTTAGCCAACCACAACGCTTCCAAGCGCAAGTTCCTGCCTCACATCCTCGTCAACGACGCGGAGTTCGAATCCCCAGTGAAGTCATCGTCGAGGACAGTGACCAATGAGGGTGTGCCTCTCTCCGCACGGAGTCAGGTGGTCCCATGGAGGGGTCACGGGGGCAGACACCCCACAGCAAGCAGCGTAGAGTTTGACCGTCAGCTGGACAAGGTCTCCATATGGTTGGAAAGATGGGATCATGAAACGGTATGTGTGCATTGGTAAAAGCTTCTTGTTGTGGTAAGGGTATTGGTTAGTTAGTTAGTTATTCATTGCTTACAGGGTCCAGCGGACTGCATAGAGCCGAATCAGGAACACGAAATCAAGACCACAACTTCGCTGAAAGAGGACTCACCCCTGATCGGCATAAAAGATCTGCCGAAACAACGCTAATGGTAACACTGAAGGCACTCTACAAGCCGGTCACTTTACAATAAAGACATCCCACGCAAGGGACGCTGAAGCTATACTCCGAACCCCGTTTACAAAAACAAAATAGAATACAAACATCATTATAAAATATTTTTAAAAAAAACATACATTGAAAATGCCTACATTGCTAAATAATAACATCATAGGAAACCCCAGTGACCATCTGGCAGGAAGCGTCCAATATTCCCAAGCTGATCCAACAGACCTCACACACAAATGAGGAGTTTTGTCCTAGAAGAGTTTTCAAGAAAAAAAGTATGTGACTGGTCTAGCGAAGAAGAAGATAGTAGGCTAATAGTAGATTGATAGAACACAGTAGGAATGAGAAAGAACAAAGGAGAAAGACAGCGGCAGTGGGAATTTAAAGCACTAAATTTCCAGAAAGTGGGGATACTATTTATACTGAAACCCCCGGCACCTCCTCGGGGAGTGGGGTGGGGCTGTTGGTGACAGTGAGTGTGGTTGTAGTTGTAGTAGTAGTAGTAATTAGTGTTGTTGGTGGTGGCGGTGGTAGGTGGTGGAGTTGTCGTTCTTCTTCTTGATGTAGTTCTTCTTTTTCTTTCATTTTGCTGTTTATCTTTTCTTTGGTCGATATTATTATTTTTGGTCTTGTTGTTGTTGTTGCTATGTTGTTGTACTTAGTTAATCTTCATCCTCATCCTCATCATCAAAAGACATGATCATAATGAATCATGACCATCAGTCATCATCATCTTCTTCTTCTCCTCCTCATTTTGCTTCTTCCTTCATGGTCTACTTCTCCCAATCCTCTGTTAGTTGTTCATTTTAAAACAACACAGCACAACGTTATTGTCTGCTTAAAAAAATACACACACACACACACACCTACACACACACACACACACACACACACACACACACACACCCACACCCATACACACACACACACACACACACACACACACACACACACACACACACACACACACACACACACACACACAAATGTAATTTTAGCACGCCATCCATGAATGCAACTTATAATTTGAAACGTTAACTTGTACTATGTTAGAATCTATGAAGTAAATATTTATTTATTTAATCGTTCTCATAGAACGCTTTTCCAGCTCTTGAGCTGCTCAAGCCGCTGATCGACTCGAACCGTCCGAGGCTGCCTTGGACACACTGTTTGACGCCCCACAGGCAACTGAGCGCAGTCCTGGGCGACAAGGGATAAGGTGTAGAAAGGACCTAGGGCTTGCTGGGTGTAGCTGGCTCTCAGGACATGAGCGTCAGGATCTCTCAAGTCCGTGCGATCGGAATGCGTGCGTGCCAGGCAGACATGTAGATTAACGTCCCCGGACATTATAGCGTATAGGGGACTTGGATGTAGGAGGTCCGTTGATATAAGAAGTCATGGTGAAATAGGTGAAGCAGGATGTGGTAGAAAATCATGATGCTGTAGAAAAGTCGCTTGAAGATGGAGCGCACGAGGCAGCTGCCACAAACGGTAGAGGAAATCACGATAATACAGAATGGTCGGTGTAGTAGAAGAGCAGATGGTGTAGAGCGCACGAAGCGGGTACGAAGATGTCGTAATGGTGCCAAGCAAGACGGCAAGGACTATCCGGAAGAGGTGTGTTAAGGAGGCCGTAGAGGAAAACGCCGATGACGCCGCAAGAAGGTGACCAAGTAGAGGCCGCGTGAGGGTGGGTAGGCAGAACGCAAGGTGCCACTGGCGGTGAAAACACCTGTAGTCCGGAGGTCGCCACTCTCCACAGGGTACCCTACGTCGCCCAATCGTAGTGAAAGAAACAGGGCAGCCAGAGGCCGGGACAGTCGGAAGCAGACTAGGAGGGCCCTTCCACGCGACGCGACCGACGCCCGGTCCAGAGGAGCCCAACTTGGAAGAAGATGAAGGGTGAGGTTTAAGGTGGAGTGACGTGCCGGGATCACCCACAGTCCGCGTCAGCAGCATCAACTTCTGTACTGCCACCGCCGGTGCGGCCCCCGTACCACCCCGATGGTGCGTCCTCCTAATATCCGCATGCTGGGCGTCTGTGGGTCAGAATGTCTCCGTGAGCAGGTGTGAGCTCAAAGCCTATGGACCGCCGCAGTGGTAGATGCTGGTCGGCGACCGCCGCAGTGGAAAACGCAGGTCAGCTAGGCAAGCTGAACAGAAGACCGCCGCAGTGGAAGATGCAGGTCGGCGAGAATGGAAGGTGCCCAACACCTCAGCGTATGGTGTATGCTGGAGCTCGAGAAGACAGACTCCTAGCCTGCCAGCCTCCCAAGAGCTTGTGCTACCTTGTCATTAGCTGACAGGCTCGTCCTTGCCTGGCGCTGTTCAGCGAAGTGATAATCGATGATTGACAATCATTGATTGATGATTGATGCGTGCGTGCCAAGACCAGACTTCGGTTTATACTCTCATCCGAAGGAGAAGAAATGGGGATGGCCTGGTAGCACAGTGGATAGTGAGCTGGTTTCTTACACCGAAGGTCGTGGGTTCCAACCCCGCCTGGGACGAACTTACGTGACTTAGGTACCAGGCTTTTCAGGACACCCGAGGGTTTTCTCCGGATACTCCAGTTTCCTCCCTCCCTTCAATAATGGTATTGGACCGAGATCTACCCGCTACCAGGGATCTTTCTCTGTCTGTCTGTCTCTCTTTCTCTCTGTCTATGTCTCTCTCTCTCTTTCTCTCTGTCTATGTCTCTCTCTCTTTCTCTCTATGTCTTTCTCTCTGTCTATGTCTGTCTCTCTTTCTCTCTGTCTATGTCTGTCTCTCTTTCTCTCTGTCTATGTCTGTCTCTCTTTCTCTCTTTCTCTCTGTCTATGTCTGCCTCTCTTTCTCTCTGTCTATGTCTCTCTCTCTCTTTCTCTCTCACTCTCTCTCTCTAGGTATGGGTGTGTGTGTGTGTGTGTGTGTGTGTGTGTGTGTGGGGTGTGTGTGTGGGGGGGGAGGGTGTTTGAGTGTGAGGTCTTGGTTACAATCGTATTTTGCCGTAGTTATGTACTTTCTGCAACTTTTGTTTGTGTGTGAGTGTGGATGTGAGCTCTTGGTTAAAATCGTATTTTGACACATTTTTGTACTCTCAGTTACCTCTATTTATTATAAAACTCTTCTGACATGTAAATTAAAAACATAAAAATAATTTCTTAAAATGCATAAGTTGATCATGTTACAGTTAAAAAATTAATTTATTTAAAAAATAAAATTATGATTTTGGATGCAGTCAATCTAAAATTTAAAGAGTAAAAAATTTAATTTTCCTCTCTCTCCGTTGTCTTCATCCTTTCCATCCTCCTCCCATTTTTAAAATAGATCCTTTAAATATGTATAAACATTGTAAATATTGTATCTCTAATTGATCTCATATTTAAATCGATATTAAATCAAGAATAGAAATAAGCAAAGAAAAATTAAACAACTAAAAAAACTACAGTTTTGATGTTGAATTTTAAAAAAAAGAGACTACATACATAATTATGCATACATTAAATCAAACAAAGCCGATAAGTATATAAGTTAAAAACAGACAGAAAATATAGGCCTACATTAAATTTTAAAATTTTACCAAAGAGAAGACAAACAAATCAAAGCCATTCTTTATTGTATGAATTGTGTTTAGTGCCTTAATCGAAACTAGTCTCAAAAGTAATGTTAATGGGCAGAAAATGGACTAAATACTCGGGTAAGGATAGAAATGCATATTAACTCTGGGCAAAAAGCGGATTAGATTGCGCTTATCAAGGCTTCTGGTCTGCCAGGCTGTGGAACTGTGCTTAAAGGATTTGTTAAGTTACTGGACACACAGAATTTAACAGATCTACCAGGTCTACGTTTCATGGTGTAATAGGCTTTATGTACCACCGTCTTTGTTTGTTTGTAGATTATAGTCACACGACACTTTCGCATATAGGTGACTACTGGACCGATTTATACTGACACCAGCGGGCCAGTTGTTGGTAAAGGGGAAAATAATATGATCACACGTTGACCAATCCGGGATTCGAACCAGCGACCTTTCGGTTACTAGCAAGACGCTCTTACCAACTGAACTACCCGGCCCCTCCCACCGTCTTTTTGTTGGTAGGCCTACTATATACTGGGTTCCTGGCGTGCAGGAAAGAAACCCTGGGTTCCATTCTCGATGGCGACGGTGTATCTGAGGGAAGTAGAATCCCGAATGAAGAGTCATTACAGGAAGTCGACTTTTGTGAAAACAATCTCCTGGTCGCCATTAGTCCTTTGGTTATTATGCGTCGCTCGTGCGGGTGAAAAGTCTATACTAGTCTATCAACATGTTAGGAATGTACAGTATGGTAGTCGGATTTGGCATTTATAATAGTCGGAGCTGTCTCATGATTTATCGCGTCAGAATTCATTGCCATTGTTTTTGTGACCTGACCTCTTGACTCTGGTACAAACATTTCTCTTAACTTCAATTAAGAGCTTGTAAGTCTTAAGGACACCAAGGACAAGTTTAGTTTTCACTTCGCTCACCGTTCAACTTACAGTGCTAAGAAACAATGTAAGCTCTTGCTTTCTTAGATTTTTAACTTGCTTACATGTCTCGTTTTTGTAGATTAAAAAAGAAACTTGCTTATATGTCTTGTTTTTGTAGATTTAAAAAAAATTTGCTTATACGCAAATGTGGTTTTTAATCTTGCTTTTGTTGAAACAATATAAGCAATGATCAAAGATAGATTATATTATTTAATGTCGATATTTGCTGAACAACAGAAAGAATAGCTCTAGAGAAAATGAGCGTGCAAATCGTGAATAATTGGTCATCCCAAAGGGGTGAAAATACTCCCCATTTAACCACGAAGTTAGTATGTAATTCCGTTTGCATATCAACTTAAGAATATATGATGAAAATGATTTACCACTTTGAATAGTGGGTAAGTAGTAAATCAAATCAAGCAGAAGCAACTGATGCTTAAAAATCAGTCATCTATTAGATTAATAAATCAATCAATATTTCATTTATTGTCTATTCACACATTCAGGTGATATTAGACATTAATTAAGATAAACAACAATATAAATAAAATCACAATTAAGAAAACTTAAAAAAAATGGAATGAAAGGGGAAGAAGGATTTAACACCAAACTATAAAAGTCTACCAATAGGAGTCATTGCAATAATTTTCACAACTGCTGTTATCTGTCCTTGATTGATGTCCTTGGTTTTCATACATTGCATTTAAAACTGGACATTCAAATAAAATATGGTATACTGATATATTTTTGCCACACATACACTGAATATCTGCTGAATATATTATTATTAGATTAGTTTAGATAATCAATGTTTTATAGGGTCCAGCCCACTGCTAAGAGCCGAATCAGGACTACTAACATTAAAATATGAGTAAAAAATTTTTTTATAATCCTTACAATCGAATCAAGCAAACAATCAGTCAGCCATAAAATCAGACATAAAATTATAACAAGACGTGAAAGAATGAAAGCACGTAGCAGCACTGATACCATAATAAAATATTTAGTACCACCTTTTGTCTATGTGTCAGACCGATACCGTTTGCATCTGAATGACTGAAACGCTTCTGATTATTACATTTTAAATTGATATATGGCAAACGCATACGAAGCTAAATAAAAGCAAGAAGAAACAAGAGTTCCATAGAAATCAGTCAGATTTATCGAAAGAGTTAATAAATTGTCACTACAGCACCAACCAAGTCAGACCACATACAGTTTACAGTTAATTGTTCTCATACATACCAGCATTATGAATGAAACTACATGTATGTAAGCTAGCTTAGTCGAGCAATTTTACATACAGTGTTTAAGCTGTCTCATACATGCCATCTCAATTTGTTTTGCATCTGAACACCCGAAATGAATTATTGCAATCCTTCACAAGTCACATACAAGCTTTCGTCACAATGTATAACAGGTAGCACCTATAAACTATGCGCCAGACCTTTTTTTTTTTGCATCTCAAATGATTGAAATGCCTTGCAATATTCTGGACATATACACAAAAAGAAAAAGAAATCTCGCGTAAATGATCAGTTCAAAAAATCAGTGTTACGTTGAAACGCGAAGGATAGTATGTCTGAAACGCGCACGATAGATCTAATCGTTTCGCTTTGCAAAGTATTCAATAATGGAGTGTATTTACCTTTGATTTGAGTTTGCATTGTTGTTAGAAGAAGCTTTGTATAACGTTGATAATTTTTGTTAATCGATATTATTGGAGAATTCTCTAGATTTGCGTGTTTACTGTCGATAGAAACTTCCTGATAAATGTCGAAGTTTGAGAACATTCCTGGAATGTTTAGAAAGATGTATGACGTAAGTCAGTGATGACGATCTTTAGTTCGATTGGTGCAACAGGGAAAAAGAGAAAGGATAGTGAAAGAGAGAAAAGGCTGGAAGAAGAAATAAATGACATTGATAAAAAAAATAAATAGAAATCAAACAGATGCTGAATTATTAGATCAAAAGAAACAAGAATTAAGGATAATAAGAGAAAAGCGAATGGAAGGTGTGCTTCTACGGTCCAGGGCAAGGTGGATTGCAGATGGAGAGAAAATAACAAATTATTTTTGTAACTTAGAAAAACGTCATTATATCAGTAAAGTAATGAGTAAATTAAAAGGAGAAGATGAAACATATATTACTGACAATCCTGGCATTTTGAATAAGGTAAAAACATTTTATGAAAAGTTATATAAAAAAGGGAATGTTGAAGATGGAGAAATTACTGATTTAATTATTAACTTGCCTCGTTTGAGTGATGAAGAGTCAGATAAATTGGAAGTGGAAATTAATTACGAGGAGGCATGTTATGTATTAAAGAACATGAAAAATCATAAAAGTCCAGGTACAGATGGATTTACTGTGGAATTTTATAAAGTATTTTGGAAGAAAATGGGTCATCTAATTGTTAGGGCACTTAATGAAGGCTTTAGAAATGGAAAATTAACATCTGTTCAGAGAGAAGGAATTATTATATGTATTCCTAAGGGTGAAAAATCCAGAGATTTAATTCAAAATTGGAGACCTATTTCACTGTTAAATGTGATATATAAGATTGGATCGGCTTGTATTGCCTCGAGATTAAAGAAAGTGTTAGATATTCTCATAAATGAAGATCAAACAGGTTTCATAAGTGGTAGATATATTGGAGATAATATAAGGTTATTATATGACATGATTGAATATTTAGATAGAAAAAAATTGCCTGGTTTATTATTAAATGTTGATTTTGAAAAGGCGTTTGATTCTTTAGATTGGTCTTTTATGCATAAGGTATTAACAGAGTTTGGCTTTGGTCAAGATCTAAGAAGATGGATTATGATTTTTTATAGTGATATTAAATCAACAGTTTTGGTAAATGGACATGCTTCAACTTGGTTTAATATTGAAAGAGGATGTAGACAAGGAGACCCAGTGTCGCCCTATTTATTCGTATTGTGTGTTGAAATCTTGGCTACAATGATTCGGGAAAATAAGGATATTAAAGGTATTATTGTTAATAATGTTGAACACAAAATTTCTCAATACGCAGATGACACAGAATTTTTACTTGAAGGGGATCAGACATCTTTTGAAAAGTGTATTGAATTGTTGGATACCTTTGGCAGAAGATCTGGTTTACGATTAAATGCAGAAAAATCTAGTGCTATGTGGTTGGGCAGTAGGAAAAACTGTCATGTACAGTACATGCAGCATTTAGGTATGACATGGAATCCTTTACAGATGAAAATTTTAGGAATATTGCTAACAAACTCAATTAATAACTGTTTTCAATTAAATTATAATGACAAATTTTATGAAGTTATAAAATTATTTTTAATTTGGTCTAAAAGGAATATTACACCACTTGGTAGAGTTGCAGTATTGAAGTCGTTAATTCTGTCGAAGTTGGTTCATTTATGGCTGCTGCTACCAAACCCACCAGATAATGTTATAAAAGAATTGCAAACAATGTGTTATCAGTTTGTATGGAAGAAAAAACCAGATAGAATTAGTAGAAAAACTGCAATTAAAAATGTTAAAGATGGGGGTATAGGCTTAGTGGATATTAAAAATTTTATTGTAGCTCTGAAAATGACTTGGATTAGGAAATTAAAAACTAGTCAACACAAATGGAAAAACTTTATTAAAGCAGATTTTGAATATATAGATAAAATTGAATTATACGGACCTGGAATTACTAAATTATATAGAGCTACAAATACTTTTTGGGAAAATGTTTTTACAGGATATAAACATTTTTTCTATAAGGTTGATATAGAGCAGTCAGGAGAATTACTTGCAGAACCAATATGTTTTAATGAAAGGATAAAGGTGGGTCAAAGGTCAATTTCAAAGACTCATTGGATTGAGCATGGTGTACATTGTATTGCTGATTTTTTGAATGTTGATGGAACTTTCCTTACATGGGTTGAATTTAACAGAAGATATAATTTAAGAGTGGACTTTCTTACATATGTTGGTTGTACGCTAGCAATTAAAGAATATATTAAAAAAAACTAAAATAATAGTAACTGATAATAATCGTTTAACTTTCTGTGTTCCAATAAAGAAGATTCTCTCCACTGAAAAAGGTTGCAGGAAATTTTATGATATATTTATGAAAAACAATGTTGAGCCAAATTGTTGTAAAAAATGGAATGCTAAAGTAAATTATGTCATACAATGGAAAAAGTGTTTTTATAAAATTCAAAAAATTGGTGATATCGGAATGAGATGGTTTCAGATGCGTATTGCACATCGCATTCTGGCAACTAATATTATTTTAAAAGAAATGGGTTTATCTCAGAGTGTAATGTGTACTTTTTGTGAAGTTGAGAGGGAGAGTATCACACACATCTTCTGGAATTGTGATTGTGTAAGACACTTCTGGAATCTTTTTGAGCGCTGGATTAAACAGACTTGTGAAAATGCATGTAATCTAATTCTATCAGAAAGCTTAATAGTGTTTGGAATTGATCTGAATGTGAACACAGATCCTATATTTGATTTGATTTTATTATTGGCAAAACAATATATATATGGATGTAGATATAGCAATGTAAAACCCAATGTAGAGGCATTTAAGTTTAAATTAAAATGGAGATATAATATCGAAAGGTATAATGCTAAATTGAATCAGAAAGAATCTGAATTTGATGCTGCATGGTTTTATTATAAACAGTTGATGTAATAATGTTGTATAAGATACGATTCTCGCTTTCTATTTCTATTTCTTCTTTGCTCTCTTTTCTCCTTTTTTTTTTTTTTTTTTTTTTTTTTCCCCCACAAATTTATATGTTTAGCTCATTGCTTTGTTTGTTTATTAGTTGAGTCTGTTCGTCTTTATATATTGATCGATGTTATGCTGTTGTTAAAGGAAAAATAAATAGAAATGCAAAAAAAAAAAAAAAAAAAAAAAAAAAAAAACTTCCTGATAAATGTCGAAGTTTGAGAACATTCCTGGAATGTTTAGAAAGATGTATGACGTAAGTCAGTGATGACGATCTTTAGTTCGATTGGTGGTAAAGCGTCATCGGGAACATTCTGACGTTATCTCGATCGAGGGAAAAACTATAAAATGGATGCCCTGTGTGAAGTTGTTGATAGTTGATAGTGAGTTGGAAAGTAAAAAGTTGAGAGTGAAAAGGCGATTGAATGCAGTTGTTGATGTGTGCTGAATAAAAGTGGAAAACTTCATACGACGACTCCAGACTTGTTGATGATTGAACGGGTTGCGTGGATAAACGAATCTGAGTTTACACCTAATTAACAAGCATTGGGGCTGAATCAACTACTGATAGAAAAACACCAACAGTCAGCTGTGTAACAAGGAATGAAGGAAAGAATTCCTGTCGCAAATATTTAATCTAAAGAAATGTCCGTGCATTCAAGAACGTTTACATAAAAAATCTTTCCCGACAGCACCTTAAGAATGGCAAGTAATGCTATATACTATGTAAAATACCAGAGGAAGCCTTTAAATTCGCAACACTGGAATTCATTATGATGTCATAAATAATATACAATGAAGTAAACTATCAGTTTGCATATCGGGTGGGGGTGGGGAGGGAGTTGCATAGATTCGAATTTTGAGGATTTGTAGGTCTTATTCTCCCCTAACACGGAAAAGGGGAGGGAAGCTTCGTTGCAGTTGCTGAGCTGTCGCTCAGGAAGTGACTCGAATTTCGCCGAATGAAAACGATGGAAAAGTATTGACAAAACATAGGCAACAAAACAGTTTTATAATAAAAACTCTTTTTCCAAAGCTACAATTCGTTGCTACCACTCCTATCTATACTTCGAACTATTAGCGTTCATAAATAACCTAACATTTCGTGTCAGACAATTTATTCAGTGTAATATTTATACATGACATTCAATGAGTTAACATAAATTTCCCATTGCAATAGGCAATAGTTTTGTATGACTTTTGTATGTATAATTTAATTGACCAACAATCTTTATTCACTTTATTCTTGGCCAGCTATGAAATCGAAAACAGACACAAAAAAGTTTTACTGCAATAACTATGTTAAGTTATTGTGTTGTTATTGTATGATTTCATTTATTTTATATTTATATTTATGCAGATTTTTTTCTGACACATATAAAGAGCTGCTCGCCGCTACTCGCAGAGGCGCCTAAGACGCACCTGTACGTAAGGCTTAACACGAGGTTACAGTGTACAGTGTCTGTGTATTCCATATCACTCCAAAAAAGAGCAGTAACTGGGACTTGATTAGCATAGTCATAATGTATTTTATGACTGAACATTGTGAGTACTAAATTGCCAATAAAACATGGACGATACACGTCAAATACTGTTTCGTTTGGTGTGTACAAAAGAAAACTAAACTCTGCAACAGCTGCCACATTCCGAAAATGTGTTTTAATCCACCTTTACTCTCGCATTGTAGGCTTATTTAACGCTACCCGTAAGAAACGTAACTCCTGAATCCAAGAGAGTGCGTAAAACGGGACAGAAAAGAATGGGTTGTTGAGAGCGAAGGTATGTTTGTTAATCCCTCCCCTCTGTTGTGGGATTACAAACTGTCATTGGACACTATTCAACTGCCTGTGACCAAAATCATGATCCATTGCTTCTGCTTCACTAGCCACGTCACGACTGTGATGTTGGCCTTTTGAAGGCTACATTATTAATATAATTATACATATTGACTTTCATAGTAACAAGAAAGAGGCGTAACTTCAAGAACTTGTGAAGACTGGTTTATATTTTGTAATAATGGCTGCAACTCGAGTTCCATTCCCGAAGTTTGAAACTGGGGTCTTTCTTTTATGTAATAGATTGGATTTTCTGTTGCCGGTGCTAATATAACCTTTAAAAATTCAGAATCTTTGGATGTAACCGTTTTTCCATACTGCTATTCCCAATTATGTAATATATTTTTAGCAGTGAGATGTCAGTGAAGATATGTAATATCTGGGGGTTACCGGAGATCAAAACCCTACACCTCTGGAACAAGAGCTCGTCGCTCTACTAAAAGAGCTAGAATCATGCCCAATATACAGACTCTCTGCTATTACTGCTATCGTCGTATGAATGGCCAATTGACACAATGTGCATACGGCACTTATAGTGCTAAAGCTTGTGGCCCTGATAGGATTATGGGACCTCTTTTCCTTTATCCTTTGGATTAACGACAGCAACACAGATCAAACCGGTGTATCGATCGAGAATCGATCAGAAATCGATCACACGGCTGCACTGACTTTAATTTCAGCCGCTCCTTTTTTAAGACCGTGGCCACTTAAAAAAAAAAGATTCCACACAATGTAATTCATGATAAAAGTATCGTTTTTGTTCAAGTCATAGAAAATGTTGCTGTGTCTTTGAATTTACACTCATTGTTGCTCGCAACTTGCTTTTGCAATTATACGTGTCATTGAAATTACATGTCACTTTAAAGATGAGCCGTGCACATTTTGATGGTAGTAATAATTGTATACCGTTTCCTTTAACAGTTTATCACAATAGAATACACACTAGATTTATATATCATTATTACTCACACGGAGAAATCGTGTCATAAAATTTTCAAAACATGGCAACTGGAAAGAACCCGCCCGATGACGCATGGGACAGTTACACCAATAAACAAGCAAGTCATAAATGCACAACCTACGTCGATCTTGTTTATGTTACAAAATGTATAGACCCAGACCCAAACAGGAAGTCCAGGAGACAGACAAGAAGACAGACAGACACACACTTACACAAACGCACAAACAGTGTTTATACATACATACATACTATCCTATTGTATCGTATCCTATCCTGTCCCGTAACTCGAAAGTCGTTGGGGCGCCACAGATGATAGTTTAACCAGCGTATTCCATTTTTCTCTGTCCTCAGCAACCCTCCTTGCTTCACTCAGTGCAAAGCCAGTCCATTCTCGAACCTCTCCACCTCTTTTGCTGTCTCCCTCTTCGTCTGCCTCCTTGCATCGTGCCATGCAGGATGGTCTTTGCAAGGCCTGATGCACAGGTGACGTGGACATACTATCGGAGTTTCCGTTTCTTCACCACTGTGAGCATGTCATCGTGTTGTCAAATGGCTTGTGTGATGGTCTGTCGGACTTGGTCGTCGGTGATGTCCTGGGTATAGGAAAGGCGCAGAAGTCTTCTGTAGCACCATACATATACATACATACATACATACATACATACATACATACATACATACATACATACATACATACATACATACATACATACATACATACATACATACATACATACATAAAGTCACGAACGCATTTTCTCCCGTACATAAACACACATTAAACCTCCCATTGTGGAGTACTATTTTACTGTCAAACATAAAACACAATCTACGGACAATGTTACTATTTTCGGAAAGGCAATAAGTGAACAACACCGAGGTAAGAACAGGGCCGATCCAACATTTACATTTCCTTACTGCAATTGACCGAATTTTACGGAAGAAGAAGAGAAGGGCAGGAGAAAATATAAAACTGAAAGAAAGACAGAAAAACGAAAAGAAGGAAGAAGAGGTTCAAGATGAAAGAATTAGAAAGAAGGAAAATGAGAATGACATATAGGAAGAAGAAGAAGACGAAAGTTTATAATGTGACTATTAATGTCATGCTGTTGTTGTTATGCAGGCGTCTGCTTGACCCATTGTGAGAGCAAATTGTATGGAGCTATAATCTTTTACTGCCTTTAAAGAAACAATACCAACTTTAATAATATTCAAAACCTGTAGTAACAAGTGTTGATTTCTGTTAAGTCTTTTAAGGAAATAATACCACATGCACATCCTATGATAATCAAGCTTTGCATGAAAACCAAATATAGCTTACATATTGTGTCAGAAATCTGCGGGAGAAACTTTCATAGCGTAGATAACAGGGTCTGGCACCGTGTGGGGCTAATGGCTATGGCTTCAAGAGCTCCCCGTACCGTGTATTCTAATCGCAGACATAGAAGCAATAAGTATTATGTTTGTGATAACTAACAAACCCTTTTGCCCTCAAATTGTATGGTAGCCGACAGTCATTGTTTTAGTTTCCCGCCCATTCTTCCCACACTCCCGCAGGATCGAACCCACCTGGCCCGAGTTGAATGCACATAGACTAGGTTTTGCGCCATGTACCTAAGAGCTACCTCTGTCGCTAGAATAGAAGATCAATTCAGAATACAAAATGTGCACAGCCCTCTTTAAAAATTAAAAAAAGGTTATTACAGAGTAAAATTTGTCTAACTGTGAACGATCGGAAATAGGCCGACAATACACTTTTCAGTCAAATTTTGATCCATGGTGGTTAGGGTGACATTTTGAAGTTTTATTTTACCACCTTTTGCCAAAATATGGGCCAACATTATAGTTGACTGCAACTCTCTCACGTCAAACGTGTCATACCAGACAGCTTCTACTGGTCATACTTAATACTGGGGTAAAAAGACTCGCGATAATGGTACCTTTTGCTGACTTGGAGCAGTTAATCTGAACATGTACATGTACAGAACCCACAAAAAGGTTACACAGAGTGGTATTGGCTGTCACCCCCCCCCCCCACCCCCACACACACACTCCACAACAATCTTTCTATCTCTTTCTTTCTTTCTCTCTCTCTCCCTCCCTCACGGACACACACAAACACAAAACAGGAAAAGGATATATCTTTTGTGTTACTTGTTTGCCAAGTGATTTTCTAAGCATACACTTACACATGTTAAAAGCAGTTAGAGTGATCCTTTTTGGCGTATAATGCTTGGCATGGGATTTGTCGTGACACCATTACGGCAATTACGCGTTAATTAATTGTCATAGAGTTACAAACTCCTTCCGCTTTCCTTTGTATCGATGACCCCTCTCCCATCCCCACCCTCCCTCTCCAGTTCTATTCTAACTTGAAATTGGTTTATAGCTATATGGCGTTTTAAAACGCATTTAAGCTCCTTGTTTGCTTGTGTTTCCAGTTTATTGTTAAAAGTTAGCTTGCTCCCTAGTAAAACATGCAACGATAAATGTATCTGCTGCAATCCATTTAATCCATTTCAATATATTTTACCCAGCGACTATGCAACACGTGAAGCTCCTTGTGTACGCGTGTCTTCCGTTTTATTGATAACAGTTCCTGCCAAAGCATGCACTATTATGTGTTAAACCAAATCCACTTAATCCATTGTGCTGCAATGCATTTCGCATTATTATTACGTTCACATTTAACGCATTGTTGTTTTAATTGAATCCATTGCAAAACAATTGCCTTTACGATTATGTGATTCCTCTGACCAATTGTTGTGTACATCAAACAATGCTTACCCACGTAGCTTCTGTATTACCACGAAACACAAAGGCACCATACTGTGCCAGAATTAAACAGATCGCTGGCAAATCATGTCTATGGCCAAGCGGAATTAGAATACCCCAGGTAGTATCAAAATATACCCCGGTAGTCCCAGAGGAACATCCCGGGTAGCCTCAGAGATCAATGCAGTCTAATCAGACAGGATTCATTTAATAGTGTGAAGAGAAACCCGTGTACTGTTCTCAAGTCAGATGGGGAATATAATGTTATTTTAAATCAAACTACCGTACAAGTTCTTGTAGCCTTGCATATATATATATATATATATATATATATATATATATATATATATATATATATATATATATATATATATATATATATATATATATATATATATATATATATATATATATATATATATATATATAATATAGATAATATTATTAGGAGTGATGACAAAGGTTTCCTGCTAATTTTTGGGTCATAGGATAGAGACTCAGGGCCATTAGGGACAGCTATTTTCTCAAAGTCAGATTAATGGGTGCGGTTCCCATCTAATTTTTGTTGCTAAAAAAAATGCGGTTCTAAACTTCGCCAGATACTTCAGTTGGAACTTGGAGGGGAGGGATGATTGCTGCGCGCTGTTTTGTTTGTCTGCCCGTTCGACTGTTCCATCCAGGTACTAGCTGGTTCTATCCAAGTACTAACCAGGCTAGTTTTGGCTAACTTCTTGCCAGGAACGAGGGTCAACTGTGCCGTCAAGTCACCTAAATATCTGTATAAAGAAGCAGCCAAACGTTGCTGATAAGGATAGATAGCAAACATGCGTAAATCTATCTGTTCTTTAAGAATCACATGTGTTTGTACGCTGCAATCAACAAACAGCAAATGTTGACGTTGTGTGATCAGCTTCTGAAATGGCAACCATTGTGAAAAGAAATAAATACTGAAAATGATAAAACAAATCCCCAATCTATGCTACTGCGCAAACAGAGAGTACGATAAAGCGATTGGAAGGGTAGAGTGTAGGCAAAGGTTTTTTGTTGGAGAGAAGTACTACCACATTATATGATGTTTATGCCTTAATTTATATACGTAGAATTATGTACGAGCGAGTGTGTGTATGTATGTGGGTATATGTGTGTGTCTGTGTGTGGTGTGAGTGATTATGTTTGCGGAGGGGGGAGGGGTAGGGGAAAAGGGGAAGGGAAATGTATGTGTGTGGGCGTGCATGGTTTACTGTTTAAAACAACTGTTTATCATAGATCATTCAATGTCTTAATGTCCAGTGGAAGCATGTTTGTTGTTGTAGAGTGACAGAATGTTTTACCGCATCACCACAACAAAATCCTATGTATTTTGAATTTATTGGGTAGTAAAATGTCTTGACTTGACTCGAAGAAACGTTTCTGTACGTTTTCAGTCTTCTGAAGCACAGGCGGCGGAAGCGGGGGGGGGGGGGGGGGGGGGGGGGGGGGGGGGGGGGGGGGGGGGGCAAGCACCTTCACCTTGATATTGCCCTAATCCACCTAAAACGACTTTTTAGAAATATTAATTAAGATGTTAAGTTGATAATTATGACAATTCGTTGTAACGAACATCCATTGAAACGACCATCGCTGAATCGTCCAAAAACATCGTTGAAATGGAAACCCTTGACAGTGAAGCTGCAGAAAAGGACAAAAGATGTTGTCGATGCCTACAGGGAAATCAAAGAAGTCAGTAACTGCACGTCTTCTATTAGAAGAGATGTCGACACAGCGTTCGTTGCCTGGTTTGGCGAAGTCAGCAAAATGGCAAATGCTTTGACAACTGGTGTTATTGTTCCTCGTCAAGCATCCCGACAGACTCTCCGTGACAACCAACCTGCGGCCACTCCAGAAGAATATTTCAAGATTTGCATTGCCATTCCTTTCTTGCAACACCTGTCAACAGAATTGGACTCGAGGTTAAAAAATGCTGGCCTAGCAGTTGATGGTCTCTGTCTGGTGCCAAGCACTTTAATAGACAACCATGATGGTTTCATGCAGGTTCCAGAAGGGGTGAAGACACTGGCAATGTTGTGGGAGTCTGACCTACCAGACAACGCTACCCTTGATGCAGAATACCAACGGTGGGTTTGCAAATGGCGAAGTGCTGCTGAGAATGCGACAGCTATCATCCCATCCACGGCATCAGAAGCACTGAAACATTGTGACAGGGATTTTTATCCCAACCTGTTCATCATGCTAAAGAACCTTTGCACCCTGCCTGTCACTACTGCCGAGTGTGAGCGTTCAAACAGTCAGTTGCGCAACCTGAAAAACTACCTGCGCTCTACAATGGGGCACAGAGACTCAATGGACTTGCTTTAATGAAAGTGCACAGGGATGTTGATATTGACTTCAAAGAGGCAGTGAACTGTTTTGCCAGAAGATACAATTCACAAATGGTACTAATGCCGAGAAACCTAGTGCAGCAAGACTGAATTAAATGAAAGCAGGGCGGTGATGTTCATAAACTACAGGTAAAGCTTTAAACCGTTAACGATCAACAAAAAGTAGTGAATAATAATAGTATACAAAACATCTCTGCTGATAAATAAATGTTTGTGTGTGTGTGTGTTGGTTTTTTTTTTAAGGGAGGGGCAGAGGATAATTTTTGTACCCCAGAGTTTGTCAGTTCAATTGTTCAAAAAGCTCAAAGTCCCAGACCATCTCAAATGGCTTTTTCAAGGTTCAGATTGCACCAGATTGCACCATTTTGCATCCTTGAAGAAAAAAAATTTCCGGGGGAGCATGCCCCCGGACACCCCTAAAAGGCTCGTCGCTTCGCGCCTTCGCTGAATCTGTAACCTCCCCCTCGACTTTTCCAAGGTCCGGCCCTGATGTCAGTGAATAAAATGGGTGTGTGCCCCCCCAATCCTGAACAGCTTCCGCCGCCTGTGTGAAGGTCTACTAAAATGGTATATTATTGCCACCTAAACGACGTTATGTTCTCTTTTGTCTGTGGAAATTGAAGAAGCACACACAAGACATTGTTTGTCACGAGAGGCTGACAAAAGAAGTGAATTAGCTTGCCGCATTGATCACGAGCGTGCATTGTTGTTTTAAGAATGACGTCGGTGGAAAGTTGAAGGCGTAGCATAACAAAAACAGCTAGGGCGGCATTTCAAAAACATGAAGATGCTTTCGTTGCCCGGACCCTGGCTTTGTGATGCTTCTTATTTTCCAGATATGTTATTGTACCACTGTTACTACAATATCACAGTTGTTAATTTGAGGTCAATAAATGTCTACGTAAAATGTCAACATCTTTGTCCTTGAATACTAATAAGTTACAGATGCTTCCGTTGGCGGGAACATGGAACAACGGCTTTCTGATGTTTCTTTATTTTATTACCAGTCTGCTACGTGCTTTACTACGAACAATATCAAGTCTGCGATGAATGTCTGTAATTGAATACACGCAAGTATAAATGGTTAAGCCTTTGTTATAACAATATCTCCAGTCTTTCAGACTGACCGTGCTTTATAAATGTCGTACTTAATGTAAACGTAATTCATGTAGACACCACACGATGGATGATGAATGAATACATGAATTTAACGATCTTATTACGATTTAGTCAGCAAAGAAGACCTGGGATGAAGATGATTAAATATTAACAAATCAACTTAAATGGAATGTTTCTGAGAGCTAGACCGAACAACACAATGCACATTTGTATTCCGTTTAAGAAAGGAAAACGATAAGCTTCATGCTGGGTAGTTGGTGTGCAGGACTGGTGTCTGTTGATGATTAGATAGGACTTTAGCTGAATGCCTAATGTAGGCCTACATGTACTGTAAGTAAAAAGATATAGAGAACAATGAATTCTTAATGGGCTGTAGATGATTAAATAGAGAACGGAATGCTTAATGTACTGTGGAGGACTAGATATATGCATGCGTAATGTATAATTCCGATAGTTCCAGCTAATGAATCATTGGCACCCGGTCATTACTAGTACTCAGCTCAAGTTGAAGCAGGGATTGTGAGAGGTCACAAGTATGTAGAGTGATATATGACAAACGTGGTAACGACACTTTGATACAGGTCGGCAAATCACGCCATGAACTTATCACTCTGCCAAATACACAGGCATAAAAATCAGGTTAGGTGTACATTTTCATGACACTGCTGTTAGTTCGAAGAAGTCGAGTAAAGATGGCACACTTTCTTTGATGCAAATCAACAAATCTGTAATCCACAGAAAAAATGGTGAACATTTTGGTTGGAAAATGAGTGGTTTGATTTGGGAAAAGTAAAGCTACAACAGAAGAGATAGAAAACGTTTTCAAGAGGCTGGCCGAGAAAAAAAGGATGTATATAAAGATGTCTCCTCTTTCGACCGAAATGTTATAATAATAATAATAATAATAATAATAATAATAATAATAATAATAATAATAATAATAATAATAATAATAATAATAAGGATATTTATATAGCGCTTTTTCCCAATGAACAATATCAGTTCAAAGCGCAGTACTCACGCATTCATTCTAAACATCAGGCTTCATACAAAATAAAATCAGGCATTTGCTAACGAATAAGAGACGAGGGAGGGAGGGAGGAGGGGAGAGCTAAGGATGGGTGATGGAGTGGGTGGTGACGGTGGTCTGAATCAAAACAAAACACAAAAAAAACTAAACAAATGGAGGAATGACGACGATGATGATGGGAGGCAAGATCAGAAACATTTAAGGAAGAGATGAGTTTTCAAGTTGGATTTAAAAGTAGCCATGTTTGGAGAGCTGCGAAGAGAGAGGTGAAGAGAGTTCCAAGTTAAAGGGTCAAGTACTGAGAAAGATCGACGGCCAGCAGAGGAGAGTTTGTAGTGGGGTATGTGAAGCATGAGGGTGTCAGAGGAAGAACGAAGATTCTAGAAGGCTTATAGAATTGAATGTTCTGGGTGAGGTAAGAAGGGGTTAAGCCATGGACGCACTTGTAACAAAAAATAGCAGTTTTGTAGATAATTCTATGAGACACTGGAAGCCAGTGGAGTGATTGTAGAAGGGGAGTGATATGATCAGATTTTTTCCTTTTGAGAACCAGACGTGCAGCTGAGTTCTGAATACGTTGGAGCAGATAAATAGAAGAAGAAGGAAGTCCAGCCAGGAGAGAGTTACAGTAGTCTAAGCGTGACAAAACAAGAGAGGAAATGAGTTTGACAGCAGCGTCAGTGGTCAGATGTTTGCGGACAAGGCCTATTCTACGGAGATGAAAGTTGCATGTTTGACAGGTTTTGCGTATGAATTCTGACATGGAGAGGGTGTTGTCAAGAACGACACCAAGATTTTTGACAGAAGATGACATAGGAAGAGTGGTCTGGCCAAGAGTGACAGTGTCTACAGAGGAAGAAGACAGGTTGTGTCTGGTACCTGTGAGCATGACTTCAGTTTTGTTTGCATTGAGTTGGAGCTTGTTGACTGTCATCCAGTTAGAAATGTCTTCAAAGCATTCAGAAGTTTTGGTCAGAATTGATGGAAGGTTTTGAGGAGTGTGACTGTTTTTTAGCTGTGTATCATCTGCGTAGAAATGGTGGAAAGTGTCGTGGTTTTGGATGATGTGAGACAGATAGATGTGTAAAGGGTGAAAAGAACAGGCCCTAGAACTGACCCCTGAGGAACACTGAAGACAAGTCTGGACGGTTCAGAGAGGTGGTGGTTGATGCAGACAGATTGAAAGCGATCAGTTAGGTAAGGTGGGAACCAGCTGAGGGCGCTGTCTTTTATTCCAAAAGAGTTCTGCAGACGATGAAGGAGGATGGAGTGATCGATTGTGTCAAAAGCGGCTGAGAGATCGAGAAGGGTCAACAAAGAGATTTAAAACAGGCGGGAACAGATCCGGATTGCAAAGAGGATTTGACTATGTTCGTGATTGCAGGAAGAAGGTCGGTGATACAGTCTTTGAAAAGGGAGGTAGGGATGGGATCAAACTCGCACGTCTTGAACGACATGGTGCTGAGGAAAATATGGGAAAATATGTACTTTATTATTACCATTATCATGAAGATGCAAGACGGTGCTGTCATAAGACAAAGAGCTAGAGCCATTGATACACTGGCTCCGACTTTAAGCTATCCGCTATATTTTATTTTATACAGGTCCGAATTTCATGCAGTATATTACATAGTACTATAAATAAGATAATTGATCATTTTCAAATAACATATCTAGTATCAAGTCATATATTATTATTATTATTATTATTATTATTATTATTATTATTATTATTATTATTATTATTATTATTATTATTATTATTATATAAAATTCGGACTTGTATAAAATATATAGCGAGTATTGTAGCTTAAGGTTGGAGACAGTTTTTCAACTGCCCTCTGTCTTATCACGAGTGTCTATCAATCAAACTTATGGACCCCAGAAGCACGGGTCACACAGACATGTCTAACGTAAAAGTACTAACACACAGGAGGTACGTACCCACCCTACAGAGGTCTCCATCCTGTTGAGGCGCGGCTTCTCTTATCGTTCTCAGACCCTAAACGTTTAGGTCACACAGACGTTTGTTTTAAGCAACATTGCAAGTTAGCCTTGAGAAAGTGATATGAATTACTGACTATTTACTGACTTCGTTGATTAGCTAACTGATTCACAGATCAAAAGAGTGGTGCAATGGCAGAACATTCCCTCGGGTGCGAGAGTCCCTGGTTTGCTTATTGAGGTTAAGGAGGCATTTCTCTCTCATATCAGTTGACTTTCATAATGACACTTTATACGGTGTTTCACCTATCCCCTTCCACCTCCCCCACACCCTGTCTCCGCAGACACGCTAAGGAAACAGGTAATTGTGTCCATAAGGCATGTGACAGGCTCAGATAAACGAGCATACAGATAGATCGCTCAGGTTCGCTCGGTTGTACGTATTAAGCAGCAAGTTGCTGCCTTTTGTTCGATTTTTGCTCTTGGCCAGTCCCTTGAACAGCCTGTAAGTACGCCTTGTAAGAACACTTTCTTTCATTTTATACGAATGTACTCTAATAGCGTTCTGTATTTATAATAATAATAATAATAATAATAATAATAATAATAATAATAATAATAATAATAATAATAATAATAATAATAATAATAATAATAGATGCAATATACGCGTCTTTCCCCAAATCAATCAGGCTCAAAGCGCGGCAATCTGTATCAACATACATGTCTCATCCACCCTCACACACACACACACACGCACACACACACACACACACACACACAACAAATACACATCCATCACTCAAACAGGTGGTGTAAAGGCAGAGAGATCGCTATTGGAAGACGGAAAGAAAATAATTTTTATTTTTGAAATTTTATATTCACTGCGTCCAGTACCATTATTGACAGGAGGGAGGAAACCGGAGTGCCCGGAGAAAACCCTCGGCGACCTCAATAGTCTCGTACCTCAGTCACATACGTTCGCCCTTTGCGGGAATCGAACCCGCGACCTTCGGCATTGGAAACCGGCGACTAATCCACTGCGCCACGAGGCCACCCCATTTATGCTAATACTGTTTCATTTTACGATAATAATCACGGTTACCACTATTAATATAAAATGAATTGATAACCCAGCCGTGTAATCATCAGTTTAAGGACTGTTTTGAGCAATTCTTGTCGATTGTGAGCTTGAGTCACCTTAAGTGATATGTTTTGGGCGTTCCTGTGTTGTAGGTCCTCTTTGAAATAACAACGAACAACGAGGCGTGCTTCACGATGAATGTAATCTGTTATTGTATCAGGGACTACGTTTCTCTCTCGCAAGCATAGTGTAAACTCTGAACTACTTAGATAAAGCCACTTACCTGAATTGAAGTCAGAGCTGATATTGCAGGTAGAGGTGGCAAGCCCGCGTAGAAGATAATTATAATGGTGTATATTTGATTAGGAATTAATTGTAATGATAAGTCCTGGTGACTATCTGGTAACCTTGCCCTGGGTGGTGCTGTATTTTGGCTGCCTTGCTTTCGATTAAAAAAATAAAAAACGATCAGTATCTCATCAATATGGGAGACTAAATAATGATTTAAAATCATTAAAAAAAATCTTGCATCCGCATGAGGGCAAGATAAAATCTGTTTCTCCTTATCCACCTTCTCCTCTTTCTTCTCCCCCTCACCTCCCCCAGCTTCTTCATCCTCTTCCTCCTTCTTCTACAGGATTACTTTGTTCATCAACTAGGCCTGCCCTACTCATCAGTCACTTTGTCTATTCATTGCGGAGCCCCGTGCTTCGTAAAACATCCGGCCATTGTGCTGATTGCATGGCTAGGGCAAAACTAATATCATAATCGCGCATCAAGATTGCTCGTCGATATATTGGCATTAACCGCTGAAAGACGCTGCCTCTACAGCCAATCAAAAAACTCCGATCACAGACTTTCATACATATATAAGCCCTACATATTGTATAATAATTTTGTTGAACCATGATCTGTTGGGATTTCCCTTTATTCACGCATACACGCACGAGAAATTGTGAAAAACCCATTTTTGTTACATCCCCCAGAAACCATTTTCAAACGGAGAACTGAATGATCTCTGATACTCAGTATGACAGGATGGCGTGCAGGAATCAATCGCATAGTAAGATCGATCAGTTCAGCAAAGATTGATCAGACTGGGAAATGATCGATACACGTTGCCGAAAATAGCATGCACGTTGACACACTGAGTCACTACTGCCGCAAGTAGACTTGTATTAAACCTAGAAGTTAAAGTGGTTTTTTATTGGTTGAGGATCATGATAAAATGTTCAGATGAGAGGGCGGAGAGTTAACCAGTCGATCAGTTTATCAACTCTAGCACGCGCGACCAATAATCCAATTTATACGTGAGGCATTCACGTTACTATGGACAAAATAATCCAAGCTCTCCCTATCAATGAATCATACAATGAATCCTTTCCTCCTTGTATCCATCTTTTTTTATTAAAAAAAAAAGTCCCTTTCTCTTGCTATCTATCCATTTATTTCTTTTACGTTCATCCATCCATCTACCAACCATTAACCATGGGGTGGCCTCGTGGCGCAGTGGATAAGTCGCCGGTTTCCTATGCCGAAGGTCGCGGGTTCGATTCCCGCAAGGGGCGAACGTATGTGACTTAGGTACGAGACTATTGAGGTCACCGAGGGTTTTCTCCGGGCACTCCGGTTTCCTCCCTCCCTTCAATAATGGTACAGGACGCAGTCAATATAAAAATTTCAAAAATAAAAATTCGATTTTCTTTCCGCCTTCTAATAGCGATCTCCCTGCCTTTACACCACCTGTTTGAGTGATGGATGTGTGTTTGGTATGCGTGAGGGTGGATGAGACAGGTGAGCGTGTATGTTGGTATAGGTCGCCGCGCTTTGAGCCTGAATGATTTGGGGTAAGGCGCGTATAGCATCCTGTATTATTATTATTATTATTATTATTATTATTATTAAATCCCTCCCTCCATCTATACATTAATCAAGCAATCAATACTTTAATTAATATATACTCCTACGAAATGTCTTCAAGCCCGCAAGTTGGAACCAGCGTGTTCGATAAGCGTGTTCCCATTGTTTCGTGTTTCGTTATTATATTTGCAGAGATGCCAGGTCCTGCAGACGATACTAAGGCGCAGCAACTACACGCAATACCAGTTTCTGTTCACTGTGATGCAGCCCTCCCTACACCGAGACTTCATGTACACCGCCACATCCAGGTTCCCTGAAATCGATTTCAAACCCATCAGCACTCACGCCTCCAGGGAACTCAAGGTAACAAGTCAAGTCCGGTCTTTTCAAGTCAAGTCTTGTCTTGTCAAGTCAAGTCAAGTCAAGTCAAATTTAAACCTTTAAATTATCTGCAGGCTGAAATTAAACAAAACTTTTTATCCACATCTTCGATGACAGTGACTCGAAACAGAAACGAACGTTCTATGGACAATTGCTGTTTCTAATCGCTGTCACGATGAAATTATCTACCAACCGCGACAAAATCTCTATTGCTTCATTATTCATGTAGAGGCTGGAAAAGAGCGTCTCTTTGCGGTCATATAATTCTTAATGTTATTTTATTATTGATGGAGTTTTTGTTTTGTTTTGTTTTGTTTTTTTCATTTCATGGTTTTGCCCGCTGCAGGACAAATTGTCTCGCTTACGCCTGGACACGTTTCATCGTGTGAAGAGCGCCTACCTACAGACTGCAGAGGACAAATCACTCGAGCTGCCGGACATCGACAGCGTCCAGCCGTCTGCACGTGATCCTCGTGACAATGGCACGCCCGCACGTGCTCGCACGCGCTCCACGCGAAATGGGTCAGTGTGAGGGTTTGGAATTTAAGACTTACCAAATAGAGGAGAAAAGACAAGGAGTGGATCGGTAAACATCAAAAAGGTTGAACATTGTTAGAAGGAATTTAGGATGGAGACATGATGACAAATTAGACCAGGAAAGAAAAAAAGAAAAGCGACAAAAAATAAAATAGAGAAGAAAGATTCTCTATTGGTGTATTTTGCTAAAAGTGTCATCAGGCATTAAAAACCAACTAGGATGCAGTCCAGCATGACATGCATTGCATAATTGACCACCCTGACGCGTTTGACACCATCCAGTACCAAATCCTCGTCGACTAATTACGTTACATCTTTGGCATTCTTCATCTTACTCTGTCATAATCCCAATCTTACTTGAAGACAGAACTCTGTTGTCATCAATGTATTAAGAATGCTATAGTTTATTTTTGGGGTAAATGAAAAAGAATTGAGAAGGTGACTGTTTATTTAACTATGGGTATTACTGTACTTAGATTATTGGAGAAACTAAGGGATTTTGGAATATTGAGTCACACACTGGAAGTGTAAATTTGTATTCTTTTCTTTGTGTCCTCTTGTTGGTTGTTGTTTTCATAACATGAAAGTTATGTTATATTGCCATTCATGCTTGTTTCATGTATTTCCCCAATCCCCCCATTTTCCCCCCTTTTTTGGCTAAAAAGCCCCCTGGGCGTATAGCCTTTCGTTGTATAGATGGTTAAAATAATGTGTCTTGAATTAAAAAACTCTTGGGAAAAAAAAACTCCAACTTCGTGGTTCGTTTTAAAGATGTTCCTCGGGGGTTCAGTTCTGGGGTCCGTTCTGTTCATCTTTCATTGTGTTTTGTCTGCTAACGGTGAGTTCGTTCACACAGATCTCGGAAGAACAAGCTGGCCAGCAGAGGACAACCACGACTTGTGAAATCGATGACCAATGCATCCAGCATGAACAGCGTGGGCAATGAGACCATCCTGACTGACCGCATGTACCCAGAATCCAGTCGCATTAGCCAATCAGAAGCTGTTATACAAGACGCCGTCAATAGGTATGGATTTTACGGTCCAACTGATTGGAAAAAGCATTATAACGAAAACATGTTTTAAATTTTTTAAAATTTATTTTAGAAATGCTAGTTAGTAACATTTTAACTGCTTGAAGAAAACCTGCCAGCCCGACATATTATTTTACATAACTATTTCTTCTCTACATAAAGTGAGGCATTTTATATTATGGTTGTCAATCTGTTTACAGGTTTATTGAGATGCCTGTAAGGCGCCACATGCAGGACGAAATGAGCCCTCTAAGGGCACAGTCACATCCTGGCTTGAATGGAACAGGACCACAAGTGGGTGTACCGGAATCTCCACCAGAGCTAGTCAGAAGAAAGACTAAGGTAGAGATAATTTCAGCTTTGAACAAATGTAGGAAAATTCCTCTTTCTTAACGACCTATGTATAAGCCACAGGCGCTTGTATCTGGACACGCGAGCGCCTGTGGTATAAGCTATCTCAGCTCGTCCTGTCTCAAATAAATTCCTGCATCGGAAACGTTCATGTAGAAATATTATTAATTTTGCTGTCTTGTCCATTTGATGGTAAGAAGACTCAACTGTATATATATGGTAGCACTTATTTAAGCTTTGCCTTTGTGTTCCCTTTATGTTCTCCATGCTTTGTTTACTTGTTTCGTGAATAATAAAATTCGGTTTAAACCAACTGTATTCTTACACTTCTACGTACACTTAACAGCTGGTGTATAGCTATTATTATCAATTTTTTTATACCTCCGATATGGTTACATTTCATGGCGCCCCGTCTAATGTCTTTTGCATAACATTCCATGGTACGGTTTCATTTACCCGTAATTAAATATAACAACTTCAGTATACCTGTTTATTTGGGCATATTAGTTTCACAATCAAATATTTGCGCCGTACACCCTGTAACAGTGTGAAGCAGGGACCTGATAGGTCTAACACAATATAGGTCAAAGGATAGTCTTGTCTTCTCCAACTTATACAAATCTATGCCTATCTCTTTCCCACAATGTCAGCTGCTGTGGACTGCTGAAACTAACCGTTCCAAGTGGAACAGGCAAAGTTTGAACACACCTGGACGTCTGCAGGTAGCGCATGTCCGTTACCGTGACTTTGACTATAACGAGCAGGTACCACAATGCTGTTTGCAATGCTGAGCTGGGGCATCAGGATTGACGTTGTGCAAAACAGGCTTTCTAACGCTTACAGCACCCCATGCCATCTCTTTCGGTGTTTCCGTTGTGCCATTACCTTGCAATTTAATATTTGAGAGTGATCAATTGTGAATTTATTTTGTTCTCTTCTTGCAGACGTCATAACAAAATTAATGCAGCGTAAAGTTGCTTAAAGTTTTGACCATTTCTTTACATTTGAACTTAAAGTTAAATATAAATATACATAAAATGTCATAGTATTTTAATAATATAAGCTTGTACATTTGTTATGTGACTATTTTGTGTGCCTTAGATATTATGAACTTCTTGTTTCTTTAACAATGGCGTCGGAACCTGGAGGGAGATGGAGGGGGGCAAGTGGGGCTGCCCCCCTGTACCTAGAGTGGCGGGGGCAAACGTTTCTTTCTGCCCTTCACCCCACACCCACCCAACCCCCCAACTTTTCGGAAGATGACAGAGAGAGAGAGAGAGAGAGAGAGAGAGAGAGAGAGAGAGAGAGAGAGAAGTAAGTTAGCCATTGTTTATAGGGTCCAGCAGACTGCAAAGAGCCGAATCAGGACCACAATTTGGTTGAAAGAGAATTCACCCCTGATCCGAATAAAAGATCAGTTGAATAAACCTTATGGTAACATTGAAGGCACTCCACCAGCCGGCCACTTTACAATAAAGGCACCCCATGCAAGGGACGCTGAGGCTTTAATATATCGAACCCCCGTTTACAAAAGTTATAATAGAATATAAACGTCATTATAATGTTGCCGAGCGGGGTATTTGACTCCCGTCTCTCGGCCACCATATTGAGAACACGGTTCAACCCGAGCTGTTATTTTCATTTTATCCCTCAAAATAAGGACATAGTCTATAAATATTTTGACCTGCAAGGCGGTGAAGCGTGGTTGGTAGTACCGGGTTGCCGGCTACTAGTGCTACGACACTTCGCTGCAAAGCCGCTGCCACCGATTTGCATAAAATGCCTGCCGAAAATGTAGTCCCGCTCATCACCAAAAGCAGAAGGCGAATGGTCAGCCGGTGAGAACAAATGTCGTGTCGCCTTGTCTTGCATAACCCAATGGCATCCCCAAAGGATTCTGCACAGCAGGAGCCACCCAAGGCTAGTGGTAGACAACTTCTCTCCCAAGCCTCAACCAGTCGCCTCCCTTTCCGCTACAGAGCAACCCGGTATTAACAACCACGCATCACCGCCTTGCAGGGCAAATATTTGTATGTCCCTCTTTAGAGAGATAAAATAAAGATAACAGCTCGGGTTGGGCTGTGTTCTCAAGGTGGTGGCCGAGAGCCGGGAGTCAAATGCTCCGCTCGGCAACAATAAAATATTAACAAAACACATGCATATAAAATACCTACACTGCTAAATAATAATACCATAGAAAGCCCTAGTGTCCATTTGGCAGAAAGCGTCCAATATCCCCAAGGTGACCCAACTGACCCCAACCTCCCCTGCATGGGATGCCTTTATTGTAAAGCGACCGTCTGAAGGAGTGCCTTCAATGTTACCATTAGGGTTGTTTAAACCGATCTTTATTACGGATCGGGAATGAGTCCTATTTCAACCAAGTTAATTGTGGTCCTGATTCGGCTCTTTGCAGTCCGCTGGAAAATATAACAATGACTAACTAACCCATTTAATAATAATTTTAAAACAAAATAAATAAAGATTCGAACGAGCTCAAATGTGTTTTGGTTTACTTTAATCACACCATGATTGGTATTTGGTACTTGAGAGAGAGAGAGAGAGAGAGAAAGAGAGAGAAGAGAGAGAAGAATTCTGTAATGCACTTCTTCATTAAAATACACACACGCACAATCACACACACACACACTCAAAATACACGTTGTAAAACATACTACGATTCTGTCAGCAGAATTTGTGCAAATAACCGTTACAAAAATATTATATTAATAATTTCCCTTCCCACTACTCAATTCTCTCCTCCCACCCCCCTCAAACCCTCCCTCTCTCCAACATCTTCATTTGAACACACACACACATATTTGCAATACATCACAACTGGGTTTATGGTTTATTTAAGAATGTAGGAATCGGAAAGTGATTTTTGTAGAGAAAAGGGTTAGGGCAAGGGCTAGGGATAGATCTACAACTAACCCTTACCCGAACCCTTGTCTAAAATGTTTACCTAGTTCGTCTCCTATAGGCGACGAAATAGGTCGAATTTTCTTCAAAATTTCTCCGAAAATTGACAGTATTTTCTCCATCCCGGATAGAGCACTCCTGTGTACTTAAAACATTCTCATGCACTACAACTGCACTCCCATGCACTAAAAGAGCACTCCCGCGCATTTAGAAAAAAGTGGGGTCCTGGAAAAAGTGGGTTCCAAGCAAATAAACACATTTGTTACTAAGAAAGACAAGGTCTGAAACCCATTTGTGCGTTTTTTCACGTGCACACACACCCATACACACACTCACACACGCATATTTGCAATACATCACAACTGGGTTTATTTAAGAATGTAGGAATCGGAAAGTGTTTTTTTTTTACGGAAAGAACGCAAACTTCTTCTAAAAGTGGAAGAATCTAATGCAAAATTGGCTCTTTCCGTCTAAAAAGTTGACCTAGTTCGTCTCCTATAGGCGACGAAATAGGTAAATAGGTCGAACTGTCTTCAAAATTTATCCGAAAATGGACTGTATTTTCTCCATCCCGGATAGAGCACTCCCTTGTACTTAAAACACTCTCATGCACTACAACTGCACTCCCATGCACTAAAAGAGCACTCCCGCGCACTTAGAAAAAAGTGGGGTCCTGGAAAAAAGTGGGTTCCAAGCAAATAAACCCATTTGTTACTAAGAAAGACAAGGTCTGCTACCCATTTGTGCGTTTATTCAAGTGCACACACACACACAAAACACCCATTGTAAAACATACTACGATACTGTCAGCAGAATTTGTGCAAATAATCTTTAGAAAATATTATATTAATAATTTCCCTTCCCAATACACAACTTCCTCCCCCCCTTCCTCTATCTACCCACCCTCCCCCTCTCCAACATCTTCCGACACGGCTGCTCAAGCATCAGAAGTAGAAGAACGACGCTTTCTTGCCTTGGAGTCTAAAACTGTTTGAAAACGTCTTTGTTTAAATGAATAATTTAAATAAAAGTTTTAGTTACTGTTTCCATTGTTTACGTTTTAGATGCTCACTTATTAGACGTTCACATAGGCATAATCACAGTGTGTGAAACTAAACTAGCCTTTTTTCACTTAGTTCTTTGAGAATACTAACAACCTGCATAGACAAAGCATTTCGTTAGATGATGCAAACTGCTCATTATTTGTCTAGGAAGACTGCTTTTAACCTGTTATTGCAGCCATTTGCATTAGTTTGCAACGAACTTTGATCTTTTATCATTGATTTTGTGGTTGATTTGTAAAGTATATAAGAGTTATGTCTATGAATAATAAATCTGAAAAAGCAGGCATTATTGTCAAAATAGAGAAAGAAATAATAAATTTTACATTGATTAATATCAGTAGAATTTAAAAAGCTGTCCATAACATTATGACATATCCTACATAACAAGACAGTAATACACACCATATTTAACTCTTTACTGAATACATTAACATTATACGACTAATTGATGTTAACATTGACATGTTGGTATGCTTTTCAATTTAGTTGGGTTCACACCCCTCCCCCCCCCCCATTCTCCACCCTCATGAGTCCTGAACATTTTGATATTCATGCCACTAGTTACAGTCTGGAGTATACAGCTAGTGTAATCAAAGGACCTGTGTTACACAAAGAAGTGTGTAGCAAGTGTTCTTTGATGCAGTGTATTAATTGTGTTCCTTTGATTTACTCAAACAGGACTCCGCGAGGAAAAACTACCACAACTGCCCAGAAGAAGGCAAGGAGCTTATCAAGTGGTACACGGAGTGCTGGAACGGTAAGAGATTTTAAATGTCGTTTGTATAGAGCGCTTCTTCAGCTCAAGAGCTGCTCAAGGCGCTGGTCGATACAGGATCTAACTCAAGCCACCCGAGGCGTCCACTTGCAGCCTTTGGGCGCATAGTCTGAGCTAACACACTGATTAATTGACTAATAGTCACTTGTATAACTCTGACACTCCATGCTAACTACCGTAGAATTCTCAGAGCGGTTGACTTTGGTTAACCCATAATGACGTGCTTCGGATCCACAATATGCAACTAGCAAAATACTTACAATTCCTTTTCTTATCCACGTTCATACGTGTGCATGTGTGTCCTCGTATGCATGTCTGTTTGAGCCTGTCAGAACACAGGGATTTCGAGCACGTATTAGAGAAAGTGCTACAAAAGACTTCTGGGCATTTCCTATACCCAACACATCACCAACGACGAAATCCGACAGACCATCACACAAGCCATTGGACAACACGATGACATGCTCACAGTGGTGAAGAAACGAAAACTCCGATGGTATGGCCACGTTACCAGATCATCAGGCCTTGCAAAGACTATTCTGCAAGGCACAGTGCAAGGAGGTAGAGGAAGAGGGAGACCGAAAAAGTGGTGGGAGGACAACATTCAAGAATGGACTGGTTTGACACTGAGCGAAGCCATCAGGGCTGCTGAGGACAGAGAAAGATGGAGTATGCTGGTTAAATGATCATCTGTGGTGCCCCTACGACCTCCGGGTTACGGGACAGGATAGGATAGGATAGGATAGGATTAGAGAAAGGCGACTCCTGGCTAAAAAGATCTGAATGTGATTTTGATTTTTGTTTCATGTTTCAGATACGAAGAAGAATGAGTTCTTACACAAATTGTTGCTCAAGCTTGATCCTAGGCAGCATTACTTCATCTCTAGTTTTCTATCGGTAAGGTTGCTTTTTTTTTCCCCAATATACACAAATGAGTTTTTCTGTCGGTACTGAATGGTAGGAAAAGATGTAACATCGTACCACAATCACCCAGCTGTGACTGGAAACCTGGCTCTATTTAGAACCAGGAAGTTAAAGCTGGAACGAGGGAGAGGAGATGGGCACGGCCCTCTCACTTCTACCACATAAAGGTTAGAGGATAACCCTCTACCTCTGCCTTTTCTTGTTTCAGACCAAACAACATCGAGACTTCATCACACAGCTTCCTGAGAAGCTTTCGTTACAGATCCTGTCTTATCTTTCCCCCAAAGAGCTCGTTGAAGTCAGCATGGTAAGCTAAAGCTGACAATATAGTACTGCTATTAGTATTATTAGTAGAAATGATGATAGGCAAAGTAAGCTGAAACTACGCATTCTGGCGCTTCGCTATGCAAAGATCCAGTTCAGTAAATAACTATTTGACAGATCAGCATTTACATGCGTTCTCTGCAGAATCAAATGTTCAAATGTTGCCATTATCTGACCAATCAAATCTTGCCATTCTTATAGTTTACAATCAAATCTTGCCATTCTTATAGCCTACAATCAAATGTTGCCACTCTTCGACCAACCGAATGTCACCAAACCAATCAAATTTTAACATTCTTTGACCAATAAAAATATCGTCGTTCCTGGTTGAATAGGTGAGCAAGGCATGGCAGAAGCTGGCCAACCACAACAGCCTATGGGAGGCGAAGTGTCGGGAGGTGAAGCTGGAGGTGCCAGTGTCAGACAACCCAATATGGAAGAAAGTGTTCATTGACAATCTCTACCTCAGACTTAACTGGAACAGGGGGGCCTGCCGAGTCACAGACTTCAAGGGTCACACGCAGAGGTATTTAAATTTTTTTTATTTCCATATTAATCTGCGTCTCGTTCATTCCATACACATGATAATTATTGAATTGAAAGGTCAAACAAACGTATATTCCAGAAGGCTATCTCACCTCCCTCCCTCCCTCCCCTCTCATCCCCTACCCTCTTTCCTCTATCTACGACAATATCAGTCGTGCGTGAACTTTTGCGGCAACATAACGCTACTGAATATTACTTAATTGCAGTCGTATGAGTTTCAGCATAAAAATACTGTCGTTTTATTCCAATTATGGTTCGAAATTTTAAAGAAATGTATCTTATAAATTGAAACTGATGTTACGGTAGAATTATGATCAACCTGTTGACTTCTTACGATGCACAGTCCTATCTCGTGTTCATTTTCAGTCCTTGTACACGAATGTACGCGAAACATCATTACAGTACTATTGTTAAAAACGAAATGGTTAACCCCTAAAATACTGTACTAAATAGTCTACTATACATGACAAATGATCGTTTCAGCGTCCTGACTGTGACGTTCGACAAGGAGCGGCTGGCAAGCGGTAGTGCAGATAAGACAATTCGTGTATGGGACATGAAGACTGGGCAGACGCTGCACGTGCTGAAAGGCCACTCCAAGGGCATCTGGTGTCTGCGGTTCTTCACGCAGCACCTGCTGGTGTCTGGATCCTTTGACTCCACAATCAGGGTGAGAGTGAGTTTGCTGTTGAGGAAAAGCTGCTGTTAACCTAACAGAATACAGATCTTCATATGTCCTCAAGACCACTACAGCAAAGGTGAATGCTTAAATGCGACAAATGCTTGGTACTAAAGGCAGCAAAGATCAAGATGATAAACGACATTACGGAGATTCTTCCGCAATCTCCTCCGTCTGTGGCTATGGTAAGGAAATTCGCCATCTTCAAGGGAAGCGATTCTTTCATATTGTTTGACCAGCTCTACTTACTCAGCTCACCACGACTGCGCTTTCTGTCAAGGGTATTGTGCAGAATCATTTAAGCAAGGCTGTTGTGTTTGGAGGTATGGTCAAATCAGGCAGGCTTCCATCTTTGGTAAAAAGGTGATATCACTGTATCCTTCCATGTTCTGTTAATTAGGGCCAAGGTTTTTGACTTATCTTGTGGATCTTGTTACATTCGATGCTGTTTTTTATCAGTTGATTCAGCCCCGATGCTTGAAGTACTGATAAAGTGTAACCCAGATTCGTTTATCCACGCAGCCTGCTCACTCAGCAACACGGCAAAGTCTTCGTATGTAGTTTTCCTTCTTTATTCAGCATACATCAACACTGCATACAATCGCTTTTTCCACTCTCAGCTTTTGACTTTCAACACTCACTCTTTTTGTTGAGTTGAGTTGAATATAGATTAACGTCCCCGGACACATAAGCGTATAGGGGACTTATCACTCTTTTTCAAACAGTGCGGCACTTATATATATTCTCTACATACTCCAGAACAAGCGAGAATACCCCACATGAAATACCACAACCAATCAAAAGTAATTTCATCATCACTGTCTCACGTCATACAACCCTATTTGGAATGGAAGCTTCCATGTTTACCACTAGAACTATCCATACGCTTCGATCGATAGTAAACAACTGACTCGAGAAAATTCTCAAATAATATCGAGCAACTAAAATTATCAACGTTATACAAAGTTTTTTCTAATAACAACGCAAAATCAAATCAAATGTAATACACTCTATTATTGCATGCTTTGCAAAATAAAACGAACAGATCTATCGCGCGCGCTTCAGACATAATAATCGTGCGCATTTTACACGCACCATCATGCGCGTTTCAACGTAACAGATCTACATACCTTTTTCCACGAATACATATGATCCGTACAGTAAGTCGCATTGTATTAAGAGCTTTCTGATACATACCTCTTAAACACATTTTCAGGAATAGATCTGGTTGATAGATCGACTCAAGATGTGTGTATGTATGTGTTGTGGATCTCTAACACTCGAAATGGGTGTGTGTATGTGTTGTCCAGTCCAATCTAATTCAACGTGCAATGTATGTGTTGTGTGTGACAGATATGGAACCTACGGACAGGAACGACGTCGAGGACGTTGTTGGGTCACGCTGGACCAATCTGGTGTATGGTGTTGCGTGGAAACACGCTCGTATCAGGATCTCAGGACAGAACGGTAAGTGACGGATAAAAGTAAAGAGTAAACGTAATTGTTTTTTTTTTCAGCTCACAGAGCTGTTCAAGACGTCAGACGAAAGAAGGGTCGGACCCAAAGCCGCCCAAGATGAGAAGTTCCTGCATCTGTTAGACGGTCAGTCACTACGAACCGAACAGCCTGTGTGTACTGATTTATAGGATCCTGTCGTTTTGACACCATGACCAGGTTCTTTAATTAGCTGTTCAAGCTAAACACGAAGGGAATGTGCGGGTCTTTTTGCATGAATGGTCTATATGAGCAGTTTATGAAGGATATTGTTTTACATGTAGCCTTAAAAATTGGGGAATGAGAGCTGTGGTCTAAATTCAGTGTAAGCTTAAGTGAATAAATAGATGCCTTAAATAAAGCTGTTGAATTGAATGAAACTGAATTGGTTGTTTGCTCAGCGTAAATTAAGGCAATGATAACATTAACAACAGCACAACATAGAAACAACATCAATAAAAACTTGAACGTTACTTTTGCAATGTCATTTCAGGCCAAGGTGTGGGACATCAACCGCTGCCTGTTACTGCACACACTGTTGGGACACAACGCCGCCGTCTTCGCCGTTGACATGAACGAGACCGCGTCTCTCATCATCACAGGATCCGCCGACAGGGTTCGTCATCGTCACCGTCATTACTGTCTCAGCTTTAAAAGAGGATTAAACCCGCCTTAAACACAGTTTAAAACCTTTTACTGTGGCATATTGCATAACTAAAACAGTAGTTCTGTACTCTGTCAGAATCAATTCTATGTAAAGGTCATACCCTAGAGATACTATTAGGACCTATTACTATATTAGTGTATAGTAGGTTAACTCCCTAAGGTGGAATATAGGACGACACATTTGACGTAACAAAGATCGGTCTTTCAAATGGGGTGAACCCCGATGATCACCCTTTTTAGCGCGGTTGTATTGGACTGTGTGTGCATATTGAACGCTCGTCCATGCAGGCAGATAGTCTTGCGTCCCCGTTGAAGAGCTGATCACCGCCGCCGTTGATTCCTGTATTTCAGCCCTTATTCATGTGATTTAAACAATGGTTTTTCACTCCACAGACTGTACGGCTGTGGACGATAGAGACGGGAAAGTGCAAGAAGGTGATCTGGGTCAGTCAGACCACCTCCATCATGTCCGTCAGTTACAGCCAGGGTTACTTCGCCTGTTCCTACGGCAACGCCATCTGCCTGTACAATGGTACCAAGCTGGTCCGAACTTTCAACGAACACAAAAAGAGGTGAGAACTGAAAAGAGGAACGCTTGAACACGAAAAAGCCAAGGAACGGACCAACCTATCCATGCCTCACTACAATACTCTCATAATAAGTAATAGTGATATTGAAAGTTACAAAGACGAAAGAGGAGACTTCCGAGCTTGTGGTTGCTAGTAGTTGCATCCGAGAGATAGAGGTGGAAAACTCAGACAGCTTTTGTGACCCATGAGTCCCCCAATTGCTTTTCCCATTTAGGAACTAGAATTAAGATAAGATAGAACAGAGTTTATAAAATAATAATAGGTAAAACATTGGTGTTCCATTGTGATTGACTATGCCATACATGATACATTGAATAGCTAAGACAGGTATGTCTAATAACAGCATCCTTGTAAAAGTATATAGATTTTACACGGAACAACTGAACTGAACGGATTTGCTATTGTTTCTATTGCAGAGTGGAGACAGTGGAACTGCGAATGGCCAACGCTGAGACAGGGGAAGGGATGATCGTCAGTGGCGGCAAGGATGGCTTGTGCAAGTACTGGGACATCACGAAGTAAGTACACAACATAGATTCACGACGACAATGATGGATGTTTACATTGACTGGGGCCTTATATGCCGTTAATGTTCATGCCACTGCAGATTGTTGGAAATAGAATTATTAAGGAAACCTCTGCTCCTTTGCTAGACGCAAAGCAACTGCCATCTCACACTCCATAGCAATGGCGTGTGTTCAAACTCTTGCGCTAAACAGAATAGCTATATGTGTTTGTTTGCAATAAAAATGTTCTTCGACATCAAGAATCTATGGCGGCCTACTAGCGCCAAAACCTGATAATTACAATTATCATGTGATAATTACAAATATCATGGACTAATTACAATTATCAAGAGATAATTACAATTATCCTTGAAAATTACACAATATGTTCGTGTGATCATGTTTAATTTTCAGTTTTGGCTCTTATCAATCCGCCTGGAAATGCGCCAAAACTGAAAATTGTAATTATCACATAATAATTAAAATTATCACTTGATAATTATAATTTTCACGTGATCATGCTTAATTCTGGTAAGGCGGCGTACTAGCGTCAAAACCTGCAAAACTTACATGTATCAGTGGTAATTGTAATTAACACGTGTTCTGTGTAATTCACAGAGATACCGGTAATTCACAGTGTTAATTACTAATTTTCAGTTTTGGACACGCTTTACTATGGCCAAAACCCCAGGCGTGCTGGGAACAGTGCCGCTGCCGCGCATCAGGCCGCGCATGCTCATCTTGATATTTATAAATGTCAGTGATAATTGTAATTATCGCTTGATAATTGTAATTATCTCTTGATAATTGTAATTATCTTTTGATAATTGTAATTATCTCATGATATTAGTAATTATCAGGTTTTGGCGCTAGGAAAGCATGGCAAATACTGATAATTATTAATTAACACTGCGGATTACCGGTATCTCTGTAAATTACACAGAACACGTGATAATTTCAATTATCTCGTGATAATGGTAACTCTCGGTTTTGGCGCTAGTGGGCCGTCATAAGAATCCTCAACAAATTTCATGGCTGTGGGCCTAGACTTTGTCCCTGACGTGAAGGCACATAATGGTAAGCAGATTATTGACAATAAAGGCAATATGGTAGTTCATTGGCAGCCTACTGATACTATAATAGCACACAACTACCTTATCCACTTCATGTCGCCTCCAGATGATGTATTAATCGGATTCTCGTTGTTCTTGGACTAATGCCACTTTGACCACAGATGACAACGATGATAGAGTATTATATGTCGTTAAATATCAATGCTATAATATAGCACCGCCACAAAGGATTAGCTTGAACCTGAAGAAACTGCATAGGCCTGAGAGCTAGAACATAATGAATATTGCAGGTAAGTGCAGGACATGTGCAATAGGCCGATGCATCATACAGTGGTCACTTTCAGACATTATTGGAATAAGATGAACGTCGATGTTGAACCGCTGATGGTAATGATGATGAGGATGATGATGAGGATGATGATGATTATAAATATGATCATAGTAACGATAATGACAAGGAATCGCCTCCAACCCCACTCCTCAAACTAGAAGGACAAAGTCCATATGACTCTATCCTATCCTATCCTATCCTGTCCCATAACCCGAAGGTCGTAGGGGCACCACAGATGATCGCTTAACCAGCATACTCCATCTTTCTCTGTCCTCAGCAGCCCTCATGGCTTCGCTCAGTGTCAAACCAGTCCATTCTCGAATGTTGTCCTCCCACCTCTTTTTCGGTCTCCCCCTTCTTCTACCTCCTTGCACTGTGCCTTGCAGAATGGTCTTTGCAAGGCCTGATGATCTGGTGACGTGGCCATACCATCGGAGTTTCCGTTTCTTCACCACTGTGAGCAGGTCATCGTGTTGTCCAATGGCTTGTGTGATGGTCTGTCGGACTTCAATGTTGGTGATGTGTTGGGTATAGGAAATGCACAGAAGTCTTCTGTAGCACCTCATCTCCATGCTTTGTATTCTTCGTTGGAGATCTGCTGTGAGGGTCCATGCTTCGCAAGCATATAGGAAGATGGAGATGACCAGAGAGCGCAGCAGTCTTACTTTGGAATGTAGACTGATGGTTCTGTCTTTCCAAATGGGCTTCAACCTTGTCAGGGCAGCAGTTGTTTGTGCGATCCTGGAGAGGACTTCCTGTCGAGACCCATTGTCTGACACAATGGCTCCTAAATATTTGAAGCTGTGCACTGTGTTGAGGGATTGGCCTTGTACTTTGATGTCCGTGTTGATGCCATTGGTGTTGTTGGTCATCATTTTGGTCTTCTCTGCACTTATTTCCATTCCATAAGCTCTGGAGGTGGTGTCAAGCCTCTGTACAAGCTGTTCAAGTTCTTGTTCCTCTCCAGCCAATCCATCAATATCATCCGCAAAACGAAGATTGGAGATTGCTCTGCCCCCTATGCTGACTGTGCCTTCGTGATCTGCAAGAGCATCTGACATGATGCGCTCTAGGAAGATGTTGAAGAGTGTTGGAGAGAGTAGGCATCCTTGACGCACACCGATTGTTGTTCTGAACCAGTTCCCGATGACGCTGTTATGGAGGACTGCACTGGTAGCCTTGTCATACAGGCTTTTGATGACTTCTATAATTTTAGGGCTGATGTTGTAAACTTTCATGGTTGCCCATAGAGCTGCATGCCAGACTCGGTCAAATGCCTTCTTGAAGTCTATGAACACATGATATAGATGTTGTTGGTGCTGTAGGTATTTCTCACAGATTATTCTGAGGTTGAAAATCTGTTCAGTGGTACTTCGCCCTGCCATGAATCCTGCTTGTTCTTCAGCTATGATTTGTTCAGCTTGTGGTTTCAACCTGTTGAGTATTATTTTCAGGAGGACCTTGCTGGGATGGCTGATGAGGCTGATGGTGCGGTAATTTTCACACTCCTGAAGGTTACCTTTTTTGGGAAGAGTGATGACAAGCGACTGGGTCCATGGTGTAGGCCATTCCCCACTCTGCCAGATCTTGTTACAGATAATGGTGAGAGCATCAGTCATCGCTTCTCCTCCTGCTTGTAGCAGTTCCGCTGGTATGTTGTCCACTCCCGCTGACTTCCCTTTCTTCAGCGATTGCACTGCTGCCTCAACTTCTTCCCGGAGAATTGGGAGGATTTCTTCTTCTTCTCTGCTCTCGGGACATGCTAGAACTGATGGGTCTCCATTTGGTGTATGGTTGTAAAGGTCAGAGCAGTACTCTGTCCATCTGTCCAAGACTTCTTGTTCTTCTGTAAGGCAAATGCCAGACTTGCTTTGGATAGTGGAGACTTTGGGCTGTTTAACACTTGTCAGCCGCTTCACCGTCTGGTAGGCCTTCTTGCTGTTGTTCTTGTTCAGATTGTTCTCTATTTCCTGGCATTGATCTTCTATCCAGTTCTCCTTTGCTGTGCGCATGCCTTTTCGGATGTCATTGTTGATTTTTCGGTAGACATCAGCTCCCTGTGAGGTGTTCTTTTTCTTTTTTAACTCTCTTCGTTTATCACACAGATCCAAAAGTTCAGGTGTGATCCACGGCTTCTTCTTTGGTCGGTGCTTGCCAAGGATCTCAGTGGCGGCATCTGTTACAGCTGAGTTGAAGGTATTGGTCATGGTGTTGACATCTACTTCGCCTGCCCCCAAAATAAGCAGTGGTGCAAATTTCCCTCCAATTGTGGCCTGAAATATTTTTGCCACCTCCGGGTCTTGCAGTTTGTCCAGGTCGAACTTCAGCCTAGTGCACTTTGCTGTATTTACTCTCTTCAAATGGAGCCGGAAAGACATCATCACGAGATCGTGGTCACTTCCAATGTCTGCTCCTGGAAAAGTGCGTGTCCTGCCAATGTTGATGCTTGATCTGAAGCGTTTCTTGACCATGATGTAGTCGATCTGGTTGTGATGTTCCCCGCCGGGACTGTGCCATGTCCATCGTCTGGATTTTTTTTGTGGAGACCAAGCGTGTTTGCCAGTACCAGATTGTTGTATCTGGCAAACTCCAATAGCCTCAGACCCCTGTCATTTGTCTCGTTGTTGCAGTGGGGTCCGCATGTGTCTCCCCAGTTGTGGTGCGCATCTTGGCCAACCTTGGCATTCCAGTCGCCTTGCACTATGACTATGTCCTTCTTCGGCACTTGGTCAAGGACCGCCTGTATATTTTCATAAAAATCCTCCACTTCGCTGTCTTCATAGTCTGATGTTGGGGCATAGGCCTGGATGATGGTAATGTTGAAAGGGGTTGCTCTCAGACGGATGGTAATGAGTCTACTGGAGACTGGGCGGCAACCCATGACAGTGGCTAGAATGTTCTTGTGGACCAAGAATCCAACGCCGTGTTCGTGCCTGTCATCTCTACCGCTGAAATAGAGCTTGTGGCCTTTGTCAGTCGTTGTTTCACCTAGGCCTTTCCAGCGCAGTTCGCTGATACCTAGAACGTTCCATCGATAGTGGTCCAGCTCGTGGGCCAGTTCTTCTAATTTTCCTTCCGCAGTTAGGGTCCTGTGACGATGTTGTTTCTCGTGCGGATCTTGCTAATTTGTCCATCAGTAGCATACTTTTCACCTCCGTCCTGGTGGCCAACGGAAGGCGCGGTCCTTGTGTAGCCGGGCGACGACCGATCCGGCATGGAATTAGTGGATAGCCTCATCATGTGTTGTGTCTTGGGCAAAAAAAAGACCTGGCAGGGCCCAATCCTCTCCAGGCTGTTGGCCACAGCCGAAATCCACGAATACAGTGTGGCTCGCCTTGGCCCTGAGCACGTGGTCGTTGAACCTGTAGTAACGTGAGGTTCCTCCGCCCTGGCCGGTGACTTCTGTGTAGAAGACTTTCGCCCAGTGATGCCGTGCTAACATCACCCCTGTTAGTCGCCTCTTACGACACGCCGGGAAACGTTGGGTCTATTCTATTTGCCCGAACCCACAGACCATATGACTCACATGCTCCTTATGGAACTTGCAATATTTAACATAAAAATGAGTGCCCAGAAAAAAACAAAATGAAACGGTGGCATTAAAATGCAAAGTAATACAGACTTTGATCTTTCGATGCCCTTGACCCATGGCTCCAAATACACTCATGTACAAACAAATAAACTACAGCAAGAGTTGTATTATGCCAAAAACAGTGGCCTTGGGATGAACTTGACCTTCACTTGACTTCTCATGCTCATGTATGATCAAATAACCCAATGGGTTAAATATAACAATTCCAATGTGCGATAACCCATTTTTAAACATTTACCAAGGCTTAAAATGATGACCTTCAAGATCAACACAAAAACGGAACATATATAAAAGAGCAATCTATCATAAATATACATCAGAAAGTCTCCTCTCTGAAAATCCTTACCGGGAAGAGAGGGGACTATAAACTGATTAAATAAATAAATAAATAAATATACAAGTTTGCTCTATATCTCTCATAGTTTATGGTCAAAGTCACTTCAAAGTACCTATACCAACCGACTTTGGACAGTTCCAGTGATTTTAACCTTGAAGAGAGGTTGACCAAATGTGCAAAGTATGTGCGTCTCATTGATATCTATTATGCAGTAAAGAATCATAAGTTCAATATTAATAACTTAGGAAAAAAGTGAAATTTTGTGAACAATTTTTGGACTAACATTTGTTGACCTGTGACCTTGACCTTGAAGTGAAGTTGTTCATTCACTGATCATTTGTGAGGTCTCATGGATATACATCATCTTACCACGTTCTTAGCTGTCATAGTTGAAATAGGTTCTGAGATATTAAGCCACTTGCAAATTTTGCACAGATGGACACATTTTCTTAATATCATTTTTAGACTATGTAGGACTCATCTCGCACAGATTTGCAAAAAAATCTGAATTTGTATTGCTATGCATGTGAGTCAACAAGTGTACGATCTAATCAATGCTGTATGCTATATCACCTCTGGTAAGACTGTTCATAAGTAGGTGTATTTTTCTGTTATAAAAAAAATGTACAATTCTTCTGTTATATAACTACAATGTTCTCCTTTTTCAGGTCAGACAGCATCCAGACGTTTGAAGGCCATACACAGGGGGTGAACTGTATTCATTTTGACGAACTCAGAATTGCCACTGCCTCTTTCGACCACAAGATACGCCTCTGGGACTTCAACATCTAACAAGTTCAAATCATGATTAGAATAAGCAGAGATCCGTTGGATCAGGCTGGCCTATACTTTAACCTGCTTCAGAGGCCTAGGTCAACGGGCTCTGGTACCCTGTGTGAAAATGAAAAAAAAGATGATGTGGGCATCAGAGATCAGTATTGATAAATTATTATCAAAATCACTAGAAACTTGACAATGAGGAATGAGCATCATATGCACCAACTTCCAAATGTGATCATTACAGCCCATCCTTGCCCTAGCTTCATTGTTGCCAAAATACTGACTGTGAATGTTACATCGTGTGAAAGCAAGGTGGCGCAACGTCTCCTTGGGAAGAGTTTATTTATTTTGTTTTTTAAATTAAAAAAAAAATCCAATTAAAGGGGAGGAGATGTGGTTAGGACACAGAAAGGCTGCCAGTTGCCACAAGTGTGGCAAAGATCACAAACTAATTCACCACCACCAACTCAGTCCTGTTGTTGCCAGAGTACTGACTGTGATACGTGTAAATAGATGGATTAGGCGTACTCATTGTTTGTTGAATTCCATGTTGCTTCCCCCCGTGTGGGAGTGCTGGGGGTTTCTGTATAAATAGTATCCCCACTTTCTGGAAATTGAGTGCTTTAAATTACCACTGTCGCTGTCTTTCTCATTTGTTTTTTCTTATTCCTACTCTGTTCTATCAATCTGCTATACTAGCTTCTTCTTCGCTAGAACAGTCACCTACCTTTTTTCTTGAAAACTCTTCCAGGACAAAACTCCTCATTTGTGTGCGAGATCGGTTGTATCAGCTTGGGAATATTGGACGCTTCCTGCCAAATGGTCACTAGGGCTTCCTATGATATTATTACTTAGCAATGTAGGCATTCTATATGTATATGTTTTGTTGATATTTTTATAATGATGTTTGTATTTTATTTTGTTTTTGTAAATGGGAGTTCGATATATTAGAGTATAGCCTCAGCGTCCGCTGCATGGGATACCTTTATTGTACAGTGACCGGCTGGTGGAGTGCCTTCAGCGTTACCACTAGGGTTGTTTCAGCAGATCTTTAATGCGGATCAGGGGCGAGTGCTCTTTCAGCCAAGTTATGGTCTTGATTTTGTGGTCCTGATTCGGCTCTTTGCAGTCCGCTGGACCCTGTAAGCAATGTATAACTAACCATTTTGCTTCTAATCACAATTGTATAGTTACATTGCCTTAAGTTTATACTGCCACCACCCTCCCACCCACCTATTACTTGGTTGGGACACTTCAAAATATCCACTAAGTAGGCACCAACTCCTTGACCAACTTTAGCCCACCCCAATATCCTATCCGACTAAAGAAAAAAATACATACCCTGCAAACTGTGAATTTGAGCTGAGCAATGATTGCTTTACTACAAATATAGCAAGTCGTAAATCTGGCAACAAAACACACCTGCTTACCTACAGTATTATGAAACTTTGTGTATATATGCGTTTAATTTAAAAGCAATTTATTTGTACATCATGTTGTTTTTTCTTATATTTATGCATTGTTATAGTGGGGTTTTTTTTATGCAATGTTTGTGTAGGGGGAGACCATTTGAGACAATAGCTGTTTTAAAAGAATAATTAAATATCTACCAGTTACTTGTTTATCTTTATAGTTTGTTGTTTCAGGTTTACAATACATTGGTATGTAATGTATTGTGAAGTTGTTTTTCATGGTTTTTTGTGTGTTTTGTTTTGATTTAGTCAAAAGCCATTGATAAAACTGGAACCCTTTCTAACAATGAACTGTTTATCCGTCCAGAATAATGAAACTGTACACAATGACATTACAATGTTATTAATTCATTTATTTATTTGTACACTGCTGATATGAATTCTAGAATTGTTAATGCAATTTTTGGGTTGTTGTATTTGAAAATCTGATGTGCACTGCATACTTTGCTTTTGTTTTGAAGACATGGATGAATCTATGTCAAATAAAAGTCAAAGAAAACTAACGTACGTGACTTATTGTCCTATCTCTCTATATCAAAGTCTTACTCTCTCTCTCTTGCAACATTAACAAGAAACTCAAAAGGTACTTTAAAGACGTTAAATCATATTGACAACATTTTATTTAATCCTTGCAAAAATGTTCACAGTCAAACATCAACAGCTCATTGACACACATTCATGCTATCTTACAAGATATCATTCAAGTACTTACATTAACAACAGATACAAAACTACACAATTATTCATCAGATTAAACCATAATGTACATGAAAATGTTGTCAATATTCCACACATCCACAGCATTATCCACTTTCATTAACTCGTACTCACCGCTATATTACTAACACAAATACACACAAAGCAACACTCCACTCTCACATACTTCTCTATTACTTCTAGTAGAGGTCCTTGGTAAGCACATTTCACACGAGCCACGCCAGTTCTGCCATTCCTCTATGATTTTGAATAACCTGCTACTTTTAATCCCTGATGTCCCGCAAATTTTTCTTCACACCGCAGCTTCCTCGTTTAGTGATTGACAAACTGTCCTGTAGTGAGTCTCGATTGTAAAAACCATATTATTAGGTTCAAAACAATTTCCTCAGACTCTGCTCGTCATTTTTTACACCTCACTGTCTCATGGTCACTCACAAACAGTGATTCACAAACTGCTCCAGGACTCTCAATAGTAAAAACCACCTCAGCCCCAATGGCTTAGTCCCAATACTTTATGACGCCGTCCCAGCCTGCAGTGGCCATTTTGGAGGTTTCATGTGGATGCCACAGCACGTTGATGCAGACATCGTCATGTGCCTTGAACTTGCTGTACAGCTTAGTGCTCTTCCAGTCCCAGATGTACACCTTACCATCAGCATCACCACAGGAGATGTAGCTGTAATGACATACACATGCATATTGTTAATATATATATATTTAGCATTGCTATGCATGTGAGTCAAAAATTCACCATCTCTCGAGGTACTGAGAATGTTTTTTATGTGCTCAAAATCTATTGCCAAGCGTAAGATATTGGCCAAGTACAAAGCAACTGACAGTAAAGTCACTTTGATATTATACACAATCAAGAAATGAATAGCACATGCCAATGTCATGCTTTTAGAGAAACTCCAATGATTTTCTTAAAGTTAAAAGGAAGCAACATAATCAACACAGTTATTGGAATGTATAAATCATAACATTTGAAAACTCCTAACCCTTATCTTTCTCAAATATCATCTGTCCTCTCCTAATCCTCCCCCCTCCAAGAAATAAAGGCACCAACAACCAAATGATACAAACAAAACAACTGTATAACACATTTACACCCACATAGTAAAGAGGAGAAGAAAAACAAATCCAGCCTAGCTGTTAGCAATAATCAGAAATAATTCCAAGTTTTACACATGTTCTATAACCAACACTATCCGAGTAAAAAAAAACACGTAAAAATGTGTACAGCTAAAATGAAACGCAACAAACCTCATTTCAGGTGAGAAATCAATGCCACAGGCATAGCCAGCCACCATGTGTCCTTTGAAGGTCTTTTTCCTCATGAACTTGAATCTGTTGAGCACATCAAACACGCACACCTTGTTGTCCATTGACTGGCATGCCAGCCACTTGCCTGCACAATGAAGTCATTGAATAATCAAATTAACAAAGCAAATTAAAAAATTCATTCATTCAATGTATCGATCAATCACTCAATAAAATAATCAATAAAATCAAAACAAACAAGCATATAACTAAGAAATAAATAAACGAGTCAAGCAAGTACACAGACAACCGATTGTTCAACCACATACTAGTCAATCATAGGTGAGGGATTACTACAACAAAATCACTTAATCGCACAATACATCCATGGATTAAATAATTCAAACAATCAAATGTAAAGAATCAACAACTTAACATAACAACATGTAAAGATTTCAACAACTTAACATAACAACATAATACAGTAGACCAGAATAATAATAGAAAATTATCTCTCAACCAAGGATGGCTTCTTATACAAGGGAGGTAATCCGCGCAGTTGGCAATGCATCATTAACCCTCAGCATCCTGTAGCGCTCTTACTACTTAAAATACAGTGAAGTAAATTCATGCTTTTTTTCTCTTTTTTAAATGGGTTAACGACATTTACAAACAGTCTATACAACAACATAAAACAATAGTCCACTAGTCTCTCCCAGTACCTGGATAAAATGAAAGAACGGTGCAAACTTGACAATCAACTCAATCGCTGCTTACCATTTGGTGACAATGTGACTGCAGGCATCGAGTGCATAGAGGGATCAGCGATGTACTTGAAGTCTACAGGAATATCCCTGAAAAACGACAGACCAAATGGATAACATCAACCAAAGAACACCGTAATGGAAACAAACTACATTCCACTATTTGTTTAACGCGGATGAGACCTATAGAGAAATACTTCTCTAGACAGGCATTGTTCTATACAATTCTGAAACATATCATTGAATCTTTCTTTTTTTACAGTTCTTTCTGTATTTTATGTACTTAAAATATAATTTATTATCTAAGGAAGATGGGTACTAAACAAAATTAGTGCGTAATAATAGTATAAGACAAAGAACACAAACCATTCCCAAACTCTCAAACTCTTGTCGTCGGATGTAGAGACGAATCTTCTGTTCTGGTCAACAAATGTGATGGTGTTGACTGCTCCTAAATGTCTGTCATACTCTTGCACTATCTCCTCTGTCCTTATGTCCCACTGCAAACACAGAAATATTACAATATCCCCAAATGTATACACAAAACATAACACTGGTTAGCTATAAAAACTTTACAGACGGATGCACTAATAAATAAACAATCGAACATGAGCTTAATTATTAAAACTGCAGCAAATTAAAACAACGCCCCTCTTAAACAGTACAAAACCAACACAAAAGGAATGAACGCAAATATGCATTATTAACACACAAACACAAGGAAAGAAAGCCCAAAATGCACAAACACATCAAAGTGCTCAATTTACAAATGTAAAAAGTGTAACAAATACCAACTATAATTGGCATTCCTGCATTGAGAAAGAAGTGCTTGTAAGATCCCTGTAAACTCAAAATTAAAACTTCCTGTCAAAAAAAAAAGAAGAAGATATTTTTAATTTAAAAATAAAAAATAAAAGAGCCTGATAATTTACACACTATTCTGCTTTACAATAGAAAGAGAGTTACTCACACACACAATTTTCTTGTCAGATGTGCCAGCTACAAATAAATGTTGCTTGTCCTCATCTGGATGGAACTTGACACAGTAGGGCACTTTTCTGCTAGTGAACCTTGCCTTACATTGGCCTGTGGAGCATTGAAGAAAGAATAATAAAATCATATGATGTTCAAAATCAAATATCAAAACATTATTTTTGTTACTGTAATATTGGACTAGACATTATAAAACTCAAAAAAAAAAAAAAATTAAATTAAAAAAAATAAATAATAAAAAAATATTTGTACCAAATTTTTTTTTAAAGAGAAAGAAAACAATTTAAAAATCAAACTGCAATATTTTCCTCCATACAAATACTGCACAAAACATTATCAAACTGAAAAATAAAAATAAAAGAATTAAAATAAATAAAAATAAAACGTCCTAACATGTGCAGTCAACGTTCGTAAATTTTGTAAAGAAAGAGGGGTTGGGGGAAAGAGAAAGAAAAGAGACGAAGGTAAGAAGTAGAGAAAGAGATGAGAGTGAGTGTGGGGGAGTGGAGGGTGGCAGTGGAGAACAGAGAGAAAGTAGAAAAAAGAAGAAGAAAGAAGGAGAAGAAAAAGGACGAGAACAGAAAGGAGCATAACCTGTTTCTGTGTCCCAGAGTTTGCAGTATCGGTCGTAAGCACAACTGAGGAATTCCTTTCCGTCATTGTTGAAAGACACATCCCTCACTGCCTGTTTGTGACCCGTGTATGTACGAACGCACCTTCTATTATTATACACTTCCCATATCTGTAACAAACAAACAAACGCACACAAAATGCATTTTAATGATTGAAAGACAAAACGCTTGCCAAGGTACACCTATAAAGGTAATTGGAAAAGATAAAGAGAGTTTCTAAGTGAGTTAGAGTACTTACAGTCAGACATATTTACTTCCTTTCCTATCCTATCCCATAACTCGAAGGTGGTTGGGGCACCACAGATGATCTTTTGACCAGCGTACTCCATCTTTCTCTATTTTATTTCTTTATTTACTTATGTAGGCAAAAAAGTTATTGCAAAGTGGAGTGCTGAGCAGAGTTTCCCATAACGCACTGCGCCTAATTTACGCATAAAAATATAGAAATGACGCAGGGATTTCAGATCTGTGCGTCTTTATGACGCACACGTTTTTCTCTGCCAAGACACAGTCATTTTTCGTGACCTTACAGCAATGATCGGCATCTTTATTGAATTGGTGTTTGTTTGTTTATTTTTGCTTAATGTCCACAGACACCAGTGTACAGTAGACGACGATTTTATACTTCCGCTGACATAGTTTTGTAGAGTTTTTCCCCTTGCCATTATTTATTATTATTATTGCCAGGAAGTTCAGCTCTGACAAGGAGCGCAGGTAAAAAAAAAAAGGTTTTCTTTGACTTTCATAATTATCTCTCTCTCTTTTTTGTTGGGAGGAGGGGGGGGGGAGGGGGATGGTGGGGAGGGGGAGGGGGGGGGAGGAAACCACATTCAGGTGCCAGTGCAAAATGTTAACTTATCTGTTTTCACTTCAACCTTTTCTTTCTTTGTTTTGCAATTGACAAGAAAAAAAATCAATTTCACTGTTGTTTACATTATGGATAGAAACCAGAATAAACTAAAAATTGTTTTGTTATACTGAATGCGTTGTATTATTGTTTTGCCATCATTTCTGTGTGTAAGTAATTGTCTGTTTGATCAATCTTGATTTGACCCTTAAAAATTTTGAAATGACCCTCCGAATTTTCATCAGTGCATCAACGTTGACTGCCAGTTTTGAGGCCTATGGGAACCCTTGCTGAGAAAACTATATTACAACATAACTAAACTAGAAAAAAACCAAAAACGCCACAAAAGACAGAATTGAGAATATACAAAGAGTAAGTAAATAAAAGTCTCCAAGAATGGTACCTGTAAGTAAGTTATAATAATAAAATGTTCCAAATGACTGACAAAAGAATTGATCATAATGTATTTTCCAAAGTACACAGGTTTGCTCTTAAGTTTGTTCCCATACTTTCACTCAGTCCAACAGTTAACAAACAATAATGAAGCAAACAAACAGGTCTTTAAAAGTGGAGTTGGGAAAGTGGAGATAGGGGGAGGTGGATGGAATCATATTGCACGGTTGTTAGAAGGATAGAAATGCACTGCACCGATCTATTCTTCAGAAGGGAACCAACAACAACCAAACAAACAAAACCTACCTTGATTTTAGAGTCCATGCTGCAAGACAACAAGAGGTGAGCAAATCGGGGAAACCAGCGGATAGCAGAGATGCCTTTAGTGTGTCCACTCCAAGTGTGGATCTGTTTCTTGGGCAAGAAACATTTCTCCGGAGGCTCTTCTGATTTCAAGTTTACACCCACGTCCTGGGGTGGATGTAAGAATGAACGGCCCTGGTAATCCACTGCATCCTTGACTGAAATAATAACAATTACAAATTTTAATTTTCCAGCACAATTTCAAGCCAAATGTGTGCTCAAATTGCTCAAATGCACACACTTATAGAAACTCTTGCAAGATCAAGTAACCCACACAAATTAATAAGCAGAACTGTTAGAAATTGGGATTACTTGATAAAGAATCTACATACACCTGGCAAACATTTAAATGCAAAAACATAATTCATGCAGCTAAGAACAAAATGATGTAAAATCTCCAAAAACTATTATAAATCTTATTGTCCCTTTTTCTATAGGGAAATTCTGGGCCGCCTTCCATGGGGAAAGCGTAGTCACAGCCTGAGACGCGCCCAAACCCAACCTACCTAACACTAGTTGTGATTTTGAAATTTTGCTGGGGGAGCAAACCTGAGTACCCGGAGAAAACCCCCGAGACGTTGCCCTAGTCGAAAGTAAATAATATTCGGAGAAACATAACGCCCAGATGCTGGATCGAACCCACACCTGTCAGACGCCATTGGTTTCTGGCCTGTGGACAAGGCAAGTTAGTCCCGCCTTAGCCCACTTGGCCATAACGCTCGCTTTAAATCCTATGTAGCAGTTGAAATGCCTACGTTATTGCAAATGATAAACACTAAATGACATTTATAGGTAAGTGCGAACAAAGTTTCGCATACTGTGCAGTGTGGTTTTCTCCTCGATGGGTTTCTCGTCTGTGACTTTGCCAGCCTTGGCTCTTTTAGCCAGGATCTCATCCAGCTCTTTCTGCTCTTCCTAGAAACAACAATAATATCACAAAGCATTTTGCTACAAAATAAAGTGATGGAAGTTTAATACACTACTAAAATCTATGCTGACATAACATAACCGTGATAACCTGTCTTGTCTTTCTTGTTCCAATATTCTGTGCTTGCCTTTTAGAGTCCTCACGACAAGACAACTCCTGCCATTTAAAAAAAATCTTCTATTTCTATTGACAATTGAACCCAGGCTGCAAGCAAAACAGCTGAAAGACTGCTGATTTAGCAAGACCCATAATCATACACATTCTTGTTATTAACTGATGAACATAATCTTCTTTGTTTTCTTCAGAAAGTATCCAGACATCACCTGGAACCACCAGAACAAAACCATCCAACCATAAAATAGTTATTCTGGATCTGTACTCTTGTCTGGGATGGTAGATTAAGTTGGGTGAGGCATACAAGCAATTTCCGACTATAATTACGACTTCATATACTCAAACACATACACAAACACTCAAACACATATACTTTCTCCATACCTCAGAAGGTTTCATAGTGGTCTTCTCGTCGACATATTTGCCCCAAGGTCCCAGGTAACTGTCAGTGTCACTGGCATCCCAGTTCTTCTGTCGCTTACGTTTCTCTGTTTTTTGGGGGTTGCTTTCAAACACTGTGGCTCCTGTAAAAACAAACAAAATAAATAAATGAGAGAATATTAATAAATTCACAAAAAGCATCAAATTGAAATTACATGAGGTATGATTTCTTTCACATTTGAAGATGTCTGCCGACAAATGTATTCATGGCTTTACACCTGACAGTAATTACTGATGATTGTAATTGCATAATAATTAAATACGTGCCTTTACGCTCTTCAGCAGTTGAGGTGTCTCCAACTACCCTCTCTTGCATGGCATCATCATCCACAGTAGGATCTAGAGCATAACCTGCAATCAAAAGCACCACAAAGTAACAAAGTGCACACTTCACAGGATGTTAAACTTTGTTCTTCTCTCTTGGCATGATCATATGCAGGGTTTGAGAGTTCAATTCATCTTTAATACTCATGCAACGGGACCTTACACCTTACTGTTCATCTCAGCACATTTCCCGTCTCAAAACTGCTAGGTACTGTTTTTATGCCCCTCCCACAAAGTAAAAATGACCGTTTCGAATTGTCTTGGGAAATTGTCGAGAATTGGGTGTCAAATACTCCACTCGGCTATACTTTTATACATACCAACAGTGGTTCAAACAAGCAGTTTTCATCCCTGCACTCATTCTCAGGCATACATGAATATTGTGTTCACTCAATCACTGTCACGACAATTTGCATCCTTTAATAAGTGTTACCCACTAAAAAAGATTCATAGCGTTTGTACATTATGTGTCACTGCAATTTATAATAGTTATACATACAGTGGGAGGCCTCACCTAAAGATATGGGACCTGTGTTTATTGACAGCACCTTGGATATTTACCCTTAATAGGTTCTGTCTCTAGGAAAGGAGGGAATGAAAAGAAAGATATATCTCCCCTTATCTGCTGCCAATGATGGTTTGCATAAATTGTGGATACAGATGGCCATTTTGCTGCATTGTCAGCTCGTCAGTGTATCAGCTGGGCTTATGAAAATCAAGGGACTGATGTTACAAAGTATAACAAGACGCCTGCATGAAATCCTCTGAAAAACATCTTCATGCGAAAAAAAAGTATCCACAATTTGGCTCGTTGGCATTCGAGAGAAGGACCCTAACTTTATGAAAGAGAATTCATTGTCTAAAACAGTTTCTAAGTCCAGGGTTGCGGTTTTCGTAGTTTTGGACAAGGATTTGCTTAGAAATTAACTGATGTCAAATTAAACGAGTGAGACGAAAAGTGTGTTCAGAACACAAATGATATAGGTGTCTCGCCATTGGATAAAATCCTTAATAGACTCTGAGTCTTGGACGACGTGGGTTCGAATCCTGACTTCAGCAAACTATTGTGTGATTGCTGGATATTACGGGCCAGCGCTTTGAGAAGCTCTCTGAGCTTGTAAGTGAGCTATATAAGAGAAATCTTTTTTCCTTCTTCTTTTTTTTAGACTCTGTCCTCCAGAAAATGAAGGAATGATAGGACAGATCTGTTTCTCCTTATCTGCTGCCACACCTCTGAAAGATATATTTATTTACAGCAAAAAACAAAACAAAACACAAGACGCACACTAACAAATCTGAATCTTAGTCTTTGGACAAACACTGAAACAGGCAAACTGCATCACTAAACAATACAAATTTTCAATCCCTACAATTTCATGTATTTTTATTATTTAAATGAACGTCTTTTCACGACATGAACACATGACAAGCTATACTGACCATAACTGGTAAAGGTTCGCCTCTGATTTTCAAACTGAAAGTCACTGAAGTGTGAAGGTTCCGCATAGCCTGACAACGTGTTGCGCACTGCCATGGCTTGCTGGGTCAATTTGGGGTTACTAGGACCAACCTGAAATATCCACAATAATGATTAAGATTACTTATTGAAATAATAATAATACAACGTTTAATTCAATAATAACAATAAATCATGCATTACAACATTACCCCTTGCCATTTCCCAGTGCATCACGAGTATGTCCTCAACAAAGGTGAAATTTTTGGTGCATTATGTATGATCGTCATGACCACCCCAAGAAATTTCTAAAAAACGGTTGTTGTGGACGCTCCTCTGGATCTAGATGATCTTAGTCACATGAGCATTAACTGGCTATCGTTGTGGTAAAAAAAAAAGGTAAAGGTAGTCCCATAGCCTTGTGGCCGTAGGGGAGCGTGATGTTGGAGATCACACTTATCTTGGGCCAGCGTAATGAGGGTGATGCCCAACTCTCTCCCTCGCTGCTTTACCTTCCCCACCCTCAAGAGAGTAGGTACTCAATCACAGTTGAGTCAACTGGGGGTGTTGTTATTTGTCTCTTCACGCCTTAGCGGTCACCCATCCAAGTGCTAACCGCACCGGACGGTGCTTTACTTTCGACACAGTAGCGAGTGCTCCAACCACTGCACTATCCGACACCCCTCGTTGTGGTAGACTTCATTAATTCCCCTGCTCTCCACATCCCAACACAATTAATCAGAACTGCATAGACATGTCAACAGTATGCAGTAGTCATGGTATCAGATTTCATCACAATAGGCAGAAAATCAAAATAATGTAGTTACTGCAAAGTACATTCAATTTCAACAAACAACACTTTCCCAAACTTTCAAGATGATCAGATTTATGCAAAAACAAGACAGATGTTATTATTTTAGTACAATAACTCATTTTTTTGGAATTCCTTACACTACAGGACTGAGGGTCTGCTAGCAGTAAGAGCACTACAGGATAAAGATAAGAGTTACAGAAAATGCATAAAAATCAGAATTACCTGTGGTGCATACAGTTCTTCATATTTTGGGTTGTACTTCACTTCTTTAGTCAATGGGTCAAGATGTCTTAGGCCACTTGAATCTGCCTAAAATCAAATTAAATGAAGCATATAGTGATATCATATACTTACTATCGCTACATCATACTCATAGTACAAAAAAAAAGATGGGTTTAAATTTTAATCCTAGGAGACATGCTGAATGGAATTTCACGGCAATTTTTTAAATCTTTTCTTAAAGAACAAGTCCTCAACATGCTTTATAACCCAAAATTCTAAACTTCTCAGTCTTCTGCCTTCAATCCTGACCATATGAGAATATGAGTATGACCCTCTTTCACTTTATACGCCGTCAAAATTTAAAAATATTACTATTAGTATACAGGAGTGAGATTTAGCGGTCGCCCGGTCGCCCGAGGCGACTTAAAACCGGCTCGGGCGACCTCACTTTATAGTTGAGCCAGCCCGCCTGGCGACCTAAAAAAAATAATACTACTTGCAGACTTTTAGAAGCTCGGTCGTTTTTAGGTCACTGTTCGTCTGCTACGAGTATGAAGCATACGCGAGGGTTATTTCCCTTTGCCTACTTCCCTTTTGCGCCAAGCGCGCTGTCTGCTTTGTTTGTGAAAAAGACACTGCTACAAATTACGTGTATTGTCAAGGTGACGGTTGTTGATCCGAAAATGTGGAACTTTATTTCTGGGGTCAACGAACCCCCGCCAAAGAAGGCGAATTCTAGTTCGGAGAAGAAAGAGCGTCACAAAGAGTATGACTCGAAGAGAAAAAGACATTTTCAGACTGCATGGCTGAAACGTTCAGCTGGCGAAGATCGATCTTGGCTCATTTTCGATAAAGAAGTTGGTCTAATGCACTGTACACATTGCCGTAAATATGCGATTGTCGGGCTGCCTAAAAACCATGTGGGCTACCTCACTTTACTTCCTAGCTAGCCCGGCGGGCTAGTTAGTCTCCTGGGTTAAATCTCACCCCTGGTATAGCTACCATTACTTTACCAAAGCCAGTAAACACTGCTTGCGATGTGACACAAATTGACTGGCCGTATAATACTCAATACTGACTATAAAAACAGAAAGAATGTTCGTACAGAAACGATTTACGGTAGAAATGTGGAACTATAGAATAGTATAAACTAGTATGCTGAGGCGTTGTTGTGTTAGAAAACATCCAAATCGCCGTGAAATTCCATTCCGTACGTCTTCTAGGATTAAAATCCATTCTCCTAGGATTAATCCAAAAGATTATATTGTGTAATAATAACTTCGAATAAACTACATGTCTTGTAAAATACATCACATGAACAAACGAATTTGTTTTGAAAACGCACGCCCAACGCTAAAGCTAAATCTCACTCCTGTATACTAATAGTAATATTTTTAAATTTTGACGGCGTATAAAGTGAAAGAGGGTCATACTCATATTCTCATATGGTCAGGATTGAAGGCAGAAGACTGAGAAGTTTAGAATTTTGGGTTATAAAGCATGTTGAGGCCTTGTTCTTTAACTAGAAAAGATTTAAAACAGGAACTAAACTAAAGAATAGTACCGTAGATTCCACTTCTGGGGCAGCCACAGGCATCAGGCTTAAAGAAACAGATTTTGCTTTATCCAGAGGTTGTAGGTGAGCATTAAAGCCATCATTCTGTTCTTCTTTCCCGTCGTTTGATTCATCAGAACTACTCTCGTAATTCTGTAAGGACAACAATCCAGCCATTTTTTAAATTCTGCAGCAAATTAAAGTGCTGCATGTAAGTTGTGAAAGTAGATTTAATTATTTAATTACTTACAAAAGTTTCCTTAATGTACAAAAAAGTGAACACTTAAAAAAAATTAAATTAAAAAAAGAAAGAAAGAAAGAAAGAAAATATTAGCATTTTTCAAAAATGAAACGAGAATCGAATCTCGGGATTGGATTATAGATCTTCAGCGTAATTATGTTAAATTTATGATTAGATGAACAAAATGGTAAAAATAAAAGAAGATTTAACCCCTTTATTACTACTTTTTTGTTTTTGTTTACTACTAATGACGATTTCTCTCGTCTGTTAATAGTGTGACAAAATATGCCAATGACTTGACTCTGATTTGGCTCGGAAGAGTCCGCTGGACCTAAAGCAATAACTTGTATTGTATTGTGATCTCGTCATCATCGTGACGTGTTGTTTTGTTTCTCACGATATAATTAAACGGTAAACAACACAAATACGATTCTGTTTAACATTTATTTAGTTCAGTGATGACATCCCTTTTCATTGGCGGGTGTTTGCCAGCCCCAGCACCAACTCAAATGCACGCAAAGCTGATCTTTGCGCAGAACGGGGACATGGACTCGTACATAAAACAATATAGCAAAGACGATGCGATCGCCTATTTTCTCACTAGCTATTTTTAATTTGGACTTAAAGTAAATAAACACATTTTAATTTTTTTTCCAAATAGCATATTTGTGTAGAAAATTAAATTACCTTTTAGAAATGTATAAATGTTACCCTGCAGTCATTTCTAAAAGTGTTCAAGCTAGAATTTCTTTCAGTGTTTATACAATCGCAAGCCACATTTGTCTGGCAAACAGTTGTAATTCAGTGCAATTTCCCCTTCTCAGCGAAAGGTTGTAATAATAATAATAATAATAATAATAATAATAATAATAATAATAATAATAATAATAATAATAATAATAGGAGTAGTAGCTGTAGTAGCAGTAGTAGTAGTAGTAGTAGTAGTAGTAGTAGTAGTAGTAGTAGTAGTAGTAGTAGTATAGTAGTAGTAGTAGTAGTATAAATGTAGCCAACAAAAGTAAACATTTATTAACTGCTGGGTTTGAGATTCATACATGTGCGGATCGAATGTTTGCTGAGATGGCCGGGTTTGTGAAAAAACAAGAATTTAGATGAAGTCATTACTGATCAAAGCATTCCATCACAAATGATGTGCAAAATTGCATTTTAGTTAAATGATATTGTTAGCATATTCTTTCTTCCATTTTTTTCCCTCCAATAATTTAGTCAACTTAGCATTAATGGTATGAATACATAATGTCACTCCAAACCCTGCACAATCTGAGGGAAAGGAAAAACAAAAACAAGTGGACTCATTTCTCCAGGGTTACGTACCACTGGATTTGTATGCATCTTTCCATTTTAACCTAATAATAAATAAATTAATAAAATATGTTCTGGATTTTGTAAAGTAACATATTTTTATTGCATACAGGCCACATCTCACGTGCACCTCTGTGTGTTAGTGAATAATAACAAAAACAACAAATTAAATTACTTTTTTGATAGCAATGAGTTTTGTCTTGTATTAGGAATAAATTCTTGGGTGTTCTATCAGTTTACACACTGAGTATCAAGAGACAGCTACGTTAGTTTGCTAAACTCTGCCCCGAGTTGCCTACCCACAGCGCAACGTAACGCTAAAAAACTATTTTGGCGGAAAGTCTGCGCAACCCTATGTCGCGGAGCAGTCTCGAAAGGTTAACGTTGTTTGAGAAGAGAAAAATATGGCGGCCAGAGTGGTGGGTTTTTGATTTGCGAATGGCGATATGTTCAATCGTGAAATAGCAGGGAAGAAGTTTTGTCATTTACAGTCTGGTAAGATTTGTGTACTTGTTATCTGACGTAATAATTATGTTTATGTCACATTCAGTATGAATTGGTATTTATATTTTATAGTAATGTTGTGTCTTCAGTGCGATTGACAGTAACTTTCATTTTCAGCCGACTTCACTTTGATTGGCTGTTGTGCAGTCAACATGTGCTGCGCCATTTTAAAAGCGCTCGCTTATGGCAAAAGGTAGCCCAGAAGCAAAATTATTTCGTGCGGAGCAATCGCAAACGTTTTGTGACACTTTTTTATCATTTTTTTCTAGACAACTCGGGGCTGAGACTCCAAATCTAGATCCACCTATTTTAAGTCACTAGACATCTCGCAAATTCTCGCGGCAAAGACCGTGATTGTCGCCATTTTAACACTTCCTATTTGGAATGAAAATGAGCTACTCATTCATGTCGTTGCGGAATCCGTCATGACTTTAGGAGAAGAAATCGAATAAGTAAGTCAGTTAATCTCTGCGATTTTTGCACTTGTTAATTGTGCGCTATAAATAATGCTTCTTTCTGTTGATTGTGCGTTTGGCAAATCTGTGTGGGTGTGCCCTATTTAACTGTTCGGCTGTCTGCTGCTGGGGCTACTGTTCGTTCTGTGACTGCGATTATGCACTGAGTGTGTTCGTCTGGATACCTTTATGGCATCATTCGTATTGCATTTCATACAGTATAGTTTGCGTTGAACACAGTATGGGTACCACAACGAATCTATGTATCGTGGCGACTTTCCTGTTGCCGTGTGCTTCTGTTAGCTACCGCTCTTCCAGTAGAAGAGGTACCGCTAGGCATCCGAGGCCCTGTTGATTCAGAACTGGCACTTCAGTGCTTCGCATGACTCATCTACTTCACCTCTCTTGAGCCCATGACATTATATGTGACAGCAATCACTGTGATGCTTGAAGAATTTAGATTTCTTTAAATAAAAGCTTGTGTATTGTAGAGTGCACTCAGCTGAATTTGATTATATGTTTAAGCTGAACTTGTAGTTGTACTAAATAAAATGACAACAAGTAGCACGTTGATTCCAGTTCAGTGAGCTCTCTTTCTTGAAGATTTTCTTTGGGGTGGTGGTAATAATAGTGGTGGTGATGATTTGTTAGGAAGAACTTTACTTAAAGGTACATTGTCTTCATTCATAATAAATGATTCAAGCAACATTACGTTACTCTAATGATTGAGGGACGTAAGTCATAGAACTGGTGTACACTTGTTGCTGATATAATGTTAGGCATAAGAGAACCAAGCCTGTAGTGTAGGTCTGTGAGTATGTTTACCTGCTGTATAGAGTACTTGCTTTATCAATTCCTTAGTTTATTATGGCAGTATTGTCAAACGTTTCGTTGAATCATGTAGGGCAGATTTTGCTTTGCAAGTTACTTTTTGCTGTCAAAATGATAAGCCTAGAACAACATTCAATTTAATAATTGATGTGCTATATGGCGTTGTGGCCAAGTGGGCTAAGGCTGGACTAACTTGCCTTGTCCAAAGGCCAGAAACCGATGGTGCCTGACAGGTGTGAGTTCGATCCAGCATCTGGGCGTTATGTTTCTCCGAATATTATTTACTTTCAACTCGGGCAACGTCTCGGGGGTTTTCTCCGGGTACTCCGGTTTGCTCCCCCAGCAAAATTTCAAAATCACAACTAATGTTCTCTTGTTTAGTTGTTATAAGTGTGTGGCATGCGTCTGTCGCTGCGTGAGTGAAATTTATGTAAGAAGATATGATTTAGATATCTGAGCTTGTTATGTTAAATGTCTTCCATTAGAAACTTTAAAATATAAGAGAATTATTAACTATTATTTGACAAATGTGTACAATTTGGAAATTGAAATATATTCATTTGTTTATTTAGTAATTAGGCCAAACATTTGTGAATTCATCTGAGTTTTCTGATATTTTGAAACAACTGAGAGATGATGGTATAAAGTTTATATAGTGTTCCATTTTGAGTTTAATTTTTTACCCCAGCGCTGTGATCATGCTTTTTGTGTGAAAATGTTTATGCGCATAATAAAATTTCATTCATTCATTCATTTTTATAGTTTCTACCCATTAGTATTTGTACAAATACCAAATAGCAGAATCAAAATCAATCTTTATTGTCATTAAAAAAAACAAGGAATTTTGTGTGCATACTATCAACACAATGGTACAGAAGTAATAAAACTAAAAGATACTTCACTGTTCAGGAAATAAAAATTATAAACAACTAATAATATCAAATAAGCACTTACACACAGCATGAGTTATCACATTATTAAATAACAAAATAAAAACGGAGTCATGCATCCAACATTCTAATCCATAGCAATACTCACCCACCCAACTAGTAGTAGTACCTACACCCACATACCAGGGATTTATTGAAAGAGTTCTGCCAATACAGTATTTAATGCAGATTGTCATTGGCCTGTGGCCAACACTCGCGTTAATAAAGGGCCCCAAGATAACACGTTTCAGCATCACAGATCCTTTTCAAATGCACAGTGATTGTTGCCCCACCAGAAACAAACGAACAAGTTAAAGAAAATAATTTCTTTAAAATGTAAAGTTTTAGTATTTCCACACTTATCTTAAAATACTTTGAAACCATCGTGGGGGAATGAAATGGTCTATCAGACGCCATCTCTCAAGAAACACTCAACAGATTTTGATCAAACATCGTAGGAACATTACCTAGATTAGTGGCCTCCCATCAATCATTACCTAGGTTAGAGGCTTGCCATCATGCTCTACCTCATAGGTCATTGGAGTCATTTTGTTGCTAAACATGTTTTGCTCAATATCTTTTTTTTATAAATGGCTGTTCAAAGCGATTTTGTTGAGTTTTGGTATACAGGTACTTCAAAAAAATCATGGGCTATCCTTCACTAGCAGTCCGGTTGTTGGTTAGTTGATCTGTCTATTGCTCCGAATTTCACTTTTTTGTTCAAAACATAATTTTTGCCTTATTGCAAGAATAACTGAAATTCATCGTTTTTACTTTGTGGATACTTTATTATCTACTGCTAAGCATTTTAGATCATTTGTATGAATTTGTACTTTCTCAAAGATCAAGGTCATAGCGCTTCACCATATTTATGTGCTTGTCCTGTATCTAGAGTAGAATTTCGTTGAGCTGATTTGGATAATTTTTTTGATTGCAGATAATTCAGATATTGGCCTGTCATTCCAAGGTTGATACTAAAAAAAAATTGCACAGTTGCAAAAGTGTGTTTAGTACAGTGGAACCTCCGGTATACGACCGTCCAAAATCTGAGAAAAAACGGTCTTATAATAGAGGTGGTCTTATACCGGAAACAAGGGGGGGGGGGGGGGGGGGGGGGGGGGGGGGGGGGGGGGGGGGGGGGGGGGGGGGGATTTAGTCATAATTTTCACACTCACCAGCATGTATTATCTGACAAAGAAATCTGTAAAATATGTTTCATGTTTATCTTTCTTTTATTCACAACTTCAAAAATAGAAAACAGTCGTGTCTTCAGACATTTTGAACAGGGAAAAACTTTCTCTCTGCCAAACTCAAAACTTTGCTCTTGCGCGACGCCATTTTGACAAGCCAATGTAGGCGGGTAATGTCCCTTACTTGCGAACCGGAAATAGCAGACAACAGCAGGCGTATACTACCATGAGAGAAAAAAAACAATAAATTAACTGATATCTCTTTTAAATTGCCTAAGACGGTCGTATAAAGGGCTTAAGACACGGTCGCTGGTCGTATTATAAACGAGGTTGTCGCATACCAGAGGTCATTTATTATTGGAAGTGAATCCGTCAGAAGTTTTCAGGTCACATAACGGAGAGAGTCGTATACCAGAGAGACGGATACCGGAGGTTCTACTGTAGTCCCAGCTGTGTTTTTACACAAGGAAGAGACTCCTTACATTCAAAGCTTAGCACTCGGTTTGATCTACAATTACCCATTATATAATCTTTTAATGCAACAATTTGACAAGTAAACTATTCACACACAAAAATGAACAAACATACTTGATATTATGGCCCTTTAAATTAATATTGCAATAAGAAAACAAACAATCCACAGAAAAGGAACAAAAAAAATATATTTGTGTGCGAGTTTGTGTTTGTGCTTTTTTTTTTTTTTTTTTTTTTAGTTCGATTCACTTGCGTGCAGCAATGTGAGTCGGTGCATTCACCTGTTTTTGTTAAATTGCTTGTATTACCAGTGACACATAATAATTAAAAAATATATTAAACATTTTGTAACATTTATTAAAACTGCATGGCGTGATGATGAGCTGCAGTGTCTAGCATCGCAGAATCTAATATGTTCTGACTACCTATCATTGAAGCTCCCAAACAGAGCGGGTGCCTATGTGAGTATGAAAATCTAATAAAGAGGGTGTGCAAGCAGGTATTGATCTGCTCTCTCTCCCATGAGACACTGGCCTTTGGCTATTGGCAATGGAAAGGCTTAGGGAGGGATGGACAGACATGTAGTTGAGGTTATAATAATCAGTGCCCGTGGTCATCTTAGCAAATTAGACTATACAAAGTGCATGTCCATCATGGAAAGACTGCCTTGTTCTTGGAAAGTTGCTAACCCACCATGGCCCATATTTCCATCCTAACTCTCACTTTCTTTCTCGCTAGTTCATGAGAGCTTGTTTATTATACTCCAAACATTTTGTTAATTCTGAGGGTATTTTATTTGAGAAAGACCACTTTGCTTGACTTGAGTTGTGGGACTGACTTTAAGCTGCCTAAAAACCATACAGATTTTGTTGATAGCTTTTATATGCTCAGGACGTGGCATTTGATAATGAAAATGAAACAAGTTGAAATAGGGGGATTTTGCAAAGAATTACATGGGGAAAAAAATACCAAGTCATTTTAAAATGTGAGTTAAACTTTTAATCCCTACAAACTTATATAAGTTATCAGGGATCAGTTGACTAGCGCGCCCTGCGCCATTGACGCATAAAAATTAAAAATGACCCATCTACAATTCTTGCCAGGGGCCGAATGGCGCTTCGATTTTTGGTACCAGTGCGCCACCACAATAACAGTGCACTGTATTGGAGGCGACAAACGTGCTTTTGCTAAGGCAAGTTCAGCGATTGGCTATGAGGGCCCGGATGTTGATCTTTCAGTCAATAAGAAGTGTTGTACGATTCTTCCAAATCAGAATTTGCTATCGTCTGCGCGTATGTTGTGTCCGTGCAATGAGGATTTTGTGTTTTTCTTTGTGCCGCTTTGAAAATGCACCCCCCCCCCCCCCCCCCAAATACCCAAACTTGAGGTAGGACAGTCTAGACTGTCGTTTGCTGCTGTTAAACTACAGTCTACCGCCGCTAATCCTACGCAAGATGATTGTGTGAGCCCCGAGTCAAGTCAAAATACTGATCCCTGTTCTGGTTAGTGTTTTGTTGGTAAACATGCTTCACAACACATGCACACTCACAATAATCTATTTTGTTTTAATTTCTGTAATAATATCTCCAGGTTATCTTTTACATGTACGTAAATTACTGCTGAAATCATGGCCCAATGAAATTTGATCTGAGGGGCCCAATGGCCCATAGCTTTTTTGTGTCAGGCTGAACCCTGAGTTATATGTGTGTGATAGCACCTTTTGGGAGTGGCAGTCCAAGAAAACTACAGACAATAAAATATGGGTACATTTCAGTTATAACTATGTATGCTGTGAAATAAAAACAAAATGCCCACTAAGGCTCAAGGCAAGCCATATAATATGGCTTGCCTTGAGCCTTAGTGGGCATTTTATTTTACACATGTACATAACTGATTCGGTAAGGAGTGTATCAGTTAGCATAGGACTTGACGAAAAGACTGGGATTGAATGCTAAGAACCAGTGATTTGACATGTACAACAAGGATTGATAAGATTGATGAAAGGTTTACTGTTTGGGATGAGAAAACAATCTAGTTCTACTGAGTTATTTACTTTGGTAGTTTTATTTTATTTTATGAGATAAACTATTAAGAATTTAATGCAGAATACTTCTTCTGTGTTGATATATGACGCTGCAATGCAGAATAATTACTGTTACCACCACAATATCAGTTAAACTGTAGTTAATTATTCACAAATATGTCAGTTAATATATTCTCCTCTTTTTTTGTAAATCTGTGCAAGATCAGTCCTAAATAACCCTAAAATTATATTTAATAAATTATATAAATTCGATCCGTCCATCTGTGCAAAACTTGCAAGTGGCATAGTTTCTCAGAATCTATTGCAATGAAGCTTGGTAGGATGGTGTGTATACCCATGAGACCTCAAAAATGATTTCACTTCAAGGTTAAGCAAGCAAATGTTAGTAAAAAACAAAACAAAATTTTCCACAAAATTTCACTTTTTACCTAAATTATTGATATTGAACTTTGATGCATTATAGATGTACAGACTATGCAAATTTAATCAACCTTGCACCAAGGCCAAGGTCATGGGCTGTCCAAAGTCGGTTTATATAGGTACTTTGAAGTGACCCTAAACTATGAATTATGAAGTCCACATTTGTTGTATTTTGTATAATATTTTGATCAATCTAAATGAAAATTTGACAAGTAAAAGGCATGACAAATACAGCAAGAGTCTTGTGGGTTTTTTTTTCTCTTTAATTGGGGAACATTGGACTTCTTTAAAGTATGCATATATATATTTTGCATTGATCTTGAAGTTCAAGGTCATTTTAGACCTTACTCATTTTACAGTGGAATGGCTCTATGTTTAACACATGGTATGCAACAGCAGTGGGTTATTTGATCATTTATACATCATTGATCAGAGGTCACGTGAAGGTCAAGGTTATCCCAAGGTCACTGTTTTTGGTGTTTTTTTGTGTGCATAATACAACTGTTGCTGTAGTTTATTTTAACGTACTTGAGTGTATTTGGAGCCAGAGGTAAAAATCTTCTCAAGATCAAGAGCTTCAAAAGATCAGTCAGTATTTGCATTTTCATGCCATTTCATGTTGTTGTTTTCTGGGCACTAATTTTCATGTTATAAGTTCAATAAGGAGCATGAGCCGTATGGGCTTTGCCCTTCTAGTTGAGAGTGGATGTCAACTACCTTGCAGGCATATTGGATAAGAATTCTTGTTTTATGTGACATATAATGTGGAATAAAACAATTTCACTCTTGACTAACAACACACGCACAGTTTTATGTGTAAAATAATAGTTAAAACAATAGCATGTTGCATTATTCTTGCTGTATGTTGCTTTGTCAGTATTTTGGCATCATCTGACTTGTAATTTCTCTCTGGGGAACACAAGTGGCATCTGCTTTGTGTCCATGTCTACCAAAGTCTAAAGAGAAACTGAAAATAACATCTGTGTTTTGCAGTCTTGGTGAGCAGATAGACTTGACAGACAATAACTATTGTAAGGATAGCTTATTTTGACTTATTATTGTGGTAATTCTCTCATAATAGCACTCAAGGCTCATTAGTGAACTTTGTCACTTCCTGACTTTGTCATTGAGTTCTTTTCCAGAGTGATTGAGACTTGTTGGCAGTATGAGTTATGTACGTTATAAATGTGATACTGAGTGATGTGATAATTTGTCGGCTAGGCTAGAGCCAGTCAACTTGTATTAATTAAATGTAAAGCACTGTACAAAGATAGTCATCCAAGACAATCAGAGTTACAACTGTGACACTTTTACATTCTGTTTTTATGTTAAGACCTCAACAAAATTTATTATAATTAAGTGTAAACGGTAAACCTGTGCCCAATAGACAGATCTGGGTAAATTAATTTACCATACAAGTTTGTCAGACATATCTGGATATAATTGAGTTACATTGCAAATCTGTGTCAGATGGACAGATCTGGGTTATGTTGATTCACTTTCAGTGTGTATCCAGACAGAAAGTAAAACGTGAAGACCAATATTATTTGCTGTTTTAGATGCCTGTTTCAACTACAACTTACAAGACGTAAAAAAATATCAAGATGTTGTTTCAATTGTCTGGGAAGTCAGGCCGGTACCAGATCCTGTTCTTTTACCATTTGTTCACCCAACAGAAGTGATCCCATTAGCAGTGAAGCAGTTGATCAATACACGTAGAAGGGTCAAGAGGCAGATAAAGTAGTTTTTCTAGACACTCCGATTAATTCATCTTTGACCTCTCCAGCGCTATCTCCAGTGCCCTAACTTGTACCCTTTACATGTCAGTTGCTTATTTCGGTCTTGTCTGGCTTTGTCGGCGCTTTACTTTCTGTAGGGCAAAAATAAATAGGGGGGAAGTCTAGCGATTTTGAGATTTGTCTTTCCCAATTTAGAGCACATTCTTCAACTAGTGGGGAACTTGTTTAGCTCGTGACCCCCATTAGATCAATTCAGTGAGCATGGGATTGATCAGAGCATGATCAATGTTGGCAGCTCAGTGGACCATCCTATGCAGGAAGAAGAAAGAGGGGTAGTAAAGAGGTGATGAGGGGACAAGGAGAGGAGGATCTTGTCTTTCCTACTTTATGTTATTTGCATAGTGTTGAACCTGGAGCAGTAGTGGATGCCAGTTGAACTCTTTTGAACTTGCAAATGAATTGGTCAGTGATCTTGCGACTGACAGCTGCCATGCGCTGGCATTCCTCCAACCATCATTCTCATCCCATTACTAGGCTGTATCATTTCTTTTGATGTAGAATGGTTTTTTGGTTTTTTTTTTTTTTTAAGAATAGTATAGTAACTAGTGTAAACATAAAAAAATAGAAACTAAATTATCGTCTTTTTAAATGCAGTCTAAAATATAATTTTAGCACTAAGTTTTTGGCTACTGCCCCATCTGAACAGAGGAAGCCTTGGTACCTATGAAATCGTAGGCACTTTGATGACATTCATTGCTGGGCTAACACAGAACCTGTACTGTAGTCAATTCATTGCCATATTTCGGAAGTGCTGATAGAAACTGTACAGATAATCGTTTAAAGTATTTGCCGTTGGTAGAAAAAGTCTCAGAAAGGAGACTGCCGTAGTCCATGTGAGTGAGGATGTGTGGGATCTTGTCCAGACCATCCATGTCCCTGTCTGGTGCCAAAAACAACTTATGATGAGCTTATATCATACCTCCCGTTATTGTTCTTCATAAATTTTGCTTCTTTTTCCAGAGTGACTCATACTTGCCTGAACAGTTTCAACCAGACCTTGTGGTTTATTTCATTTTTTTTCCTCATCAAAATTTTTTAATCTTCTTCCTTGTTTTTTAATAATTTTTTTTCCCACCTGTCAGTAAAGATTTTATTATTCTGTATAGATCAAAGATATCAGTGTTCTTTGGATCATTTACTTTTTTAGCATCTGCTGCCACTAAGGCCTCTGATAACACGACTTTCTCATCTGCTGTCTTGGAATAAGTTAGCTACCTTTTGCTTTGGCCTTGAATGTAGCTTAACCATTAATTATAAAAACTGTATCAAGTTCCTCCTCTTACTCTCACCCGCTGCCTCCCTATCTCACACAGTGCACAAGAACACTATTTTTTTTTTAAAATTTTAACAACTTTTTATCACCAAGGTGAAATTTGGGCACTTTCATTTTCGAAAGTACAGCAGCCCCAAGTGAAGCACTTTACCCAAGATACATGCTGGTGTGTTCTTGTCACTGGCACTCACCCGTCTAGGACATGAGCGTCAGGATCTTTAAAGTTTGTTATGATGGAATGCATGCGACACAGACTAGACCTCGGTTTGTACTCTCATCCGAAGGAGTAGGAAACAGAAGTAAAGTGTCTCTCCCAAGGACACAACACAATGCCTGCCTAGCCTGGGCTCGAACTCGGGATGTTCAGATCCGCAAGCCAACGCTCTAACCACTCGGCCACCGCGTGTTCCTAATAGTGCTGCAAGTGCTGGCAGAAGCTGTTACTTACCTCGGCATTACCATTTATCCTGCTGTTATTATTAGCATCTTCTTTCATCCGTTATCTCTGGGTGCCAGTTCAGTTTGACCTTGGGGAACCTTGCTGTGATGTGCTTTTTGGCTTTCAGCAAGTTGGAGAATTAGACTATACATTACTGTTTCTTAACATCCTTTGTGTTGTGGTCAGCATTTTACCTGAGCAAATATTAATATATATCATATTTAAATTTCAACTCTCTTCACGGTAATTTGAGTAAAACTTTTGGCTAAGCTTATTATGTTAATTGCAATCATAGCAGACTTTCTACTGGAATGCTTTTCATTTAAATTTGAAGTCTTTAATCAAGTTTAATTTCATTGAAAGCTTTGATTACATAAGTAATTTCCAAAAGCAAATTATTTGGTTCTGAAATTTACAAAGCATATTTTAGCTGTAGACTGATTTAATATAAAGAAGTTAAGATTAGGCAGCTAGCAGCTGAAAAAAATTGAACGTTCTCACCCTGTTTGGTGTTGTGTGTCTCTTATCTAGTGTACATATCCACTCATTGGCAACCTTGGTTGATAGCTTAATTTAAATGTAACCGGAAAAGGTGCAACAGGTGTGTTTTGTTTTCCTCTTGTGTTAACTTGTGTAAATTAACAGTGATTATGCAGATACCGCAGATTATGTGAACAATAACCAGTACAATTCAAACCAGAGGCGGGGCTGAGTGAATTATCCCTATTTACACTATCATTAGCGCTATTTCAAAAGGAACTTACAGATGTGTGCTTAACATGTAGAGTTAACAACACTGCAGTCATCCGTTCATCAGTGGTGTTTTGATTTCGGTAACATTAAATTTCATCATAAAGAAGATTCAGTTGACGTCTGTGAAGATTGTTTGAGGAAAATGTAATGTATATATACAGTGTTTAATAAAGTTTCTTTGACGGTTTGCATGAAACAAACCAAAGCGATGAAAAAGGAAATTTAAAAGTGTTATAGTAAGGACATAAGGAAAAGATGAAGAGATATTGTCGGAAGAGCATATTCCCTTATACAGGAGCACCTGACCTGCATGTTGTTTTATTTGTTGCATAGTTATCACATCTTGTGTGGCGATTTTATACAAACTGAACTAAGGCAAGGGCGTTGTTGAATTTGTACTTCCTGCATGATAAGATTAGGCTACTCCTAATATGATGCTATTTATTCAGACATTGTACAACTTACAGTTACACTGGGTGCAACAATCGTTAATGGTAAAAAGTACAAGGAATTAGAATAGATAGTTTAACTGTAAATAGCTTATTCACTGTATAATAAAATAGGAAGAACTCGAGAACATCCTAATATTCTAGACCTTTAGGACCGTTGGTAGTTTTTATTAAAAAAAAAAAAACTTGCTAAAAAGTTTTAGTTAAACAGTCAACTGCTGTAATGTTGGTAAAGCTAGAGTAGTAATAAGCATGTAAAACATATTACTAGAGTGTCATATTCAAAGAGGCGTTAGCCATGACTTATTGCAGTTAAGCAGTCTAATGATGATTGAATTGAATAATCAGTTATTAGACTACATCCATGCTGACATTGCATGACTAACAGCTAGGCAGCCTAATCTTCATCGTGTCATCAGCCTTCAGGGCTTGTAAGGGGCATAGAAGGTTACAATTCGCCCAGTTGTCGGTATGAAAGTATGTTCAGAGAGCGAACAGTTTTACTGTTCCGAGTTTTCTGCAGAATGTGGAGCAAATGAAATAAAAATCATTCTGATCTTGCAGGTGACAACTTCAAAGACAGCAGTAAATGGTAAACGTGTTTCTCAAATGTAGTGTAAAATAAGCGAATGAGGCAGCAGAAGGGTGCAGCTGGTACATGTAGTTTCAACTTTTAGGTGACGTCGGCCGTCGCACATGTAACAGAGTTTTCTTCTTTTCATTTTTTTTTTAAATTCATGAATCTGATAAATAGGTGTTCAGATAGGTATACTATCAGTAGTATCTGTCTGACTATTCTAAGTATTACCAAGGAAAAAACTGTGCCAGTGAAGAAACCATCGGCTTGGGGTCTGTGGTGTCAACGTTGCCAATTAATTGGTTAACATACGGGATACTCAGTATTAATACTGTTATGGAAAGAGGATGAAGTGGTCCGTGAATGGCGTCAAGTGTTGTACTGATATGTTATGCATGCAATGCACTCTCTACTTAATAGCCTGGTCTGTTATTTCGGCTCCAATCATCATCACCCCCCCCCCCCTCCATTCCCTAATCCCACCTCTCCTCTCTCTCTCTCCCTTTTTCTCACCACTACTCCATCTCTCTCTCTCTCTCTCTTCTCTCTCTCTCTTCTCTCTCTCTCTTCTCTCTCTCTCTCTCTCTATTGGTTGCACGTTGTACATTCATGACTTAAATTTAAACAAAACAAAACAACAACAACATACCCAAAGATCTCTCTTCTCCAACTTCACCCCCCCCTCTCCTCCATTCCCTAATCCCACCTCTCCTCCTCTCTCTCCCTTTTTCTCACCACTACCCTCTCTCTCTCTCTCTCATATGTTATTGTTGTTATTTGTCTTGTCGTTGGCATCTTTGACTGAAAATCGCAGAATGTGAGTGTGAATGATACGAGAAACGATTGTAAGATGAAGTTCCCGCCTAAAATCTGTATCCATGTTGTGAATTTAAAAAAAAGAGTCTGAGTCTCTTCCCCTTCCCTCCCACACACTTTTTGTGGTAACAAGACAAAAGCTCACAAGACAGAAGCTCACAAGATTTGTAACAAAAAAGACAAAAGCTCACAAAACCTCATCTTTATTACACATTTATTACATTTATTTATTTATACTCCCCAGTACCTGGATCTTCCTTCACGTGCTCTGTGTTAGGTGGTAGAAGCACCCTGGGGTTGACACATGAGGTCCAAGCACCAAGGGCACTGCCTGGAGAGCAGCTAATTCAAAAGTCAGTGACAACAACCTTAGGGTCTGGGTAGATCTGCATGGTCACCATCTTATTGAGAACTGCTTGAAGCAGCTCCTGATAGATCTGCGTACTTTTTCCAGGAAGAAAGGCACACACACAGGACGCTGCAGTCTCTCCAACATGGGCACATATCACATAGAGGTGCTCAAAGATGCTTGGACGCATGCAATAGTTACCATCCATGAACCAAGTGTCAGACTGCCCTAAGTGACAGAGCTGCATTTCAGTAGCATAAATTACAAGACGCTGCCGCTGTCCAGAACCAGAATCAAGTATGGCCTTGGGTCTACTCCACCGGTGGTATTCCACTCTAAAGGGATGACCAGCTCTGGGAGAGTTGCTGGATCTTTGGGTAGACATTCACGGCGCTGACACGCAAGATCCCGCTTACGGGTCTGGATGTTCCCGATGTTGGCACGGACTTCCTCACTGGCTTCAAGAGAGCCTGTGTAAGGATCTAATTGGGCAGACTTCTTGACCGCTTTGCCACTGCCTTCATGGTTGTGCGTAGCGTTTTTAGCTTTGTGACCTCAACACCTGTCCTGTCTGCTGGATGGTTGTGGTTGACAAAACGATCTAGGGTTCTCGTAATTGTCACCTGTTGTGAGTGCACCCTTACACCCAGCTGTTCTCTACTGATTACACTGCCACCAAATCCAGTTGTTGTAGCTCCTTTTCTTCAAATACATGTAACCATCCAAACAAGCTTGTTCGATTTATTTATCTCCATGGTGAAAAATGTATGGGGAACGACTTATGGATGTTATATATATATATAGCTAGTCCTCTGTTGCGTTGCAGTAAATGTGAGAAGTCAGAACTTATCCAATCAGTAAATTTGGAACTGCTAAATTGTGAGCTTTTGTCTGTTTTGTCTAGAAATCGTGTGAGGTTTTGTCTTGTGAGGTTTTGTCTTGTGAGCTTTAGTCTTGTGAGCTTTAGTCTTGTGAGCTTTAGTCTTGTGAGCTTATGTCAGGTAATCACTTTTTGTTGTTGTTAGTCACTGTAATGACGTGTATCTCACCATTATGACAAAGGAATTCTTATTCGTGCTATTATTGGCGTATTGCTAATAAAAACTCCTAAATTGTCTTTTGGCCAGTGTTGAAAGTTTGATAAGGTGCAAGGCCTTTGACTTTGATCATATGTGTTTGATTGGTATAGAATTCAGTTTTAAATCGTAAGTGACCATAAGCGTAGAAGCAAAAATTGGAATCTCAGCTGCAGTGTAAAGTAATAAAAAATACAGTTTAAGGGGATTTTCTACCCTTTTGTTGTGCGCTTTTTTCGGACTGGTATAGGAAATATTTATTGTATGATCTTTATTTTCATTGTTGAAGAGGATGTGAATTTTCACTTAAATATTCATTGTTGATTATAATTATTGTTCTGTCCTTGTGCAAAGTTCAGTGTTGGTGGAAATGAATAAAGCTGCACTTGCGTTGTTTGTGATTTGCAATGACTCTTTGTGAATTTTCCCAGACCCAGTGACTGGTTACACTTGCAAAATTAGTTGTACTATCAGCAGTAGTGGAGAATGTTATTGTTGATGAGTGACTGAAAGCAACCGTGTACATGTAGTGTATAACATACTACAGCTAGTACAGGTTGTTGCAATGTTAAGCTATTGCAATATCAAATTTTTATTCACGGCTTCTCATGTTTTGTCATTTATGTTGACATTAAATGAATTATGGATTTTGAACAAACTAGACACAATGCACACTTCATCCATATCCTTATTTTCCTGTGGTTAAGGTTTCTTCCTGGTTTCAAGTTGACACGTCAACGTTGTATTTTCAGTAATGTTAAGGAACACGAATTGAATTAAGATTTGTTAAGCAGATAAATCCATTCCACCAGTCAACAATGTCTTTTCAATAATTATTTAGGGAAAATAAATTACATTAATGGGCATTCATTAAGTGAAAAAGGATGATCTCAGCACTGAACATTTGATAAATGTCCATAAAATATGATATTATGTCATTTATTATTTAATATATAATACTTGAGTCAAGGGAGTTATTAGTCCAAAATGATTCACAGTGGAATGGTTTCTGTTTTGTTAATATTTGTTAATGTTGACAACATTTTAATTTGTTAATATGTTATTAATTTTGATTGCCTGGTGACCTTGTGTCATGTCTAAAGTATATTGATGTTAGGAAATCGTCACTTGAAGTCTATTTAATACTAATAATAGATTTGAACTTTCAGTATGGTACGAGTATCAGCAATTTTTTGACATAGGCAAGTTTGATCTGTATAACCGAGTAGGGTCAGTTTTTTTTTTTTACTCGCTCGATGATATTTTTTTACGTTGCTTGTTGCTGGTTAGCACACCGTACCGTGAGACTTTGCCTCGAGTAAAGTAACGAGCGTTTTGATGTTCTAAGGCACTAACTTGCTAGACATAGAAACCATGTGACGGTGTATCGATCTGTACCGAATATTATTTTAAATATATCAGAAATATAGTTTGGATCAACATTCGGAGAAATATAGTTTGGATCGATACACCTGTCAGCGCTTGGTTTTACGTAAATAATATTCGGAGAAATATAGTTTGGATCGATCCCACACCTGTCAGGCGCCATTGGTTTCTAGCCTGTGTTTCTAAACGATCCCGAACACGCGGCAACAAATTTGCTTGCCGAATTCACGTGTCGTAATGCTTGCTAGTTATATTTTCTAGCCCCGTCACCTGTCAGTGACACACGCGCCATTTCGTGTTCTAGCCGAATTCACAACACGCGTAGAACGTGTGCTTGCTGGTTTGCGATCAAAGTGTCCCTGCGGTGCTTCGTCACTCTTGACTTCTTCGTCAGTCTCTAGCTCAAGCACTTGTCAGCTAGCTACAAAACAGTAAATTAATGTAGATGTAAAAATGTACCGATAAAAAAATAAGATTAATTAATTAATTATATTAATATAGGCTAGCAAGCGCTTTATATTGAAGCTGACATATTATATTATTAGGGTTTGAGAGACTTGCATCGATATTTATGTTTTTATGTTCAAACTAGACTTGCCTCAGGTGGGGGGGTGCCGGGGGTTTGTGTATAAATAGTATCCCCACTTTATGGAAATTTAGTGCTGTCGCCGTCTTTCTCATTTGTTCTTTCTCATTCCTACTCTGTTCTATCAATCTACTATACTATCTTCTTCTTCACTAGACCAGTCACCTGTAATGTCACCATAATGATGTTTGTATTCCATTTTGTTTTTGTAAACGGTGGTTCGATATATTAGAGTATAGCCTCAGCGTTCTCTGCGTGGGATGCCTTTATTGTACAGTGACCGGCTGGTGGGGTGCCTTCAGTGTTATCACTAAGGTTGTTTCGGCAGATCCTTTATGCGTCAGGGTTAGTCCTATTTCAGCGAAGTTGTGGTCTTGGTTTTGTGGTCCTGATTGGGCTCTTTGCAGTCCGCGGGACCCTGTAAGCAATGACTAACTAACTAACTGCGGTATTTTATTTAATCAACTTTACAATCAACTTAAGTTGTGGTCCTGATTCGGCTCTTTGCAGTTCGGTGGTTCTATAAACAATGACTAACATACCGACGTATGACGTATTACCGACATTTAACTTTGTCATCAATCCGTTGTCAATGGTAGCCCCAATTTGATAATGAAGTTGATGTACTTTTACTCTTGGTGCTAGTTCTAGTTTAACTGATCACTACCTGTAGTTTCCTAGTGGCGTTATTTGGTCGTAATTTTCCGGTAAGTGTTATTTTGCTGTTACAACTTGATACTGAATCGTGTAATGAAGTATTGTAATGCATGTTGATGTTTTGTTTACGTGGTACATCGTGTGCGACTTTATGACTAGAGATGCTCAGCCAGTTTGGTTTCAGAAAATATAACAATATTCAGCGTAGAGTTTAAAGTGTTATCAATAATTTTAAGATACGTCATATTTCATTCCCAAATAATATCCTTCGTCTTCTATAAATCTGGTAGCAATTTTATTTAATGATCTCTACTTGACTGGTCTCCGTTGCATCTCAGCATAACCGCTTTCAGACAGGTCATCCAGTTCTCAGCCACTTCCTTTGATAGGATTTCTCTTTAATTAACTGTGGTATTATGAGTGCGGTTATTTTAATTTTGGAAATGGGACCTTGATCATAAATTATTTTGAACCAGCCATTCCGCTCACGTTCGGGTGTTACATAATTGATTGCTCCATTAGCAACAGGTGCGGAAGGGAAAGGGAAAGTGTATACCTGCATATAACTTATGTGTTCGGTGAAGGATATTATGTTTCCAACCGTGCGTAATCGGTGTACGGTTTTGATGATATATCAGCAGAAACATTCGTGTTAAGGGCATGAATTATGAGTCAGCAGCAGATGTGAAGTAGATGTAGATCCAGTTATTCCCTCCCCCTCCCCAAATCCTCCCTCTCTCTCCCTGCCTTCCTCACTACCCATTTCGTCCTTCTCTCTCTCTCTTTCTCTCTCTCTCTCTCTCTCTCTCTCTCTCTCTCTCCCTCTCTCTCTCTCCCTCTCTCTCTCCCTCTCCCTCTCTCTGTCTCTCTGATTTATTCCCTCAGTCCTTTTGCCATCATAGTCCCTGATCTTCCATTCGTCCCTATATCGCACCCACAACCCATGATTCGCTCAAACACATGCAACCATGCGCGCGCTTGCTCTCGTTCCTGGATGTTGGGTAAAAAACAAACAAACTGCGTTTAAGAACTTTAAGTCAGGGATGATAGATAATATAGCCATGGGCGCTTTATGAGTAGACATTACGTTTTTGTGAGCAATTTCTTCCCATTTTCCCGATGAGTCGATGACGTACAGTCGTATTTTGCCTTTGCCCACAAAAGCTATTACGTGCATTGAATACGTTCTCCATGTCCATTTAGCACAAAGAACGTTTGTCAACTTGTTCGCATTTGTTTTATCCAGATATTCATGGATATTTTACCACTCCGACCAAGCTTCTATTATCATTGACTCGCTACGCAAGATTCACATTGAGTTCTGAATGGCTGTTTGCATAGCCTGTGCAGCCTACAACTCGCCCACAGGGGTATTGGAACTTTAAATGCTTCAGTATCGTGTGCATTGCATACAAAATAAACGGGAGTTCGCCTTGCAATAAAATACTGGTTATGTAATCGTAAGTCTGATTACAGGTTTATGCGTGAGACTGTTCTAAAGATTTGTTTATAAGTGGAAGCTGAATGTTGATAACCAGAGCAAGACCGCAGCAATTTAATAATGAAACTAAATCAAAGCATATTGACGTCATGTGAAGAAACAGTCCGTAGCGAAGTATGGCTATGTTTGATGTTTGTACTTCAAAGACAATGTTGGTCACAGTATTAACGACTATGCCAGCAATAAAGTGTGTTGAATGGTAGTGCAGAAATGGGGGTAATAAATAGTAAAGCTTATAAAACCACTTGAGCTTTTCAAAACAGCACACTGAATACTCGAATGAAATGTAATGATACTATCCATTATAGAGATTCATTGCCATTCGTGCGAGCTTATTCTTAGCGAGAACAAGCGGTTAGTCTAAAATTGTCCTTTTTAACTTGCCATTTTACGTAGGAGAGAAAGAGGAAGCACCAAAATATATCTGGGTTAAAAGCAGGCACCATAGGAGGTCTGTAGCTGGTGAGGTTCATGAAGCTTGAAAACTGACGTAAATAATTTTATTTGCTGATAGATACGTAAGCACATCTATGCAAAGGATCCCAGTTTAGAGATCTGTCAGATGTGTTTTGTGTACAACTACAAGAGATTAGGTAGACGTTATCCTGCCTGCCTACATCCTGTGGGTAATGATGGTTCTGGTTTTTGAGTAGACTGCAGAATCAGACCGCCGAAGTATCTAAACTAACCTTTAAACCCGGCGATTTAATTATTGTCGTTAGAGTTTCACTGAGCTGGTAAAAAAAAAAAAAGTACAGATTTTAGTTGTAAGTTGATTGCTGGCGAACAATGGAAGCTGTTTGTGTTCAGCCGAGACGAAACAACTTCTCCCTACTCCTTCCTTCCCAAACAAATACAATAAAATATAAATACCGCCCACTGTGATACTGGCGTTTTGATTTCTGAACCTTCGTTATTTATTTATTGTATTTATTTATTTAATCACTTTTATATAGCGCTTTATCAGCTCAAGAGTAGTTTAAGGCGCTGGCCGATACAGGATCTGACTCAAGCCGCCCGAGGCGCCCACTTGCAGCCTTTGGGCGCATAGTCTGACGCCCAGACGACTGAGCGCGATCCTGGGCGACCGGGGACGGGGAGAGTGGACCTAGTGCGTGCTGGGTGTATTTGTGTAGCCGGCACTCGCCCGTCTAGGACATGAGCGTCAGGATCTTTAAAGTCCATGCTATGGAATGCGTGCATGCACAGACTAGACCTCTGTTTATACTCATCCAAAAAGGAGTAGACTGCAGAGAACGCTACTCTAGCCTCTAACACAACGAATATGGTCATCTTTGTGACGAGCTTCCCCTTTGCGATACAACTGGAATTTGGGAAACACATTTGTTCGATTTCCATCGTAGGAAGTTCAAGGATTGCGGAAAAGGATATGTTACGTTTCTGCTCTCACTAGACAGTAGTAATAACATTATGAATATAGATGGAATGTAATACAAGAGGAAACGTAGCCATACTACTGCATCCGGGGCATAATACTACTGCTTCCGGGGTACTGCTTTGATGGAAGGGAGGAAGCTTGGAGGGGGAAGTGGGGGGGGGTGAGGGGAGAGAGAGAGAGAGAGAGAGAGAGAGAGAGAGAGAGAGAGAGAGAGAGAGAGAGAGAGAGAGAGAGAGAGAGAGAGAGAGAGAGAGAGAGAGAGAGAGAGAGAGAGAGAGAGAGAGAGAGAGAGAGAGGATAGCAGCGTTCGCATGCTTTTAACAGGAAGAGCAACGCCACACAGAAAAAGCACCACCTACCTATCTGAGAGTCATAGGCATAAGGCTCAGTAAAAACTTCCTTCATCCTACTTTGATCTTTCCGCTCGATTGATTTCACCTGTCAACATAGATTTGCACAGGTTCGCATCCAGGTTAGCGTGGTCCTGATTGGGCTCCTTACAGTCCGCGGGACCCTATAAACAATGCCAAACTAACTATCTAGATTAGCCTTGATGTTACTATTGTTAGCTATTCAAGGATTTCTAGATTCAAGATTCAAGATTCTTTATTGTCCAAACACATGGCATGGATATTTGTTTAGCAGTGCAAGAAGGAAGGAGATAACAACATCAAAGCTATTAAAACATAGACATACAATATTAATACATTTGATATACTATCAAACACAACTTCCGTACCAAAATACAAATCTGTGAACACTAGCACACATGCATAAACAGATATCCAGTCACATACCCATGTGTACACATTTAACACACAGATAATCCTTAAAACACACTGTGTGTCTATGCGTGTACTTAAAGACAAGTCAAATGGTTGAAGGATGTAAAACCCTGCAGATTAAATGATTCTCTATACATGTATTTTGCTAACACGCTTCGTCAGGAGTTGCAAGCCAACAAAGGAATAAAATCCATTTCACAAAAAGAGAAGGATAGACACTTAAAATGGTTTTAGGTTCCTGGCGCAGGTCTTTGTTTAGGTAATTGATATTGTTGAAACTGTTGATAAGATGTCATGTGCAGTGTGTGTGTTTCGGGTGAGTTCATCTGAAGAAGCGAGAGAGAGGGAGCGGGGGCGTCAAGATGTCTATAGTATTTATTCGTGTAGACAGTGTGTTTTAAGTACAGACTTGTAGAATGAGGGAAAGTTGTGTATTGTACTTTGTATGCTCATTTCTGACGTATAATATATTTCTCAGATTTGTTAGACTATTCACAATTGATTGTAGTCATCTCATGAAAGATCTTTCACCTTATGTTGTAGGACATTGACGTTTCGCAGCGAATAGCTTGATTGATGATGTCGGTCTGCACTGTGCAGTGGTTTGTTTTCGTTAGCTTTAAGGTCAGCAAAGGCTTATCTTGTTTTGTTGTCAGCTTTGGAGGAATATAGATCATCTGTTGGGGTGAGATCACATTCTGTCCCCTTGTGTGTGTGGGATAGCATGGTTCATGTGACGGGAACAGCACACGGCACTATTGCTGTCGTGTAGACATGATATAGTGGTAACTATAGATGTAGCCCTCTAGTCGCTCAGCTATACTTTTGAACTAATTATTGTAGAAAGCACGCCATGTAATGCGTTTGATTCGAGCGTTCTGGCAGAATATACTGATAACAATGAGCAGTGCTTTCAACGCTCTTCTTTTGTCTCTATTGTCTCTTGTACAGTAAGACGTGTGTGGTGAAACGCGTTGCAGCTGGGGATATTTTGCCACTGGAAAGAGGGGGTAGAAGAGAAATAGAAAGACAGAAAAAGACAGTAACTTATTCCAGCTGTACCAATGACAGGAGGGCACGGCAGGTGTTACTAACGGGGAAATTGCAAACATGGGTGTGCAACAATTGGTAGGCCACTCCCGGAATGCAGGGCATTAGGGTCATGCATTTGCTAATAATAAATACGGAATTTATGGGTATGGACCGGACGATTCGAATAGGAAAGCGTTTGTTGACATATTAACCTCAGAATATGGGACGTGCTGAGTTCTAAAGCTGTGAATGCAAACCTACTATGGGTTGTCGGGTGCAATGCTTTGCTGGGAATTAAATAAAACCTGCTTATTTTTGAATAAAATTCAATATTTTCTTAACAGGGTCGATATCTTTGCACTTTTTATAGTGTAATAATTATTGCTACGTCGGGATGGAAAACGAAATGTCTCTCACTCCCCGCCCATTGCACCTTGATCCAAGTTAAGGCAATCTGGAATTTTTTAGGCAAACCTATGAACTTAAGATTGTGTTCATAACCATTTTTAACCGAATAGGCCTTGTTTTCTGAACCCATCAGAAAAAATCCATCCTCATGTAAACAAGACTTGGGGCTCGGAAAGGGGTAGTTACATCATGTTACTTACATATAGGTTAATGTCCGATTGCTTACAAATAAAGGACAGTTCGTTTCATTGAATGGTTATTTCCCTAAAACTTTAACAGACCCACAAGACTGGAAATATCTTTGGTTCTATGCAGGTTTGTTACAAATGCATCCCCTTTGCGTGACAGGGGTAGAGCCAGAGTGCACGGCAACAAAATGTTCCGGTCTCCAGCGGCGAATGACAGGCTGTATCCTCCATCAAACATCCGTTGCCTTTTACTCCCACGCAGCCTCACCCCTTACTGTCAGAGATATATCGAGACTACGCTTGAGACTGGGTTCAAAACAAGCCAGCGAGCTCTGGTGCGCCATGTGCGTCACCCTCCACTGAACTAAATAGTAAATATGATCACCCTCTCAACCTTACGTTGGTTCACCGAAGAACCCGCGCCCACCTTCTTGTTCTCCCTTCATCTATGCTTTTTTGCATCTGTACGTGGTTTGAATGTGATATGGATGATTAATTTATGATTTATATATGTTGTTTGTAGATTATAGTCACACGACACTTTCGCATATAGGTGACTACTGGACCGATTTTTACTGACACCAGCGGGCCAGTTGTTGGTAAAGGGGAAAATAATATGATCACACGTTGACCAATCCGGGATTCGAACCAGCGACCTTTCGGTTACTAGCAAGACGCTAGTTAATTAATATATTAGTATGATAAGTATCTAAAACTTTGGAGGCGAAAAGCATCAGTTTGAGGATATCAGTTAATTATTCTGTCTCGTAATAAATGTAAATTACTTTGGTGTGTGATGTATTTAGTGTAAAGTAATTGTTCTTCAGTTGGAATATTAAACATTATTACAATATTTCCCGTGTGCAATTGTTTATCGACCATAATAAATGTGAAAGTGCATACATTTATTAAACCTGAAACATTACCTTTGGAAACAATTCAATATTTAGAAACAGTTCAGTTTAAACTGTGAAATTTATAGTTGGAATAGATCTTCACAGTATCTTATTGTATTTTTTGGAATGTGAGTGCTGAAGCCAGCAGCAAGGGGATGATTCTAGGGCTATATCTGGAAACCCTGACTGACGTGAACAGCATGCAGTCCATGCTGGAGCTTGTTACTTACTGGAAAAGAAAGCGAAAGGTGATGTAATCAACCTGATAGATCACTTCGCCTGTGGTGCTTCCCCTCCTATCCTAACCTCTGCCCAACATTCATGCCTCGCCGCTTCTTTCTTTTATTGCTCTTGTTGTTTTGTTATATACCCCGTAGTGGAAAGATCTGTAACTGTTCTATACGCCGTGGTGTAAGAGTGTCTGTTCTGTTCGCCAACATTTACCCAAGTTTCCCACCGTAAATAATTATTCACCACAGACGTCCCTTTCTACCCATCAGCACCGTCGCTACTGCATCGGAATATATCCGAAAGTTGGTAATCCCGTTCTCCAAATCCTTTTAGTATGTCCCTGTGTTCCTCCTCTGCTACTACGTTCGTCTCAAACTAGATAGATACTAGTGGGGTGGGTTGGGGTGATCACTTTGCACCTCAGCGGACTGCATTTTCTGCCGTTTTTGTGTTTGTCTGGCATAGCCATCACTATCTCTAATATTCCACCACCCGTTCAATCTTAAACTTTACCAGCACTACTTTTTGTCTTGGTTGTAGCGAATTCTGCTAATGAATGAGGTTAATTAGGTTAACTTTTTTTTAAAAAATCAAGATGTTTTAATTAATTACTCATCAGGTTCAGTTCATATCCTGTTCATCGTTGCATTAGCCTACCTTCTCTGATTGGTTTTAGTTCGTTTATTAAATTTACCTTTACAGCTCTCATTGCGTTGAACTATAGTAACAGACAACGTGAAACAGTACTGGCACTTGCCTATTCTCAGCCACTTTCTACAGACCCTCGCACTTACACGCCTTTACCAACTGGTCCAAGAGTACTCCATCTCTCTACACTGCACCTAACCTTTTGATGTGAGTGTGCTTAGTTTTTGTGTGTGCCTGACTAGTTTTTGTGTGTTTTTGCCTATTTTGTGCGTGTGATCCGATTTGGCAGCAATGCTAGGGCTTCTCGCCAGGAACCGGAGTCTGGGATTGGAATGAGTAAAACCATACAGAGTATCAGCAACTGTGAATAACACTCTTACCCTTATTGAGACTAGAGCAGTTCCCTGTAGGACCTAGATATTCACGGCAAGGGATGAAATGTCACCACCTGGCTCTTGCAGCATCGTGTCTGGTGCATTTACATTGTGATGCTATACACTGTCTGGGTCGTTCATGAAAAAAAAGATCCTTGGGGAGGGGTAGTAGTGTTATGTTTTATTCGCTTTTTCGAAGGGGTTGATGGTGGAAGACGGGGGAGGGGGGGGATCTCTCTCTCTCTTCCTGTCTGTCTCAGTCTCTGTCTGTCTGTGTGTGTCTCTCTCTCATTCCCCTCCCCCCATTTCTCCCGTCCTCCCCCGTCTCCCCCACTACAGGTTTTCATTCATTCATTCATTCATTCATTCTTCTTCTCCTCCTCCTAGAACACAACATATAAAGATAGATTTTGAGAATAAACAGCATCACAAGCTTGACATGTTGCACTGTCACATCTAACTAGGGTTCCTATGTTTAGGTTTGAAAGAAATTTCAAGAATGGAAATTATGGGTTATGCCTTTATGATTTCGGTTGACCCCCGTTTGAACTTGATGTAATTTTCCATTAGTGTGTCATCAGGGCACACGAGAAGTGGAAAGAGGAAGAGGAATATAATGAAATCAGTAAAAGAGCAGTATGAATAAGATAAAAGAGAAAGGAGAAGAAAAAAAGCAGAAGAATACTCATTATCAGCTTTTAGGCCTTGTCAAACCTCTTATTGACAAGGTGGGCGGCTGGGAGGAGGGGGAGGTTGACGAGGAGAAGAGGGAGTGAAGAGGAAAGGGGAAGACGGAGGCTAAAAGAAGAAGAGGCAGACCTTTGCAGTTCACTTTTTATCGGTTTTGAGATTACGTCCTGTCACGTCCTTGCCAGTTTTTACTAATTACGGACTGGCGTGGCCAAAAGAAAATGTATGGTAGGAATTGGCACAGAGGTAGAAGATTGAAATGTTGAATTACAAGGCTTTAATCGTTTAGTATGCTCTTTCTCTCCAGTTTGTTTCCTGTTGTAGGCATGGATGTTTACAAGAACTAGAAAGAGAGAGAGAGAGAGAGAGAGAGGGAGGTGGGGGTGGGAGACATAGTGTGACAAAACAGAACAAGCTAACAAACATGACTTTCTCTTATGAGGTTATGCATTTTAAAGTCAGCGCTCTTTAGTGAAATGACTTCTTTGATAATCCATATGTTTATTAACTGCGCGGCTAACCATTAAAGTGATAGTTATATAGCGCACTTGCCAGCTTCAAAAGCTGCTCACTGACCTGGCCAGGATCAAGATTTAACCCAACCGGCCTACTTGCAGCATCAAGCGCACTGTTAGCACCCAAGGGCAACTGCCTTAGCCACTCTCAAAGACCATTCGTTCCTGCCACTCTCAAAAACCATTCGTTCCTCCCATACATTATTTGCAGCAGTGTGTTGGTTTCATTCACACTCTCCGTGTTGAAATCCTAATTTAAAAAAAAAAATTTAAAATAAAAGTTGTGATCTTTAATTTAAACCCTAAAGAAGCTTCCTTGCAATCCCCTGGGTAGGTTTGGTACGGAAAAGATTTAGGGGCATGACGCTTTATTTTGGGGGCCAGGCGATTTATGGCTGCTTGTTTTGTGCGCTGTCTGCGCCTGATGCTTTCAGATATCGGCACTGTGCCAAAAATAGAAGGTAATACCCATCCAGGTTGCTGAACAGCTCTAGAGGATAACAAGATAAACTTGTCCCCAAACAGCTGAATGTAATAGTTGTGTCTCAAAGAAGGATTCTTTCGTTGTGAGCTAATGTTTTTCACAGTCTTGTCTGGTTACTTTGGGGCTAAGCGGAATTGGCCAGGTAGATTATCTCTTCAGGGGGGTTAGGGAGTGAGGGTTGTGAGAATCGCAAACGGCAAACTGTAGGAAACACTGTTTAGCTACCATCACCACCATCCTCCTCTAACACTTCACCCTAGAAGTGCTCTCCGGTTCTTTTCTATATCTTTTCCTCCGGTCCTTTCTGCTATGTTCCTTTCTTCTTCCCCGTCTTGTACATTTTACATACTCAATAGAGTTTAAGTTTATAGGATTAAGTTATTGATCGTGGAGTTGGCAGCTATTCTTTTTTCCCTTCTTTCTGCTTTCCTCTCCATCCCCTACACAAACAAAAATGTATCTATTTTAAGCCATTCCAGCAAGTTTATTTTCAGGAGTGTTGCCCTTGGTTCTTCCTCCGCTCCCACCCCATGCTCTCATCCCTACCGCCACGTCATTTTGTCTGTTCAAAGGCAGTTAGCAGCCTCACTTTGAGGCAGGCTTAGATCTCTTTGACTTAACGCTTGCCTTTCTGAACTCAAGGTTAGGATTAGTGTGAGTGTCAAAAGACTTGCGAAGTGGCAGCCTTTTAGCGCTCAAACAAATCACTCTTTATCCTCTTTCTTTCCCTTCATCTCATTTTTGTTTTACTCTCTCCCTTTTTTCCTTTCTCTCTTCCCCTCCCCTTCAGCCTTCTCCTGTTCATTTTTGGTACATGAGTCGTTCACACTCCCTCAGCAGCTCTCTGATATATATACATAGAATGGTGACATTTATTTATATATTCGATATTTAGTTGTGAACTGTCTCTTTTTTTTTCCACCTAAACCTCCCCCTACTCCCCCCCCCTCCTCTCTAGCTATCTTTCTCCATATCTTCTCCCTCTGGCTATGCTCTTTCCTCTTTGTCTATTCCGGTTATTTTAAAACAAATTCAAGATGGAATCCTTAGCATCTTCACAATAATTATGCCAGCTAGCAATCCACCGCACAAAGGTAATTGATTTTCTTGAGCGCAACAATGTCTTTTATCTGTGAATTACATGTTTTAAAAGAGAGTTTGAACTTGCATATATTTTGAGAAGGAGGGGGGGGGGGGGGGGTGGGGGGGGGGGGGAGGGAGAAAGGGAGAGATGATTATGTTTGATGAGGAATTTGCTTTTTCAAGAGCAGGTGGAAAAAAGGTGTATACTTGATCTTGGGCAGGTCTGGTTGATTGTCCATTAAATGTCTGGCATCATACCAGATTTGCCGTGTGGTTGCCATTACTTAAGTTAATGATCGAATGAAGAATTCTTTCTAGATTCTGATAGATGGAGATTAGTTAGGTAAATGGATGTTTTTTGACTGAATTTGATTTATGCCATGACTTGTTAGTATGTTAGACAATTAAGTGTATCAATGCAGGTTAACATTGATAGTTATAATTTGACAGTGACATTTTCGTGGGTCCAAAAAGCTCAAGCATAAAAGGATTGAATTTTGCTGTTAATTTGTAGTTTCATCATGAAGCAAAGCTGGGAGGAGGGGTAAATTGAGATGCACTTCAGTAAATAAAGAGATTTAATGATGGAGTGGTTTGGAGGGGTGTATCACTCCATGTCAAGCAGTAAATCAAGGCAAGCGCTCCACTGATAACAAGGTAGAGGTTCTGCAGCAGCATCAGAATAAACATCTTTCCAGCCAAATGGGGCTACTGTCTAATAGCTACACGTCGAAATTAATATGGGTTTTAAGATTCTATGTATCTTTAATTTGTGTTTTCATGTTTTCCTTACATTTTTGTGTTGGTTCAGCACCAGAATGAACATCTCTTGGAAGCAAAATTGGGCTACTGTTTAGTGATTGTAATGGGTTTTCAACATTTCTGTGTAATATCTGATAATTTTTGCTACCATCTGTATCATTTATGTCGGAGTGTGAATGTCTTAGGCTGTAATGTTGTTCACATTTTGGGTGTCTGCTTCTTGGGGGTTTATCCTGGGCTGCTAGGGAGGGGAGGTGGAGGGTTTGGAAATAGTAAATATGGTGTTATTAATTGTCGTTTAGTTTGCTTGCTTTAGGGCACATGCCACATTACCTCCACCCTCCACTTTTATTGACACACCTGTGCAGCAATCAATGATTGAATCTTTGTATTCACCTCAAAAAAGTGTTTTTTGTCAAGATTTTTTGCAAAGTGAGACTGGTCGTAAATATAAAATAGTCCAAAAATGATACTTTACAAAAATAATAATAATAATAAAATTTGGCCATCCATCTATCTATGCATCAAAATTTGGTTACTTGAAGTTGATCATACATTAGCATCAAAGATCTCCCGAAGGTCAAGGTCATTGAGGGTCAGGGTCATCCCTAGGTCACTGTTTTTGATTGTACATGAATGTCCATTTGGAAATCAAAGTCAAAATCAAAGTCAATATTACTTTGAGTTTTAATGCAACTTATACTTTTTTTTTCTTCTGGGCACTCGTTTTCAGGTAGAATATTGCAAGTTCTATAAAGAGCATGTGAGTTATATCTGCCTTGCCCTTCTAGTTTATGTCCTTGTATAGTGCACAACTCAGTGCTAGGAAAACATTCTTAGCATTGTGTAGAAACAGTTTCTGCAGCGAGAAAAAATAAGTCTTGCTGTGAAAAAAGGTAAGTCTTGAATGTCTAAAAAAAAGACTGAAGAAAGTTATTATCAGCTTACTACAATTTTGTCTGTATTTTTTATATTTTCTATGTTCCAGATTCGAGGTGATAGATTTTGCTTTTAGGCAGCCACTGGGCGGTAAAGCGTTGCCATGCCGCTGACTAAACGTATCATCGAACCAGTGAATATCAGTCGTGTGCATGTCCCTACACAGGTTAGCCCTACAATAAAATTATACAAAACAAGCTGTTGAGATATTAGTAAATGTTAATATTAACATTTAGTGAAACACAATTCTCTTTATCCTTAAGTTTAATATGTTTAATACAATTCCCAGTGTGAGAATGGATTTCAAACATGAACACTGGACCCGATAAATGTAAATCATGATCACTGTCAGTGAATATTCTATTGTCAGTAAATCCGCGGAGTCTAAAAGGCTTCCATAGGTTGCCATAGTATATTTTCAGTTGCCATTGGCAATTAATTATACGACTTGCATAATACACTAGTCTCTTGATTAGCCCTTGAGCTTGATTAATTCATGAAGATACAGTAGTGTTATCGTGGTTATCCATGCTAGTCACATTACATTACAATAAGATATTGCCCTTGGGCATTCTGCTTGTAAATCTTATACACATGCTTTTTGGGATAGTTTGAATATTATCAGCTTTTAATATTACCCTGCTGTTCCCATAGTATCAGTATCTCCCCCTCAAATTGAAAAAAGTATTCTATCAGTATTTTTTTTTAAATCTGTTCAGTACATTATTATCTTTAAGAAGATTTGACATTAAAAAAAATTACAATATCTTGGGAGTGGGGCACTGAGCCATCACATTGTTTTGTAAACTTGTAATTGTTTTATAAACTTTTTTTGTAATTGTTTTGTAAACTTTTGTAAAAACTCACTTTTCTTTTTTTCTCATTTTTTTTTAAAAGCACTTGCTTGAATTCTGGGACATCACCATTCTAATGTGATTTTTATGTAAGGTAAATTTTCCAATGTGATCTCTTGGACGAATAAATGTCTTATGTCTTATTCTATTTTGTAGCTCATATTACAAAGATAGCTGTCTTTGAGGATGAAGATATAGCCACATCTTTTTCATCTTTGAGGAAAAAACCTCAATACTGAATAATATTTTATGCATGCAGGGCTTGCGCAATGAACTGGAATGTGTGACGAACCACACCCTGGCCAACGTGATTCGGCAGCTGAGCAGCCTGAGTCATATGGCAGAGGACATGTTCCTTGAACTGTCAGAAGAGGCCAGGAAGGTGTTTGGCCGAGCCATGCAGTTGCAGACTCGCATCGAGAACGTCCAAGACAAGGTCACACAGCTCAATGCCACTGTTGAAGAAGGTCAGTTTGAAGAGAGAAAAAAAAGTTTGTCTCAAAGTGAAATTCAAATAGTAGATAGTCTCACCCAAAATAGTGCTGGAGTAATGAAAAGCATGTTGGACATAATCTCTGTAAGATCCCAACATCTGAAGAAGAAATAAGAAGAAGAAATTTGTTTGAAGAAATAAATTGATACAAGAGTGTAAATGAATACATTATTTAAACTAAATTAATGTGTTGTTAGTTTGAGGAGATAAGTTAACAGGTAATAACAGTGTCAGATGAATGAACTAGACTAACTGTACTGCCAGTTTGAAGAGATGACCCAACAGATAACAGTGTGAGATAACTAATATAAACTAAAATAAATTAATTGTAACTTTGGGTAAACCTTAGTCATCATACTTTTGTATGCATTTTCAGTGAATCTTCAAGACATTCATTTGAAGAAACCATACAAGAGCTCTGTGACGAAAGAACAGCAGGTGATCTCACGCAGCACTATACCGCGTGCCGTTCTGGAGATCTACAGCAAGTGTGATACACCACCTGCACTTGACAAGCTCAACATCTTCAGGTATGTGCCACTGACAAAATGTATTTAAAATCAAAAGTTAGTTAGTTAATTATTGTTTATAGGGCGGTATGCAAAGAGCCGAATCAGGACAACAACTTGGTTAAAAGAGGGCTCAGCCCTGATCCGTATAAAAGATCTGCTGAAACAACCCTAATGGTAACACTGAAGGCACTCCACCAGCCGGTCACTTTACAATAAAGGCATCCCATGCAAAGGATGCTGAGGCTGTACTCTAATTTATCGAACACCTTTTACCAAAACAAAATAGAATATAAACATCTTTATATAATGCATATAAAATGCCTACATTGCTAAATAATACCGTAGAAAGCCCTATTGACCATTTGGAAGAAAGCGTCCAGTATCCCCAACAAACACCATACACAAATTTGATGATTTTTAAAAATAGATTTTTGCAGGGAAAAGGTAGGTGACTGGTCTAGCAAAGAAAATAGTAGATTGATAGAGCAGATTAGGAACGAGAAAGAACAAATGAGAATGACGGAAACAGTGGTAATTTAAAGCACTAAATTTCCACAAATGGGAGATACTATTTATACAGAAATTTAAAATCAAAAGGTAAAAAGGCTGTGAAGAATGTATATAAAAACATTTTCTCTTTGTCTTTGTACATGCGTGTGAAACTGAAAGTCAGTGGCCAATACAGAAAACTTTTGCACCGACTGCCATGAAAATGTGCGTCTCCTGGATAGTGCAGGCACGACCCTTGTGTAAAAGCTGTATTGTTACATAGTATTGTTGTACAAAATTGTGCTTCGTACTGAAAAGTGATGTTGACTTTGGATACCTGTGTGCAGGGAGGACGGCAAGGACAGCATGAAGTTCTACACAGACCCCACTTACTTTGTTGAACTGTGGGTGAAAGAGATGGACAAACAGATCAAAGAGAATAAAACAGAGCTCAGCAAGAAGAGAGAGAGGAGGAGGGTAAGTGTAGATTGGGATTTGTTCTCTTTTCTTGCATTCATTGAAGATTTTCTTTCTTGCACTTATCAAAGAGAGAGAGAGAGGAGGGAATCCAAAAAGGAAAGTAAAGATGGAAGTTTATTCTATTTTCTTACCAGAAAAGAAGGAGGGCTGAGGGAAGGCAAAATTTAACGTAGATTTTCTTTTTTTACGCTTATCAAAGAGAGGAGGGTAATTAAATAAGCAAAAAAAAATTATTTATTTTCTTCTCTTGTGGTCATGGTGAGCGTAATAATGTTTGAAACTCATTCTGCCCTGCGACTTACAAATTGCTGGGCTGCTTTCTCTGTTCTTGTGTGACGTTATTGAACTTGGCGTCCAATCTAAAAGGTTGCATAATTGTGTAATGATAAAAGGGAACTTTCTATATCACAACCTCCCTCTCCGACCAAAAAGTACATTTTGATTATTGTTATTTAAAAAATTTTGTTGAAAGGTATTTTGATGTTCACAACAATCATACTTTTTAGGGATAAAATGGTTAATGTGCTAATAATTGCAAGAAAAGTTGTAAAAATGTTGCCTTCATTAAGTTTACGGCTACAAAACGTTAACAACGGACTTATGTCTTGCAAAAGCAACAAGCAGCAAATGATGATGATAATAGCACAGAAGGAGGAAAAGGAGGATGATGATGATCGTGATGATGATGATGATGATGATGATGATGATTGATGATTGATGATGACAACGACAATGACTTGTAAGCACACTTCTCTCAAGAAGCTTAATAGAGACAATGTTTTGTTCTGCAGAAGCCTCGTTCCTCCAGTGAAGTGAAGAAACCTAGAGAAATCAAAGACAGCAAAGGCAGGCACGCTTTAATGGCCAAGGGAGTGGAGTTTGCAGAATATGCAGTAAGTTTTGAACATGTGATAAATAGCATGGAGATTACTATTGAATTCATAGTTCTCATGTAGAGGCCAGCTAAATCTTGAAACATGTTTGTTGTCTTGTTCTTTCGTGATTGGGCTCAAAATGACAGCTACAGATGAAACTGATGTTATATAAATGTGGACTCGTGCCTTTTTTTTTTTCACCAAAGCTAGCTACTCCGCCCTATTTTCTAGCTAACGACGACCTCTTTCTGTTCTTGTTCTCTGTATTCTTGTCTCTTTTTCTTTGTTCTTTTTCTTCTTCTACAGAATCAAATTGCTCTACGTCTTTCTTTGACACTTCTTCTTTCTTTTATATTTTTCCTCCTCCTCTTCTTTGTTTTCTTCTTTCTCTTCCTTGTCCTACCCCATCTTCTTGTTTTTGTTTCTTTCTCTCTTCTTCTTCCTCCCCTACTTCCTATCCCTACTACTCCTGTTCTACTTTGTTTTTGCATTTGCTTGTTCTTCTTGTCATATTAATAGTAGCAGTAGGAAATAAGATGAACAAAGAAGATTCAGACAACCACAGTGGTAACAGTGTTTATGGTACAAATTGTTTCAGGTCGGTAACATTCACGAGCAGTCGCAGCATAACACGGCAGAACGAAAATCCTCAGCATCACTCCCTAATCACCAACAACAACAACAACAGCAGCCTCAGCAGCCAAATCAAATGCAACATTACCCAGGCTCTGGTCGACCCGACTCGCTCAGTGTTAGCAATATACAGCATCCTCCACCACAGCAGCAGCCACAGGTTCCACAGTACCATCAGCAACAACAGCCGCAGTACACAGGGGACATGGTCCCTAATGGCCCTGTGTCACACAAGCCCTACCAAGGCTACCCCAACCAGCAGAATATTCCCAACAACGTCCAGCACCAAGGTCCTGAGCACGTCAGACCTGGATACACCTCTGTACCAGGCTACCCCAACCACCAAGAGCACACCCCTTCCCCTGCACACCTGTCTCCTTCAACTAGCCACGAAGGTCTGAACCGCTACAACCAACGCCATTCTCAGGGGCGTGGCAACCAACAGATGTCGCCCCAGGGTCGGCCGTCCGCCCCGCCCCCAGCTCCACCTCCAGGTAGCGTGCGAGGCATGAGCCCCGGGGCCAGGGATAGCCTGCCCCCACCCCCAGCCCCTCCTCCAATGCAGGAGGATTACCCTCCAGTGCAGGCGGAGCTGCCAGGGTCTCCAGAAGTGAACCGACTACGTGGGTCATCACAGCGTGGTTCCCCAGCCAAGCAACTCCCTCATGCCTCCTCTCCTGTCAGAACCATGGCAGTGGCTGATCAACTGCCCCCGCCTCCACCTTCCCCACCCCCCATGGACCATGACGTGTACCTACCCCCACCTCCACCCTCACCCCCTATGCAATACAATGCTGCTCCAGTGGCTGCTCCTCCACCACCTCCTCCCCCACCACCGCCACCACCACCTCCTCCTCCACCGCCTCTCTCTTTGGGTGTAATGAACGGTCATGTGGGCGATGCAGTGGATTCTGCGTCACTGTCGTCCACGTCCACATCCACTGGAGGAGGCAAGGAGGACAAGTCTTCAAACTCTGGCAACGACCGCAGTGCTCTGCTGGCTGAAATCATTGCTGTTGACAGTATGTGGCTTGACTTGTTCAATAATTTGTTTGTTGGTTTATTATTTGCACATTTCCTATTTCTCTTCATTTACATGTGCCCAGTTCTCTTTCTCTTTCTCTCTCTCTCTCTCCCCCTTCTTCTCCTCCCTCCCAGCTACAAATGGTGACATTACATTTCCAAAGTAAATGATGATGACATTTCATCTACTAGCAATAAGTACTTTCATGTGTATTCTGTATGTAATTGGACTTGCACCCTATACATTAATAATAATAATACTGGATGCTATATAGGCGCTTTTTTCCCATTCACCAATCAGGCCCAAAGTGCGGCGATCTGTACCAAATGCACGCTCACACTCTCACACACAAACACACACACAAAACAAACACACATCTATTACTCAAACATGTGGCGTAAAGGCACAGAGATCGCTATTTAGACGATGGAAAGGAAATGAAGTTTAATTTTTGAAATTTTTATATTGAGTGCATCCAATACCATTATTGAAGGGAGAGAGGAAACCGGAGTTTTCGTGAAACCCCTCGGTGACGTCAACTTTATTGCTTAATTCTCATTTAGTAATTTAGTTTGTCAGTTTAGCTAAACTATAATACTTGTGTTTGGACTGTCCTCAACAGAGAACAAGCGGTTGAAGAAGGTGGAGGAGAGGGAGAGGAGGAACAACTCTGCGGCATTTGCTGGTGGCTTTGACATTCAGGCGTTGATGGAGAAGGCCAAAGAAATGCGACGTCACATCGAGGACAGCGAGGAGGAGGGCGACGATGCTGGCAGTTCTGGCGAGGAGGATGACTGGTATGATGGAGACTGAGTGCAGTAACAAAAATTGGCTTCAATGACTGATAGTCGCCCCGAGTAAGAAAATTGCTAACAAAGAAGAATTGCATTGAACTGAAGTTTCGAGACGTACAGCAACTGTATGAATTTTCAAGACTTCCATTATTGTACGAAAATTTCCAAAATACAGGGGCTGTACTGAAGTTTCAACACAAGCAGTACTGAAATACGTTTAGCAAACATGGACAGAAGATGCAGCTTTGTTACTGTAAAAGACATTGTGTGAACACATGGATGAGTGGAATATGGAGTCTTATCTGCTGCTGACAGATTAAGTCGTGATTTTGCACATATTCTTACCAAAAACAACTAAAAGCTTGTGTTCTTAGTTCAGACACTAGCATGGCCAATGCAAGGGCTTGTGTTCTGAACAAGAAGTTATTTAATTACTGGCTTGGATTGATAAGCCTTGACCTTGGAAGAAAATGCAAAGCGGGTTCCTTTCCAGAGAAATGCTGAAGTACTTAGTTTCTGTTCACCACTTTTGCTCCACACCCACCCTTTAGACAATAGGAAATGTTGGTCTGTTGTTCTAGCTTGCAAATAATAATAATATAAACGATAATAATACTTTGATTTAGAGTTGCAAACGTCTCTTGACATTACAGTGATTCAATGCTCAAGAGCAGACCGAGGCCAGACACTGTATTTTCACTAAGGAATATTTTGTTTGTAAACAGTTGCATGCTATTGTTGCTGAATCAGGACTTCCACTACTGCAAAACAAAATACATCAAGTACAAGATCTGTGACTCGAAATTCTCATTTTCCTCTCCAGTCTATAGCAAGCTTATTAAATCTTCTTCAAGAGCCTGTCTTCAATAAGATAATATCTGATACTGAAATAAGTTTGAGAGCAATTAGAAACCTCGCCACTGTGTGGAAATATTTCACAGTAAATGCTATAATAAGAAATCTCTCAACAGTGGCAGTTTTTCCACACAAAAGCCTACAAGAAACCTCTCCAAATTGTGTGTTTTCACAACAGCACAGCAGGGAATTTAACAACAGCTACGACTTTCATGGCCAACTAAGCTGTGGATCAATTACATGTGTGATGCTGGCTCAGAATGCTGTCAGTTCATTTTCAGCTGTTTGCTTCTCTGCCATTTGAATCAAAGGGCAGCCTCTGTGCATGATTTGTGAGTGCTTCACTGTCACTTGAATCAGAGGGCAGCCTCTGTGCATGATCTGTGAGACTGCTGAGCTGAGGTATGCTCAGGAATTTCTGTATCCCGAACCTCTCTTCATTTTCATCAATATAAATTGCATGCTGTTGCTTTGGCTTGGAGAACACACACCCATCAAGAGGATCGCTTCAATTTTTTTCCCTTTATAAACTTTAAACAATTGCTAGTGTAACCATCATGTATAACATTTTTGTAAACTAAACATGACTAAATCCGTGCTACTTATGAACAAAAGACAGTGTAATTCTCTTAGTGTATGTTTTGTACTTCTCAATAGCAGACGGTAAATCAGCATGTATAGTATAAAATACATAATCTTTTGATGAATACCCTATAAGCTCACAAGTAACGGTGTTAAGAAAGTTATTCTTAGTGACTTGCTAGCATTTGGACTTGTTCTGTATTTTATGTTTTCATTGTTCTTAAATAATTTGGCTGAAACTAGGCAGCAAACATGATACAGCTGCTCTTTTGTGTTAATTTGTATTATCCCTCTTTGCTGGGTGTAATAATTTGTAGTCTAATACAATTTGAGTTTGATATTTTTGAATCAGAAAATCGATCTCTGCTAAAGTTGCATCTATTATTAGGTACCGGCAGGGTAAAATTTGGTTTTAAGTTTTCACACAAGTGAATGGTACAGAGTTATAGATTGGGGTAGAAATAAGAAAACAAAAAAAAAATTATGGGTCTATCTCAATTAGAACCAGAGATACAGCTATTTTCGTAACGAGTTTTTGTGCCGCGAATTGCGTAATTTTGCCAAAATTGATATTTTGCAAAGTTTAGATGTTCATAACTTAAAAATTATAAAGCCCATGAGCCTCATTTTTGGAGTAAGCAGAGTCCTGGTAGTGACAAAATAGCCTATTTTTTTTGGGACCTGGCAGTTGTCAATAGAATGAACTGCTGAACTCCAAAAATGCCCCCCCCAAAAATTTTCCCCGTGGAAAGATTCAGAAGCAAATAGCTAATAACTTCAAACGCATGCTATTTGATCATTTTTTATCTGATTTCATTGATTTAAACTGCATTTGTCTTGTTAAATAGAGATCTTTTAATTGATATGTATGAAGGTACAGTGAAAATTAAAATAGATTTTTTTTCTTTTTGTACCCCCCCCCCCCCCCCCCCCCCTCTCTTGCAAGACCCCCACCTCCGCGTGAATTTGTTCTTATGCGTATGTTGGCAACTATTATTTAACATATTTTCTGAGATGTGATACACAATAGTGCAGACAACAGTTTGTGGACCTTAACTAGCAGTAGCATTTACAAAGGAGTCCAACTTCTCCTTGCCATTTGGTCTTTTAATGGACTTCTGCAGGGAACAGTACTTCTCATAGATTTTATCCATGCTTTTCTTGTCTAGCTGCTTGGCATTGGCTCCTAGGAAAGTCAGGACAGGCTGGCAGGTGGTTTAGGATTTTCTCTCAGTCTTCACAAACCTCACAAGATCCACAACAACTCCATTTGTGAGTGTGCCTACAACAATGAATATGAAAGGAAAAAATAAGTGCAAGTGCAACAATGCTGATCTCAACACATGACATTTATGATAAAATACTTGAGATCCATCATCCTGTAGTGTAATAAACATGACATGTAACACGCATTTAAATTAATAATAATTACTAATAATAATTAATTTTAACACGTGTAAACAGTAACGTGAGTGCTAATAAAATTTTAAAACTAAAAAAGCAGTGCGTAGGCCTACCAATTCTAGTCTTTAGAAGAACAGCGTTTGTTGCTGAACGCTACTTTCGGTTTCTATAGGCCTACACGTATAAATATTACATCAATCATCGATAATCCCACAAGAAAACTACACAACTATGCGTGAATTATGGTTTTGCGAAACCTGAGAAAGAATTGTGTGACTATATGTAACGGCTAAATGTTTGCATTAAAATTAGCCGATGGTCGTATCTGAACCATCACTCGATGTTTGAACACTTCTAAGACTAATCTAACACTACATCGGTCGAACTTTCAAAAAAAAAAAAACACGTTTCGAGGTATACATTAAACAAAACTATGGGCAATAATAATTTTATCCGAAAACCATCTGTAATTATCAAGTGTACTTACCAATTGATTATCCGATTTCGCGAAGAAATGGCGACAAACACACATCGTTAGAAGCTGACATTTTCAGATCGTCCGCCATGACAGTTCGGGTCAACCACAAAGCACGCTTGAATGGGTACTCGTCTTTTACTGGCTCGCGTCAACGGGAGGTGGATCATGTGACTAAGTTGCGTACACCATTGAAAAGGTCGAAAACCCAGCTTTCTGAATCATCTAATTTTGTTGGCATTTTTTCCACCCGATTAAAAGATATTTGCAGTTGAAGTCGTTCCTAAACTTTGACTGTGAATTTCAACGAGAAAAAAAATAACGACTAAAACAATATTTATACGAAACGAATCGTTGGCTTTTCGTCTTTTAACCTGACCTAATTTGCATATTATGAATGAACTATACAGCCCGCGAGCAGACGTTTCGTGAGGTATGTGTGTTTGTCGCTCGCGCTGCCTTCACTGGAAGGTTGAAAATGGCGATGTGCGGAGCAGCTTTTCGCTGCCGATTGCGATCGTTCTCCCTTCTCCCTCAACACAACCCATCAACAAGAACACACAAAAAGTAGATAAGTAAAACGTTCGGGTTTTATTCTTTCTTATTCATAGTTTTTTTTTACAAAAATTGAATTAAATCGCAACACAAAAATTAATTCAAAATATGCCATTTTCACCACATTTAGACCTTTCCCGCATAGCGTAATAAGAGGCTGCCGGTACCTACTATTATTGCTACAAATCTCAGTGGTTGGTTTTTGGGTAACTGTTCTCATCTCGGATTTGATTCATTTTCTGGATAGCCTGTTTGTTAAATTCAGGATTATATTTCTTTATGGCAGATTTTGATGTTCATCATTACAATTTGTATGATGGAAACTTGCCGCATTGTGCGATTTTGAGAATTGGTAAAAATCAAAAGAAATGAGACATTACTGATAGTTTCTATTAATACGATAGATAGAGACTGGGTCTGATGGAGTTTGAGATTGTTTGGAATTATGAAGGTTAAAGTTAAGATTCTCAATGACCCTTTATGTTGCACAGAAAGCAGAAGATGCTGTTTGCGGCTAATCTTTTTGTTGCAAAGAAATGAGAAAATACTGCATTTGACGTTGGCTGTGCAACAAATGACAATGTCATTTTGAAGAAGTGAAAAGTGGAATTTGATTTCCATGACTGTATAACATACAGGTTTACTGAGAGTAATGTCAATGATGTACCACATACAATAATAATTTTCAAAATTTGGTTGTAATTGAATTAACTGAAAAATAGTTTTAAATTCCACTCAGATAGGAATAAAAACATCTTATGAGATTTGCAACAATGATGGTTTCACATTAAACTATCATTGATATTTTGATGTGTGTTGGTATTTGGAGTTCAATAAGACAACAGTGAACAGTGTGTTGATCAGTTGTGTGCATTTGTTGCATTGATATGGTGATAAATTATGAAAAATTATTTAAGATTTCTATATATAGTGCAGGCACACATATTAGACTTGCAGGCTTTATGGTAAAAATCTGAGTCTAAATGATTGTGGCACTAGGACTAATTACAACACACAAAGAAGTTAGTCTCAGTGTTATATAAGAATCTATAATCTTGATGTGTTCATGAAAGCCCATAGCAACTAGTTTGGTTACTGGATTGATTGATGTTGCAAATGCAATTAAAATCAGATGGCCCTGTGCATGTTTGGACTTTAAATTTATATCCAGTTTTGCTGGAATTCTGGAACTGTGTCTACTTGCCAAAATTGATGTTTCTATTTATACTATGTCCACTCTTCTCTAGCAAAATGTGTTTCGGGTAGAGTTTGATTTAGGCGAGTTTCAATTGGTAGTTTTGGGATGGGAGGAAAGCAATTGTGAAGAAAACAAAATTTACTTTTTGTACAAAAATTACATTCTGCATCATAGTTTTTGTTGGATAATTTTGAAACATAAAAATGGTACTAAATTGCAGGAATCTGCATTAAAATTTAAATTTACATTATAGCATGAGATTTCAGAAAATGTTTAAACTTTATAGGAATTTGTATCCAATTCTTATAGTTGCAGCACTAAGGTACCAATGGATATTCTATACAATTATATATTAATGAAACTGAATGTTTGAGCATGGCTACTGAGATGAAGTTAATGACAAACATTGCATCATCAACTATAGTTCATTAAAAACTAACAATGGAGTAAACGCTTGTAATGAAATGGAGAATCATGCTTAACTCATTGGAGGCGTAATCTGTTGCCATGTTTATTTCCTGAAAACGCACTATTTAAGCCTTTTTTGACGACTCGAGCCACCTAATATATAAAAGATAATGTAGAAAAACTATACATTTTTGTAAAGGTCATGTTCTTCCAAGACATAACAATAGAAAATACATTTATTCATCTTTTTTAAGAAAACAGCACTCAAGTATCCACACTACTCGAAAATCCAACAAGTTTTTGATATCCAGAATATATTATACATTCACCACAAAACATGTCAGTTTTACGCAAATGATAAAAAATAAATTCAGAATATGTATTCAAATATATGAATGATTCATGTAGATCCGTACACATAAAATTGTCGTATTAGAACTGGTTGCCATTTTGGAATTGAGGTAAAACACGTACCTATGAAAATTACTCTTGCAACCAAAACACGGTTTGACACGGTTTTGTAATGACGGTTAAAGGGAGGTAACTAACCAATTTGGGAATTATTAGACTTGTTCCCAATATTGTTATCTCTCTTTACTGGTTGGGTTGCTTATAACGGACACTACTGATCTTCTTTCATACAAGGTGCTCTGCCGGCAACCATACAAACGAACCGCGCTTCCTATGACGCGCATCTCCGGCAATGAGTAAAAAAAATCTAACAGGACTTCGTTTAGTCTGAACGTTCTTGTTGTCACAAGGACTTTGGGTCCTCAAGATGCAGTTTCTAAATTGGTATTATAGTTGCAACATGGGAGAATTCATACCATTTAAGAAATGATGAGCACGCATAGCTTCATAACAGTTAACACCTTACTAAACTCCTGTCATACTGGTGGAGATTAGGTAATATGTTGGATAGGTGTAATAGTTGTGACTTTTGTTTGAAACTGTGCTGAATATATTGTTGATTGGTTCAAATTGTGATTGTGTACGGTTCAACTTTGTGTACGGTTGATATGCGATTGTATATATGTGTAAAATCCGAATTTAAAAAGAAGTAACTGGAAATGATAGTGATTATTTCACAGTTCCATCTTGATTACTCTTCGTTCTCTGCCTTGTAGCAGCACAGTAAGGGAAACTTTGGCAGGCAAACTGTCTCCACCATTTCAGAGGCGGTCAAGATAGTCTTGTTGTGGCACTTGAGCCAAGTTTTTTGTGTCTCACCATCCCCGCCACCATTGAAGACGCTCCCAGAGTAGAAACAGCTGTCTGGTCAGGATGGCTAACAAATACAACTGAGACCTATTTACAAAACCTTATTGCACACTAGTAAGAGAGTGCAACTGTGAAAGTTACGGATTTTGAATGCTGTGGTGTGCTGTTGCAGAAAGTCTTCATCCTTTATACTACAGTTGCTCTGTCCTAAACCTTAGTAAAGGTGAGGGTCTATCGGGTGGCATGTAAACACCCATTGTTCACGGTTTACACTTTACTTAGTGATTATTTCAAAGGTAGACACAGTTTAAACTTAAATTGTTACATTTGGAGCATCTATGGGATAAGTGAAAAGAGCCACAGTTCAATTTAGTGCAATTCTGTTTCCGTCTAGTTACATACTGGCATTGTTATGATGAATGTTATACAAAACTGTATACAAGTGACAACATTTTATCGTTATTAGTCTTTAATTTACAGTGAAAAAGAATATGTATAGCAGGATTAAAGGTTGTAAAACACAAGGTGTATGATTAGAATGTGTACAGTTAATAGTGTGTGAATGCATGTTTGCTGATGACATGATATATGTATACTTGCCATTCACTCCAGAGATGTGTTTTTGTGTGTCTGCATGCGTGAGTGCTTGGTCGTATAAGCAATGTCTGTTATCTACTTTATCCAATTTTTATTGGCTTGTAAAATGAATAGCAGACTTTAGAATTCAAAATTACTTAATACGATAACTCTTAATATGTGTAAATATTAATATCTATACATGTGAGCAATCGCTGTCGACGTCAGTCCTTTGTACTATTCTTGTCGGTTATCTTTTAAGTTATCTTATTGTGTCACAATCAATCTTCCAGAAATGAATATTATGGGCTAAAATATTGAAGAAAAAGTTGTGTTAAAATGTTTAAGAATAACTTGTGTTTGTTAATGACTAATGTACTGTCCTATAACTCCGTGTTTTTTAACTTAAGCGACATTGATAACGACTGTACTGTTCAAATCTTTATTCTTTGTAATTAATTGTAATATAAGCCCTACATTCACATCGTTATAGGTTTGTGTGGAGTACAGTTTGTGTGGCTTTATGCTTGAATGATCTGATGAATAAATGGCCAAATATTCAGAATACAACATGATGTGAATTTTTGAGTGATAGAGCGAGGTAAAGGGAGAGCATTTTGTCATCCTATGAATGATAAATTTATCGCATGGTACATTTTGGTACAGTATAAACCTATTGTCTGTGAATGTTTTTGAGTGATTTAACTTTGAAACAAATAAATGAAATCTGTTATCGCTGATATTGGTAATTTTTCATTGTATTTATTTTAATTTTTTGTAAACATTTCCTCCCAAAATAATTGTTTAAAAAAGGTGTTTAGTTTGTAAATTGCTTTCATGTTGTATTAAACCAGTTTTGTTTTTCATTGGTGAGAAATAAACTTTTGAATGTGATAACAAAGTAAGTAGGTTACCAGAATTAATGCTTTGCAGACTGACATTGTAAATGCAGTTAGAAATTGACATGCTGTTCCTTTGTAAGGAGGGAGGGACAGGGATGTGGAGAATTGGGTGTATAGGAGTTCTAAAAAAAAATAAGGTGTGCGTGAAGGGCATGGGAGAGTTTACAGATTTTCTAAAGAATTTTGTATTTGCTTACTTGTTGCTCTTCCACAAACTTTCAAGCATCAGTACTGGTGGTCCTCTCTTACCTCCTGCACATACCCCCAAGACCTCTTTTTTTTTTTAAGGCAATTTCTCCTTTTTCTATCATTTTATCTATACATGTAAAAAATAAAAAATAAAACTGACCTTGTAGGTATAGTTGTAGTATAGTAAGTCTTCTGTTGATATTGTTGTTAGCCAAGAGCATAAAAAAGTAAAGAAGAACCTTCCATGCTTATGTTATTTAATAAATCAAGTACCCACTGTTCTTTGAAGTTTTAATTATACTATAGTGTCTATTGTGTATGTGTGCGTGTTCTAAAAGATAAAAAAAATATTTTGATTTATTAATGATACATTTATTTATGTGTGGGTTCAGATCTTTTTTTTTTGGCTGCCAGTAATTGTGACACTCGTTTCCCTGCCCTTTGTGATAATTTTTGGTGAATTATATTTTTTTTATGCTTATTTGCTGTGTATAAAACTTGAGCAGAGTAAATCATTTGAGAGCTGATTGATATTATGAATGTGGTCGATGCATGGCTTGACGGTAGTGCAATATGTTTGGATCAGTTGGCTCCCAATAGTTGTGTTATGTTGACTCGTGTAACCAGACTTTATACCAGTTTCTGTGTATCGGATCTAATGGATTTTTTCATCTAATTCTTCTACCCATTATGCTAATTTTAATGATTTTGGTACTACCAACTGTACTTCTTGTAATGTATATAGCTACATCATTTTCTGAGCTTTTGAGTTTCCATGCAGTTTGTGTTTCCACTTTTTGCCACAATCTTTTGTCTTTTATTTATTTATTTTTTTAATAATTGTACATTAATTATTACAAGAATAAAGCACCAATATCTATCCAGGGAATCCCCCCACCCCCTTCTGAATTGGAGAACATCCAAGCATGCTTATGGTGTCAGAATTGCACTGAACATTTTTCCCATGTCTTTTTTTTTTTTAATGTGCAGTACTTTACTTTTGTTAGGTTTTATTTTGAAGTGTATGTACATCACAATGCTTTGGTTCTGTTGACAGCAGTTCTTGTTTTCAATTTTCAGTATTGGATTATTTTCATTGCATAATATGACTCATTATTGGAACGTTCACACAGCTTCTGCTAAAATACTACAAGCAGATGGGCTTACTTTTATATAATTGAACTTCTGGCAGATGTAGCAGTAAAGTGTGTCATGTATTGAAGACAAAAACTTGCATTTAAATTTGACGTTTAAGAAAGATAAAAATTACAATGACAGATTGTAACTGTGTGATCAGGTTTCACAGCTCAAATTTGTTTATTGCAAGCACTCTTTCAGTAAACATATTTAAAAACATGAAAGTTAAATTAAAGTTAGAGTTAAATTAGAATTAAGTAGCAACTAAATTAATATCATTAACACACTACAGATTTGTACACATCAAATTTTTTTTGTTTGTTTTGAAGTATGGACCCTCATTCCTTCAAGAAATATATTGTGAAACTAAAAGCTAAACTGGAAGTAAATAGCAAAACTGGACTAAAGCAAGTTACAGTTGTTTGGCTAAATACTAATGCACTAAAATACAAACCAGAACATAATATATGTGCATAACACAATGGATGAACATGTTAAGCCATATTCCATGATTTTCAACTGAACATTAACTCATCGAATCGGAATGAATGTGATAATTCCATTAAAACGTATTCTGGTAAAGAAAATGAAGTATGAACATTGTAATTTTTATGTTAAAGGTTTGCTGAACAATGCTGCTGATATTTCGTGCACTTTTTCAATTCTTTGATTTTAATTGCCACCACCTTTGCTTTTCAGACACTTGTGCACATTTTCTTGAGTTTCATTTATTTTTACATTCATTATTTTTTAATACAACGTTTGTGTATATTTTCCGTGGTATAAATATTACATTTTGCACCTGTATGTAAGTGTGTATGCATTACTATTTAAGATGTAGGAATTACTGATGAAATATTTTACATCTATTATTGTCATATAGGTCTCTTTGGCCATCGGCATACATTCTCTAAACATTTTGATTTGTCTACGTTTGAAGACTTCATAGTTGAAGTTTGTTATCTGTTACTTAACATTTGAAGTTTGTCAACTGTTGGACTGTACCTTTCATTTGAGCAAGGCTTGCCAATGTTTGTGGAACTCCTCATCTTGTGTAAGTGTAAGGGCAGTGTCACTATTATCGTATTTTTAAAAAAGTACCTTGAAACTATTGGCATGTGTATCAAACTTTTGCTCACATGTACAGGTGTAATAAATGTAGACATTTATTCAAGACGTTGAGTTTGCTTGGTGTGTCAAATGCATTCATTTTAATTAAATATCTGCACATGCGCACACATTGAACAGATTACAGGCACTAAAATTGCTAAAATATTTGTAATAATCACTTAGTACTGTAAAAATAGCATTAAAATATTTCTGATTCCAGAAATTCTAACAAAACAAAAAATCAAGCAATCGCTACAATAAATTACTGAACGCAACAATCAAGACATTTTACTTTATAAACTCCAAAAATAGTCAGACCTCGTTGTTTTAATCAAAGACAGACAATACAATTTATTGGACTGTTAATATGAACATCAACAACGGCAAAAATACTGTAATTATTTATTATTATTTTTAAATGATTGCATAACTGTTGTCACATTTGCTTAAAATAACAAAAACAACAAAGACACTTTCTGATATTGATATTAGCCAGCTGTCCAAACAAACATTTCTGATGATATAGCAAAGCACATAATTACTTTTATTTACACCTTTTCGTTGCTAACATTATATTAATGACTCTTTAGCTTTATACTATTCAGCACTACCACTTAGAAGTGGCATCATTTAAACTGTCAACAAACTTAACGCAAATCTCAAATATTTATGTTGGGGTCAAATTAAATGACTAATCAACAATAAGTTACATTTTCAACAGAGTCGCACAAATATGTTAAAAGTCGTTATTGAAAAGTCCGACAACATTAGCTAGCAAGGTCATGAACATGGCGACGTTACCAAAACAGTCCGCTTTAAAATGTTATTGCAAATCTCACAGTGTTAAACATCGACGAGTAACGTTACTATAAAATCATAACACATGACATCTTTGAACAGCACCGTAGTAGAGTCATATTTACGATTTCGCACCACTATCACCATTGGTTGTTTTACAGGAACAATACCTAGCTACGCTGTATGAAGTCATTCAAGTACCACGCTCAGGACCAGAACTCGTTGGCCTTCACTTTGAAAAAAGTTAGTGTAATAGACCTGACAGATCTATAAAAAATCAGTACGATTCATGGACATCAACGCCGCAGCATACGTCTAGGCCTGGTCTAGGCCTATAATAGAAAATAACATCTAACTGAACGTCATTTCAGTGCAATCTCTTCTCTGTTTGTGAAAGGGGAAGGGGGTGAGGGGTCGGGAGAGAGAGAGGGGAGGGGTCGGGAGAGAGAGAGAGAGAGAGAGAGAGAGACGAGGCACATCAGATCATTTTATCCTTCCATGGATTCTTCATTATAGTTTGTACTTCCATGCTCCTTCGGAGATCTAGTCTGTTCACACCTTCCTTTCCCCCTCCCCCCACCCCCTCTTCCCAGGATTGTGCTCAGTTGTCTGGTGCATCACACATTCGCCTAACCAGATCCTGTGTCGGCCAGCTCCCCCGTTGGGGTGCCGGGGGTTTCAGTATAAATAGTATCCCCACTTTCTGGAAATTTTGTGCTTTAAATTCCCACTGTCGCTGTCTTTCTCATTTGCTCTTTCCCATTCCTGCTGTTCTATCAATCTGCTATACTATCTTCTTCTTCGCTAGACCAGTCATCTACCCTTTTTCTTGAAAACTCTTCCAGGACAAGACTCCTAATTTGTGTGTGAGGTCTGTTGGATCAGCTTGGGAATATTGGACGCTTTCTGCCAGGTGGTCACTAGGGCTTCCTATGATGTTATTATTTAGCAATGTAGGCATTTTATATGTATGTGTTTTGTTGATAATTTATAATGATGTTTGTATTCTATTTTGTTTTTGTAAACGGGGGTTCGATAAATTAGAGTACAGCCTCAGCGTCCCCTGCGTGGGATGTCTTTATTGTAAAGTGACTGGCTGGTGGAGAGCTTTCAGTTTTACCACTAGGGTTGTTTCAGCAGATCTTTGATGCGGATTGGGGGTTGTCCGGTCCTGATTTGGCTCGGAAGAGTCCGCTGGACCTAAAGCAATAATCATGTAATGTAATGTAATGTAATGTGTCGGCCAGCGCCTTGAGTAGCTCTTCGGCTGGAAAAGCATAATACAAGATAAATAAATAAATATCGCCGCGTCGTTCCATCTTTGATGATGACATCCATCAAGTATCACGTCATTTACTTGTGACGTAAAAAGTCCCCCATAAACGTATTAATGGGATTACCACCCAAATGGCGTCCCCGAATGACCAATATCTTTTGTTAGCTGAGAAGCTAAGATGATCTTGCATATGCCCGGTTAAGATCATGACGAGGATCATGTCAAATGTAGGATGATTCGATTTTGGACAGGTATTATTCAACCAACTTCTACTGCTAAATTTTCATGTCGAATGTATAAAAATATACATCAATTGTGTTCAGCGTCTAAGTTTTCCTCACAATGGTTAAATTATATCAAAGAATAGATTATTCTTGAGGAGACTGGTTATGACTGTGTGTGGAAGACGCAACATTTCCAGAGATCAGATTCGTTATGCAAAAATGTAGCCATCTCTTTAAAGAATAACTTTATACTGACATGGAAACAGTCTCTTGACGAAAGCAGCAAATGTTTTTTCTACAAAAGTGTTAAATTACAGTTTGGTCGTGAAAAGTATATATCTCAATTACCTGATATTTATATTCATACTTTGATAAAATTTCGTTGTTCAGATCATAAGTTACAAATAGAAATAGGAAGGCGGGAAGGTGTAACAAGGAAAGAAAGATTTTGTAAGGACTGCAATATGGGTTCAATTGGGGATGAATTTCACTTTATTTTTGAGTGTCTAAAACACAAGCATATTCGACAAATGTTTATATGTAGTAAATATTTATCGTGCAAGTCAATGTTTAACTTGTGTCATTTGTTTCGGGAAAGAAAACATGTGTTACTAAAATTGAGTAAATTTATAAAATTAGGAAAGGGCGTATACTAATAAATAATATTAATAATATTAGCAAAATGTTATTGTTGTAAATGTTAAAGTGGAATGTTAGTAATGTTGCTGTTATTTTTTTTAACAACCGCTTTATAATTGTTATGCTTATGTTTTTGTATCCTCCACACCCCAAAAGGGGCGAGTAATGGGATTAAATCTTGTTATTTTTTTTTCTGGCTGTACCTCTTCTGCAGTCTTTCTTTCTTGTTAAAAAAAGACGCTCTCGACATTAATAATAATAATAATAATAATAATAATAATAATAATAATAATAATAGATGCGAATAATTCCTAAATCAGACTCAAAGAGGGGCGATCTGTAACCAACACTTACGTTCACTACATACACAACAAAATGCACACATTCATCACTCAAATCTGTGGTGTAAAAGGCAAGTCGCTATTAAAAGACAAAAGTGGAAATCGAATTTTATTTTCAATAGTTAGACCACATCCAATACCATTATTGAATGGAGGGAGGAAACCAGAATACCCGGAGAAAACCCTGGGTGTCCTGAAAAGTTTCGTACCAAAATCACGTTGTTAGTTCGTCCCATATGTCCGAACCCGCGGTCTTCGCCATGTATTGGTTATTCCATGTACCTCCGTGGCTAGTTCTCACGCTAACAGACAAATCTTCGTTGCGTCAGAGTTGAAGCTATGTGTAACGTCACCATACATGTCCTTATTTGTCGTTCTTGCAGTGTTTCAGCGCATGAGAGAGAGGGAGGGAAATAGGGAACAAAAAGAAAAAAAAGTTACTGAATATTAAACACCATGATAACATTTTAAAGGTCAGTATAATACGTCACTATTTAAAAAACACAAAAAACAACAACAACACACACACACACACACACACACCCACGCACACACAAAACAAAAATCAACAACTTCACATGCTAATTGATGTCATTCGTTTATCTCTTTTTGTTTGCCAAGCTTCTCTGCTGAACGAGAGAGCTTGCCATCATTTTGTGTTTTAAGACTGTCAATACATCAACGTAATTCTACATTTTTCTGACATCGACGTCACTCTTAGCTTCTCAGCTAACAGAGACCTTGGCTTCACTATTGCTTTTTAGACCAACAGCATGTCTTAATTTTTCCGATATATCTCTCCCAGGTGTCTCTGCTGGCGGAGAGTCTGACGTCATTACACCGTCATTGATTTTTTATAGTATGGCGTCACATTAGGCTTCTCTGATGACAGAAAGTGGGTCAGTGACGACAGTTTCGTGGATCATGACGAAGAGCGGAACGTACATCAGAAAGTCAAAGAAGTCGAGAGATCGGAGGGCGCCTAGTTTGTGACGCACCTCTGCTTCATGCTGTGGACTGATGCCGCCTGCTCGTAGTTCCACAATCATCTGATCCAGGCTAATTTTTCGCGTGTTGTCGTCCACGTTGCACTCCCACAACGTCTGAAACGCAATAACCATTGCAAAACTTCAATCACTGACGCAGTATTATTAAAGTAAGGTTTAGCAACTTTTAAAGCAACTTTACAAATACATGTACAGTATTTTCCTCTGCCCAAATCCTTATTATTGGAAGTTGGGATATACTGGGTGACATTTACACACCAGTCTTCCCCTTTCCAGTGGCGTAGCTAGGGGAGGGGGAGGAGGGGGTCCAAATTCGAAAGTCTCCCCGGGCCCCCACTTGAGGGGGGCCCCCCAAGGAGTGTCCGAAATTTTTATTTACATTAAATATTAAATATTACGCCACCGCCATGTAATCTTATATACTGTACCAATTTGAATTTAGACTTATATATTTATTAAGTACAATATCCCATGTCATGATGTCGAATGTCAAAATGCAGGGGCCCCCAAAGAGGTCAATCCCCCCGGGCCCCCAAACCCTAGCTACGCCACTGCCCCTTTCAGATGTTTTTGAAATGTATTTTATTTTGTAACCATTAGTGATATCTTCCTGAAGCAACTAGTGTAATCGTTAGTTTTCTTTACGGCTTCGGACATTGAAACACTCAATAATAATAATAACATAAATACGAGCGATATTTGCCAAACAATTGAAAGACAGTACCATCATCTATACGTAATCAGAAATCTTCCAAATATTATGGCGTTTGTGACAGTGTAAATGTTTAACTTTGAAGCTAAAGCATAGTTTGGATTTCGTATGCGGATACACAAACAAAATATAAATAAATTACAAACCTTTGCCAAAAATAGTTTTCTTTCCAGATGTTTATAATCAAAGTCTGCTAGCATATTCCTCGCCCATTCACTGCAATGGGATATACAAATTTCACTGAATAAGATCATGGTAACTCAACGATGTAATAATAACAGTACAGGTGGGCCCCTAAATAAAGACTAACTGTTAATATTACAAGTAATAAATAGTATCATACATTTGAAGTATTGGCTCAGCATTGCACATATAATATAAAGTAAACATTGAGTAAAACATGAAGTAACACTTATGACAACTCAAAGCATGGTCAATGCAAATTGTAAGTAATAATCATACAAACACAATAAATGCAACAAACTTCAAACATCATAAATTTAACAAACTTCAAACATCATAAATTTAACAAACTTGAAACAGCATAAATTTAATACACTCGAAACGGCATACATTTAAGACACTTGAAACGGGGTATGTGTAATATATCTGATACATCAAGAATTGAACCAAGTGGGCTAAAAAGAAACAATATGTATTATTAACAAAATCCATTTTAGGAAATTCATTACAACGTAGTATAATTAAAGGTGCACATGCACAATATGAATATAGTCCATATTGATGAATGTTTCATTCAGTAACATCAGTACAATAATTGCTCTGCCCAAAACCGTACTGGAACATGAAAACAAAAATAAATAAATAAATAAATAAACTGACTCCAGCTTGGAGACACGTTGAGATAGCGCAGCCAGGATCGAAAACAGCTTTAGGTTGGTCCCGTGTTTCATTCTGTGACCCACCATCTCCAACACCTGTCACACAATGACGTTATTGTTGAGCATTACGTCATTCACCACATGACGTCCAAGGCTTTAAATAAATACATAAATGCATATACGGTGAGAAAAAGAAATATATGACATCATAATGCTTTAAATAAATACATAAATTATACGGAGAGAAATTAAAAAAAAAACTAAAAACTTTGCATTTTAACAAGAGAAACGCACCAGCCACACTTAAAATAATTATATTTAACGAATATACAATAGGTTAAATCTCGGAATAATTTTCAAACGAGACTATGATTACTGTGATTTGGATTGACAGTGTTCTAGTGTAGTGGTGGACAGTTTCCTATCCTTAAATGTAATGGGTTTCATGCGCTATCCCTGCCGCTGAAGGCGGTCCGCTATAGACCTACCACAACCCTAGATGGTTGTCGGTGGTCACAGAGCTTGTTGACCTCTCTGACTGTCAATACGGCCAGTAGTAAGAACAAAGAAACTGACAGACCCTGAACAAGTATGTCCTTTCTGAAGTACTGAGACTTGGGTTGATGGCACGCAGAGCGTAGGCTGTCTCCTCCTCCGACAGGTGACCTTTGTGACCCTCGTCCATCTGCAATAACACCACGCACACAAAAGTTGTTGTTGTTGCTCTTGACGACGAAGACGACGACGACGATGATGGTGATGATGATAATGATGATGATGAAGGTGGTAACGATGACGGTGTCAAGCTGTTGTTATCGCATGCTGACCATGAAAAATGCTACTATAAGTAAGTACGTAAAGATTGTTTATGTTAACCAGTGAGTCAGTTGGTTACACACAAGACTGTACCTGTGTCTTTCCTGTGAAAAGAAATTCTTGAAAACCATCAGGATTTTGTTGAAGTTTTGATCTTGTGGTTACACTTTGATGATGATGATGGAGGAAGATGGAGGATTGATGAAATGATGATGATGATGACGATGATGATGATGAAGACAATAACGATGACGATGATAATAATAATGATGAAGATGCAGATGAGGACGATATGTTGATGCAGATGATTATTATGACGACAATGACATGATGATGAGGATGATGACAGATAATATTATGTTGCTTTCTTCTTCTTTCTCCTAAAACAACCACTTGTGTATAATTACATGTTAGTAATATTACTATACTAATAGATATGTCGCATTACTTACGTGTTCAAACGTGTATCGATACTTGTCCGTGGTGGATGCGGTAAGAATGCAGTATTTTTCCAAGAAACCATCTAAACAGTACAAACATTATTTTTATTACATGCACATAGTAATCAATATATGCAGATCTAGACCTAACTCACAACCAAATCAAAACTACTACCAACATTAGCAATAGTAATAGCTGACCATCTAATAAGCTAATAGGTTGGTAGTATATGCGTTTTAAACACGTACCAACTCCCCAGAATAAACTGTAATTATTATAAGAAACAAAAATAATCAAAGAAGATATATTTCAGTTTTAGAGATTGCCTTGTAAAATCTAAATATCTCAGAACCAATCTTGTGATGATATCCTGGAGAAGATACGATAATCTTACAAGGGGATTAAGATCTGTAGATAGATGAGGGGTTTAGCTCTCTCTATCAGTCGTTTACCAAGTTTCCTAAGCGATGTGAGAGACGAAATCACGGTGCTTGGTCACATAAAAATTTATATTTGTTCTGGGGTTTTAAAGTATCATTGGCTCACTTTAAGAAATGATTTTTGCTAGTCAAATGACTACTTTAAATGGTCTCAAGAGAAGAAGAGCTAGTGGACACAAAACAATACAAATAAAATGACCAGTCGTATGTATGTGATTTCAACTTTTATATGTTCAACACAAATTCTATCATGACTTTAATTAAATGTAAATTAATTACTTGTAAACTGTTCAATGTGCTGGGAAAGTTCTATAGCAAGAATTCTTCATCATATGCTTAAGTAATTCTATGTTTTTGATGGTCTAATACTGTTCCGAGTGTTTTTGACATCAGTTGCAGTTGAGAGGGACTTAGCTCTCAGTTTCTGTGCTTGGGTCTGGTGGTCACTATGAGGGAGTCTGGTCACTCTCAGGATGATCGGGCGAGTCTGGTAGCTACGGGGCCGGACGTAGCGAGGTAGATTCTAGTTGATCCCCTTCTTTCCACGGGAGCAAGCGTCAAGCGTTGACTCCACAAACCGTCCTAGAGCTGAGCTGAAAAATCCAGAATTCTGGCTAAAATATTCTATTCAGATATATTGGTATGTGGTGCCCTCTGCAAGGAGTCTATAGCATCAGACACCTGCCGAGTTTCCCATAAGCACACTACGATATCTGAATCTTAAGGCTAAGATATATCGAGCAATATACACAACATGTCAGAAACAATAATCAGTTTCTGTAAATACATATAACATGAACATACTAATACATGGCAATCAATATAATATTTAAACATACAAGTACTAGAAAACTACTAGTGTTAACTTACTTCTCTTACCGTCTCTACAGTAGTCTATCACTCTGTTGGTGATGGCTGAGGATTTTTGTTCACTTCAATTTGCTTTTTGACACTCGTGGTTCTACGCTTCGTTTATGACTGCCCGGTTAAAGCAGGGTGTACGGATGAATCTACACGTCATCTCCGACCAATCATCTCGTTCTGGAAAATACGTGAATCTTTTCTCGGACGTCGTCATCTCCGACCAATCATCTCCTTCTGGGAATGCGTGAATCTTTTCTCGGACGTCTTTGTTCTCTTGTCCTGCCTCTGGAACACTATCTGTTACGTCTCAACTTCGTGTCAAGGGAGGAATGCAGGGTAGATCTAAGAGTGATATGATTCGCGTGGCTACTTAGCGGTCCAGTGAAACCGGCCAGATGTCCAAGTGGGCTAAGTTACATTCTTTCTAGCGAGTTCTGCTTGATTGTATCGGGAGTGAACGTCTCAATGATGTTAATTTAATAACTGCGAACATTTCCTTAGAGAGCTGGTAAATTAACGTAAGATTTTGTTAAATACTATCTGTTTATCTCTAAGCTACAACATCTTTGTCGTCAACATTTCTGATATTACAAATCTAGATATTATTTTATTAATTTCGTTATCCACTAATTCATTCATTGTATATTCAGATACATTATTAAGGGTGAAGGATTCTTATATTGTATTAAACATTAATAATATGATTTAGTGATATTGATTAAATATTATATATGGAAAGAACTGTCAGATATCATTTTGTGTTTTTTAACAGTCAACAAAGTATTTAAGAGAGAGAGAGAGAGAGAGAGAGAGAGAGAGAGAGAGAGAGAGAGAGTGTGACAGAGAGAGATAGAGAGAGAGAGAGAGGGAGAGAGAAAGAGGGAGTGAGAGAGAGAGAGGGAGGGAGGGAGAGAGAGAGAGATTTATCAGTGATCAGGGTAACTGGGCCTATATTAAAAAAAATAGAGTTATTCATTACATTACATTACATGGTTATTGTTTTAGGTCCAGCGGACTCTTCCGAGCCAAATCAGGACCAGATAATCAATATGTTTGCAAGAATTATAGACTACAGAAATGAATCAATAATGTCAGTAAGAAGCGCTAAGCATATATACACACTAGCTTAGGCGTCAAACATTATCATCTATACACTATGACAAATGCGCTGGATGTACCCTAATGATGATCTACAGCGTTTATGAAAATCTCAGTTCCAAATCTAAGCTGCCAAAACACTACAAATAAAATAGGGCAAAGTGACTCCACTAGGTACTCAGTAAACGTCAAACCCAAATGATATATTTTTATTTACATGAAAAAACAAATCAAATTGAAAGACATTTTTTCTACAACTGCGGAATATTCACGAATCTAAATGCCATTCTCAAATGCAATGACAACACTTATCATAAAAGGAAGAGAAGCTTTTTCTTTTTTGAAAATACCCACAGAGTCACTATTAATATATTACGATTAAGACCGGTACACATTTTCACGCAAAAGTTACAGAAAATAGAATAACAAAAGACTTCAAAGAGAGATAATTGAAAATAACAGAATTATTCCACTGTAATAGATCAGAGGTCAGAACTCAGTTAACGATAATACAATATTTTATTAAGGAATATTAATATACTTAAAAGCAACTTTTTCCATTAGGACACTGTTAAGACTCCAGACCGAATCCAAATCCGACGATAGGTCGATGATAAAAGAGTTATATAAAGAAAATTAAGTGGGCAACATTAATTAAGCGGACTATTTTTCCACAAACACAGTTATTAAACAAGTTTCTGAGCCAAAAATCAGAACAAAGGTCTTGGGCATCAAACAGAACTAATTTTATGTTTCTGAACCAGTGAGCTCAAATATACTCTCTTGAATTTGAAGAACGTCACGTGGACTACGCTTTATCCTGAGGAACTTAACAAGAAAGAAAACACACTATACACACAAAGATAGCAAAGCCAATAACCATAATTACAACAATAAAGCCACAAAATAATGTTGCCTTCCGCAAAACCAACTATCATCAAAGTCTTTCTTCGCAAAGTGCCAAAGAGCACAACCTCAAAAAGCCAGCGAGTGAAGCAAGAGACTACATATTCTAAAATTCTGCAATGCTGTTAAGTAGCAGAGCATCAGATACATCCGAGCCAGTAACTCTGACAGATTTGGAACATTCAGCATTATTTCTATAAGCTTGACAGAAAGCACGGCTATAAGCGCATGTGTCGTTTATATCTGCACAAGAGGAAGTCACCTCACATACCCAGAAGTGATGACTCGTCAAAATCTACAGAAAAGAACATCATAAGACTCTACAACGCAAAAATAAAGAAAACATACTTTAATTAATATTAAAACTCACAGACCAAACAAACTAATTGATGAACATATTTTGTTTTCTTATACAGAAGAGTCACGACACACACAATATTCGTTACAGAAGTGCAGAGTTCATAAAACACTGCACAAGGAGCATGCTGTATTTAAACGGCAACTAAATTAATTATTCTTAACCTATTAGGCAAATCAGGAAAAGAAGTTTTTTGATTGATTGATTGATTGTTGCTTTAGGTCCAGCGGACTCTTCCGAGCCAAATCAGGACCGGACAACCCCCAATCCGCATAAAAGATCTGCCGAAACAACCCTAGTGGGAAAATTGAATGCCCTCCACCGGCCAGTCACTTTACAATAAAGACACCCCAACTACTCGAACCCCCGGTTACAAAAACAAAATAGAATACAAACATCATTATAAATCATCAACAAAACACATACATATAAAATGCCTATAGTGCTAAATAATAACATCATAGGAAGCCCTAGTGACCACCCGGCAGAAAGCGTCCAACACTCCCAAGCCGATCCAACAGACCTCATACACAAACAAGGAGTCTTGTCCAGGAAGAGTTTTCAAGAAAAAAGGTAGGTCATTGATCTAGCGAAGCAGACGATAGTATAGCAGAGTGATAGGACAGAGCAGGAATGGGAAAGAGCAAATGAGGAAGACAGCGACAGTGGGAATTTAAAGCACTACATTTCCAGAAAGTGGGGATAGAAGTGGGAGACAAGAACTTACAATCATCATACCCGAAACCACCATCATCACTTCCGTCCCAGTCGCCTCCCTTGCGACCTCTGTGATGATCCATGATGGCCGCGATCTTTCTCCTCCTCTCTTCCGCTAATCTCTCCCTAAAACAAACAGTGGGTTTCAAGTAAGTATACAGCCTCTTAGCACGGTGACTACCAACATTTCTGATTAGTATTGATTATTTTGTGATGGATGATCGATGTTATTCGAGATCTGCTGTACCTTTCTTCGTCATCTAACAACGAAGTGTCTCGCTGTTTCTGTCCCCATCGAGGCTTGGATCTGAGCGCTGACAACGGCGCTCCTATCGTTCCCTTCACTCCTGTTCCTCTGCCGCTGATGGTAGGTCGATGTCCGGCAAGACTGGGATCTGGCAAGGCTGGCGGCAAGGCGGGCAGATCAAGAGTCACTGTCGTTTCTGTCACACACAGGCAAAAGCGTCCTTATAAAATGAGATCAATAAAATGGATTGGCACGTTAGATAAAAAGGTAAATTTGCACGTAACCTTTATGGAGAGAGTCGTTAGGAATTTCTTTTTGCAGGACCAGCTTTATGATGGTGGTGCCAACTCTTCTCCTTCGCTACTGGATAACCTTCCCTGGTTCTAAAGACAGTCAGGCGCCCAATCATCGCTGCGTGGAAAGTGCTGTTTTTTGCAGTGGTTTGTTTCTGTTTGATGGTCACTTATCAAAGTAAGTAACTAAGCTATTTGCTGCTTGACCTTTTTCAACATTAGCGCCAGTTTTAACTACTACGCTATCGTTGACGTCATACGCTAGGTTAGATGGTCCGGCTATTACTTATGTGTTACGTTTGAGACGAGCGCGATAGATTTGATCGTTTTATTTTGCAAAGCATGCAATAATAGAGTGTATTTACCTTTGATTTGATTTTGCGTTGTTGTTAGAAGAAGCTTTGTATAACGTTGGTAATTTTAGTTGGTCGATATTATTTGATAATTTTCTAGAATTACTTGTTTACTATCGATCGTAGTTTCGCGATGGGTGTAGTAACAGCTGAGAGATTCTTTTAGCCTAAATATGGTTGTATGACGTAAGACAGTGATGACGAAGTTTATTCTGATTGGTTATAATTGTGTCTTGTCCGAATGTTCTTTCTTTCTCTGGAGTATAGATAGACTAAATAAGTGCCGCACTGTTTCAAAAGAAAAAAAGTGGAAAAAGCGATTGTATGCAGTTGTTGATGTTCGCTGAATAAAGTTGGAAAACTTTATACGACGACTCCTGTCTTGCTGCTGAGTGAACCGGTTGCGTGGATAAACGATTCTGAGTTACACCTATCAGGATTCAAGCATCGGGGCTGAATCAACTATTGATAAAAAAACAAGGAGTGTAACATTATGATTAGATAACAAAATCCACCCTTCTTAACTACTAACTAGGCAGGCACACACTTATGTTGTGTGACGATGACGACAGCGACGACGATGAAGTTAATAATGATAATGATGATGACGACGACAATGACGATAATGATTTTAATAAATACTACAACAACGAAGGTGACTTTGAGTCTGACGGCAACCATCGATTTCGATGGCGACGTTAATTAATGATGATCTCACGACTATGAGGAAAGAAACAACGACGACAACACTGACAAAATCAAGGTTATTCACCTTCTTTCTTCTTCTCCTCCTCCTTCTCTTCTTCATCATCGGAGTACGTCAGTTCATGGTCTTTGTGCTCGAAGACTACGGGTGGGGGTTGAGGGGGTGGGGTGGGTGTGCGGCGGCGTGGGAGTGGGGGTTTCATCTTCTCCTTTTTCTTCACGGGCACGCGATGCACTGGAGCAGTTGGCGGTGGTGGCTCTGATTTAGAAAGCACCTATTGAAGAGAAACAGTTATCAAATTAGCATTACACGATAGTTATTGTTAAAATATAAGTAGACCTAGTAATTTGGGAAATGTTTCCGCTAAAACATGACTAGCGTACATACAATTAAAAGCAACTAAATGAAAACCAGGATCTCTTACTCTTCACATACAACTGTCGGTGGTTCCTGGATGTTTAAAGAAACAACAACAACAATAAATGGGAATTTAAAACAAAATTAATAACAAACCGGGGTTAATTCTCTGTCAGGTTCAGGCATCGGTTCTGGTATTGATACCGGAAGCGGCACGTTCTTTTTCATCGGTTCCTCTGAAACCCAAAATCACAATGACTGTATATCAGAATTTTAGGACGCGTGCATGATTACATATAGCAATACAATTTTTAAGCGTACATAAAACTGATGACATGTTTGTTTAACTCGAATGGGTAAATAAAAATCAATGCATACAACCACAAAGGACACGAAAATCAATTAATAAAACACATTAGAATGAAAATAAACCAAAACAAAAGAAATCGTTAAAGAGCAGACTACATGCGAAACCTAAGACAAAAACAATTGTGGTCCTACATGGTTCATGTCATGGGTGTGCAAACATAAAACTCTTAATATACATAAACGTTAGCATGCAACAAAAATAAAACGTTTAGAAATAGCGCACATTTTTTTTTTAAAATTAAAGAAAGTCCATATGCTGTCATACCCAAGCAGTCAAGCAATAACAGTATAAATAAAGAGCTCACATATTCCGTTTCAAGTGGCCTAATGCGCTGGCATCAACCGCGCAAGAATCCATCAACAGCAAATGTAAATAGCGCCCTTCATCGACAGCAAATGTAAATAGCGCCCTTCATCGACAGCAAATGTAAATAGCGCCCTTCATCGACAGCAAATATATATAGAGGGCGCATTCTGTTCAAAGTGATTCAAAGTACTGGCAACCAAACCAACTTTCGTCCAGACCTTCTTCAGTTGTCTCAATATGCAGCCAACGCACACACTTTACAGTTCTTTCTTTTGTGTTCGTTTCTTTATTACCAATGCTTGTTCCTTCGTCGAATTTGTCTTCGCTTTTGCTTTTCATTATAAAGCCTACATATACTGAACAAATATCAGTATAAGGTCAAGGTCAAGTAAATCTGGTAAATAAAGTTTGATGCAACAGCTATCAAACCAGACCCAACTCATGCAATATTTGTTAAGATTACAGATAGAGATTAAAAAGCTTGTCATATACCCGTTAAGTAAAGAGCGGTTTGAAACAAATGAGACCTCATCAGATAAGCAGTACAGTGTTGTCATATTTTATACGACATACTATTATTAGAAATGCAACAACATAACACAAACGAGACAAGTATCATTACTTTTTAAAGACAAAATCAGGCAGAAAGCGTTACGAAGCTTTATAAGTCTAATCAGACAGAAAAGTGTTTTCATTGCGAAACGTCAATCCAACATAATATTACTGAAAACAAATCAACAACAAATCACATGACTCAGATTACGCATTGCTTATTAATACTAAAGGTAAATCTCTCAGCCAAAAAATATTAGATATAACATTACTGAATATACAAATTACAAGCCTCACGCACAAATAACAATTCCCAATCACTAGAAAAAAAAAAGTGGCGAACAGCCACACAACTGTCAATTCCTACAGAAATATATGATGGTTCTACACCTAGCATTTTACATGCAGAAGACTACACAATTAAAATGCCCATTATGGATACGTTATAGATCTTATGTGGCTCAAGCCTACTGTGCCTACATAATGTTTGTGTGATTTTAGCTCTATGCCATCTACCCTTCTCTGCTTCTCCACCCATCCCTCACTTCTTCCTCTCCTCTTGTACCACAGATGGATGCCTCGTTCCTCGCACCACTGTAAGATTCATCTCTGCAGTACCGACACATACCGTTGTTGTTGTTGTTGTTTGTAGATTATAGTCACACGACACTTTCGCATATAGGTGACTACTGGACCGATTTATACTGACACCAGCGGGCCAGTTGTTGGTAAAGGGGAAAATAATATGATCACACGTTGACCAATCCGGGATTCGAACCAGCGACCTTTCGGTTACTAGCAAGACGCTCTTACCAACTGAGCTACCCGGCCCCACATACCGCAAGTGTTTTTGTTTAAATTCCCCAGCCTCCCACACGCACTCTAACCCCGTCCCGCGATGATTACCACAAAAACAGCAAAATTAAATGCGTTGCACAGTTTCAGTCACCAGTGTTAGTGTTATTAATTAATATATTAATTATATAATAGTTCTTATATAGCGCTTTTTCAGCTCAAGAGAGCTGCTCAAGGCGCGGGCCGGTATAGGATCTAACGCTCATTCGCAGCTTTTGGGCGCATAGTCTGACGCCCGGACAACTGAGCACAGTTCTGGGCGACCGAGTATCAAGAAGGGGGATCTCGTGCTTGCTGGATAAATTTTTGAAGCCGGCACTCGTCCGTCTAAGACATGAGTGTCAGGATCTTTAAAGTCCGTGCGATGAAATTCGTGAACGCTACAGTGCAAGCATGACTAATTAATTACTTTGTCTGGTTAAAACAAATTAGTTATTTATTGCTTACAGGGTCCAGCGGACTGCAAAGAGCCGAATCAGGACCACAAAATAAGGACAACTTGGTTGAAAGAGGACTCGCCCCTGATCCGAATAAAAGATCTGATGAAACAACCCTAGTGGTTTGAGGGGCCGGGGTAGCTCAGTTGGTAAGAGCGTCTTGCTAGTAACCGAAAGGTCGCTGGTTCGAATCCCGGATTGGTCAACGTGTGATCATATTATTTTCCCCTTTACCAACAACTGGCCCGCTGGTGTCAGTATAAATCGGTCCAGTAGTCACCTATATGCGAAAGTGTCGTGTGACTATAATCTACAAACAACAACCCTAGTGGTAACACTGAAGGCACTCCACCAGCCAGTCACTTTACAATAAAGACATCCCACGCATGGGACGCTGAGACTACACTCTAATTTATCGAATCCCCGTTTACAAAAACAAAATAGAATACAAACATCATTATAAAATATCAACAAAGCACATATGTGTAAAATGCCTACATTGCTAAATAATAATATCATAGGAAGCCCTAGTGACCATTTAGCAGAAAGCGTCCAATATCCCCAAGCTGACCAAGAGACCTCATACACAAATGAACAGTTTTCGAAGAGTTTTCAAGAAAAAAGGTAGGTGACTGGTCTAGCGAAGAAGATAATATAGTAGATTGATAGAACAGAGTACAGAGTAGGAATGAGAAAGAACAAAGGAGAAAGACAGCGACAGTGGGAATTTAAAGCACTAAATTTCCAGAAAGTGGGGATATTGTTTATACTCCCGGTACCCGCACGGGAGGTAAAAACAAATTGCATGACTATTCGCGAACACTTTCATGACTATTCGTGAATACTTTCATACAAATATAGTCCTCACTCAAGAACAGTGGACACTGGAACACGAAGAGCTGATGGAGAACATAAAGATACGACCCAAGCAACGTAACGGATTTAGGATTAAAGACAATGGTAGCGGGGTTTTACCTTCATTGATGACTAACACCCTTTGATTGTATAATAACGAGGGGAGCGTACTGCAATTACTGTCTTTCACCCAACAAGGTAAGACATGACTTAATCAAGCCAACAGGACACCACTGGTGGCAATGCATGAGCTAAGACAACCAGAAGGTGGGAATAAATCTGGAGCAAAACTATAGTTTACATCGTAATTTGACCTGGAAAACTGATATTGTATATTAGCACCCAATCAACAACAGTACAATCATATAGGTTGAAAAGATATTTGGTCTTGTGTTTGGATCCTTTTATTTTCTTGTTTACCTGCACCGAAAAAGAACCAACCCAGAAACGAGAAGAAAATCAGAAGAGTGTACCATCACCAAAAGTAACTACTGTGCGAAAACGCCATTCTCAATCTGTGGCAATACCTTCCTTCTCTGTTGGTAAATCTACAGCTAAAGGTTTGAACTGGGGTTTAGGTTTGGATTCTTTTTTCTCCTTTGGGGCCGGTGTTTGTGGTGGTAGTGGTGGTGGAGGTGGTGGTGCAGGCGTAGGCGCTGGAGGGACAACTGGTTTGAAAATGTTAGTCAGTTTGTACAAACTCTCGTCAACACAGAATCAAAACAATTAAACTGGGAACACAACAAAACGTAAAATATTAAAGAAGAAAAAAAAAAAACTGAAAATAAATGTATACGAAAAACAATAAAAAATATTCTTAAAAACATACATTAATGGACAAACATTTAGAAGTAACAATAACCAAAACACAGAACGAATTCAATTAAACTCAGAATTTAAGTTAAATGTAGAATATGAAAGCAGAGTTTATTTAAATACGAAGTTAAGCCAAACAACTGCAGTATTTAATAAAAGCGTTATTAAATAAAACATGTCAACAACAAATATACGATTTCAACAGATGTTTTAGCAATTAGAAAATTTAATACCATACTTACAAAGAAATGAGGGACAATAAAGAAATATTAAGTTTTCTTGATATGCCCAAAATGACGATGTAAAGGAAATATATAAATAAAAACTAAATAAAAATAAATAAAAGATCAATCGAACATTTTATCACAACGCCGAAGCTTTAAGTTTGAAACATTCTGCCAAAATTATAAAATCATACAATTATACAATTTTAAATCTAACACAATTTTACTCAGCTTTAAAAAAAATAATTATCAGCTAATAGCAACAAAAAATAAACTACTATTATCACTGCTGCTGCTGCTGCTATTTCTCCTACTACTCCCTACTCCTACATACTTTTCTTTTCTTTCGGTTCAGGTTTTGGTTTGGGCGGTTTGGGCTGTTTGAATGGCGCCGGTTTGGGCTGCTTAACCGGTTTGGGTTGCGGCAGGGCCTTCTCCGGTTTAGGCTGTGATGACTTGGGTGTTTTCTCCACTGGTGGCGGTCTCTCTATAGAATTGAGTAAAGCAGAAAATAAAAACAATGAATATACTTGCGAAAATGAAGAACTAAGAAGTTAAAATTTCAGACAGTCTGAAAGATTCTTAGTAATCGAAATCTATACATATTCTGTTAACAATAATAACAATGTAAACACTAAAATTGTCATGCAAATTTGAATTTAAAATATGAAAAAGAAAGACATAAATAATTAAAAATAAACTAAATGGTGCAGCATAAAATAAAAATGCATTCAGAAACAGACAAACATGAAACAAAATAAGACTCTTTCAAATGAAATCTTTCATACCCAAGGAATCCCTACCTCGACCCTGTCTACCAAAGAAAATATGTGATTAATGTTTTAAGGTAAAATCAGTTATGATATATATAAAGGTAGTCTATCCTATCCTATCCTATCCTGTCCCGTAACCCGATGGTCGTAGGGGCACCACAGATGATCGTTTAACCAGCATACTCCATCTTTCTCTGTCCTCAGCAGCCCTGATGGCTTCGCTCAGTGTCAAACCAGTCCATTCTCGAATGTTGTCCTCCCACCTCTTTTTCGGTCTCCCTCTTCTTCTACCTCCTTGCACTGTGCCTTGCAGAATAGTCTTTGCAAGGCCTGATGATCTGGTGACGTGGCCATACCATCGGAGTTTCCGTTTCTTCACCACTGTGAGCAGGTCATCGTGTTGTCCAATGGCTTGTGTGATGGTCTGTCGGACTTCGTCGTTGGTGATGTGTTGGGTATAGGAAATGCCCAGAAGTCTTCTGTAGCACCTCATCTCCATGCTTTGCATTCCTCGTTGGAGATCCGCCGTGAGGGTCCATGCTTCGCATGCACACAGGAAGATGGAGATGATAAGGTAGTCTATACCTTTATTTTTCACTTCCGTAACATTGAACGAAAGAACGAAGTTCAGGAGATTTTTTTTAGAAGAAACAAGGTGTCCGAACTTACTTGCACACACACATGCACGCAACCACCACTTCCGCACATGCTTACTGTTAATTTAAAAACTTAAAAAATGTGCATTAGAGCCAAAGACAAAAAAGTGACAAATATAAGGTGCAATTTGTGCAGTAACGATAACACATCAGCGCAGGCGTAAAGTTAAAATAGAAAAATCAACTTTGCTTGATATAAAATCTACACAATCCTGATTTTTAAAAAAAAGCGAAACCGTATAACTAAAACAGTTTAATAAAAGTGAAAACTAATAGCGAACTGACACATAATTCTGGTTAAATAATTATTTTAAAAACCCACAACGGTGTTGAACAAAACACTGTGCATTGAAATGGAAGTGCATGAGATTAAATCTGATGAATAGTACGTTTTAAAACAAAAGATGTGCAATGACAGATACGTCCGGAACCGAACAAGTGCATTGTAATATTAAAAATAAATTACCTTTTTTTGGTTTAGGTTTGGGTTTGGCTGCACATTAGAAATTAACCAGGCATATTTACAATCATAATATGTATTTTGATGGAGCTTTAAATGCACGTTTTCGCACTTACCTATATTGACTTTAAACAAAAGTACAAAACACTATACTAAAGTATTTATATCTAGGAATAAGTAAATAAATAATCAACAACTGTATTTAATTCTAACCATACATTATATGCAAAATGACACAAATGAATTTCTATTTTACATATAGCATAGTACGGAAACTTCCATTCTTTTCAAACAATAACAAGTGGCATAGAATGAAACAGAAACCGTTGTCATTTGCAAAAGTGGCGACTGTTATACAAGTACAAAGAAATACTAAACAAACCATTAAGCTTTCAACGGTATCTTTCGAAATACACACGAACCAGTTCATTAAAATCAAACATATTGCACAATGGCATACAAAACAGAAACCGTTAACACTGCAAATTCAACATGCAAAGTTTTAAACACAAAAATAGCAATAATAACAATGGGAACGTGCACCAATAACATCAACATTAAATCAAAACAGAACACACAGGCCCGAAAATACTACGAACATAAATGGTGTGAAAGCAACAACATTTAGATGACTTCATTTTAGCTCATAATTCCAACTGAAAGTAGGTGCCCAAATAAATGTAAATCGTGCGATCCACGGCAAGACATATAAACTGTTATTTAAATGAGTTTTACGGGTGCTAAAACCACACATATACAACAAGAAACTTATCAACAAAGGAATCGTAAAAAGTTTCTGCAAAATCAATCTACGAGCTGTATAACAGGAAAACAACCACATTGTTCACAAACGTGCACGAAGTTACAAATAAGGTTCAGCATAACAAAATGTGTAAAGCAACTATTACTGTGCAAACGGAACCATCACTTTTGTATTTAAAAGAACCTCATGCAACGCTAAAACCCATAACACCGGTGCTCAGACATTGTTCACCAAGTGTACGCGTAACATTACTGACTGTATAAACCATTTCTATCTATGGGGTTGAGTTACGTTATATCAAGAGACCGAAGATCGAACGACAGTTGATCGAAAACATGATAAAAACCGCTCGACTAAATATGTGACGCTTCGACTTTTTGTCCAACTGATATGCTGTCTATTTGATATTTGCATCATTCGATGCATTGCGATCAAAGGTCGTTTCCAATGTAAGACGTTTCGATCGTATGTCGGTTCGATTTACAGACGTTTCGATCATATGTCGGTTCGATTTACAGACGTTTCGATCATATGTGGTTCGATTTACAGACGTTTCGATTATATGTCACTTCGACTTACAGACATTTTGATCTTTTGTGTTTCGATATAATGTCGGTTCACCATCTAATGGATAGATACATTAGTCGTATTAAAACAGAAACCCATAGACCCCTAAAATGACAAACATGAACATCTCTTAAAAGAAAGGCCACAACGTCGTTGCCAGTCTTTTTGTAACAATTAATGTATTTAGAGTATAAATGTGTTAGCATAGTAATTATTGTTTATCATCAATTCCGCCAGAAACGTGCGTGATTCTAATATACAGCCAATGAAACACTCAATTAAAAATATTATTATTTTCAAATTGTGCAAACATTACAGTGGGGGGAAAACAAATTAAAGGCACATCACTCGTGGGAAATGCTTGAAAAGGCAGCAACCTATATGCAAGGATGATAATGCCGACACCAGGCCCACGAAGTTGGACTTATCTCCCTCATCGTCGTCATGGGAAACACGGGAGGCCACATGAGCCACAGGGGGAGGCGGGGCGGGGGTTGGGGGTGTGGTGGAGAGGCTTTCGGAACTGCTGCTAGCTGTTTCTTCTCCGACTGTAAAGTGTCAGGTTAAAGTATAGACAAGACAACATACAAAATACCTTGTTGCATTTAATGCTAATAATAACCACAACAGCAAACCAGATTTAAGATAATCACAACAATTCAGATTTTAAGATGAGCTAAGTTGAAGTGAAAATTTCCACAACAGTAGGAATCAGAAGAAACCAACTAAAACGGAGAACAAAAGCAAGAAACCTCTGAATAATAATAATATAACAAAATGCAACAAGAGAGTTCTAAAATGAGCAACGATGTCACATTCTGAAAATTAGATCTAGAATCAAATTAATGACAACCAGAAATGAACGAGTTAAAGAAACAGCAATTGAGAACAATATTGAAAACAACAAAATCAATAAACAGAAGGGGGAAAAAACAAGAACACCAGAACAATAACAGTAATAACAACAGAAACTGGACATTTTAAAGAACTTTAAACTTTAGCAAAATCTTAATGTGATAAGCCCAGACTTTTCCAAGTTGAGTCACAACATATTAAATACTAGAAGTGCTAGTGTTGCAAAAATACCTTCATACTGCTGCCTTTAGATTTACTATTAGAATAGGAACATACTACACAACGCTGGAAAGACAAGCGAAAAAATAACTATTGTTCACAGTTCTCGATGTGCTTAAGAGCACCAATAAAGTTACAGTCCAAAACATAACGTCTACATAGTTTTTAAAGTGTCAACAGAGTACTAATAACTATGACTAGTTTTTTTTCCCTAGTTCTTAAAGTGCTTGATGGGATCAACAAAAGCCTTACTGCAATAATTCTACAAAGCTCTTAAAGTAAGAAAAGCACACAAAGAAGTAAGAATGCAATACATACTAGCTGCTTGCGGGATGGGAACTTTAAGTGTTGGTTTGGGTGATGGCGTTGCAGACGGTTTGGCTGACGTGTCTTCTGTCGCCTCAACCAGAGCTGTCGGATGTCAAAAACACAACACAAAGCGATCAAGACTCTAGCATCTGCTGTAAGACTACAGACTATGTAGCGAGAGCTAGCTGTAACGATCCTACAGAAATCTATAGAGTTCCACGTATTGATTTAAAATAGATGAGGTTAACAGAACATTTTAAACTAGTTTAATAGGTCTATTACGATGTATTACTTACAAGCTTTCCCTATGTTTCTGTACACACATTTAAAGTGATTTCTGAAAGTGACTGTTAAAATCCATGCACAAACAACGACCGCAGAACTCGACTGCATTCACACATAAGTAATAATATATAATAAAAAGTAAAAACAAATATTTACGAATCACGTTTCCTACAAACATTAATTTGGAACAAATCGTGCACATTTATGTAATACACACATAACCAATTTTATTTTTTTAAGTAGTAATATATTTTGGTTATCTCCCAAAGTTATAAACTATGTAGGCAGTAATTTGGTGTGAAATCGTTTTGATAATGTCACCCGGGATGGTGCTCAGTAGTCTGGGTATAAGACTACGCGCCCAAATTCTGCAAGTTGGCGCCTCGGACAGCTTGAGTTAAAATTGTTCGGGCCAGCGCCTTGAGCAGCTCTTGAGCGGGAAAAGCGCTATATAAGAACGATTACATAAATAAATAAAGATCGTAATAAACGTAATATGTAGCGAACAACCGCTTCCCCCCTTTTTTTTTTTTAAAAGTAACAAACTAGACGACAAGCAATGCCTGAGAATAATAGAGCCTAAAATATTTAAAACACTTCACACAATATTCACTACAAGCTTAATACAAACTAAATTATATGCATACAAAGAAGCTTATATTAAAAAAGCGCTTATAAAACACACATACACACTGACATTTATAGGACAAAACACGTTTGAACTAACTACTATATTATTATATATATTTATTATCAAATTTTCTTGAACAATGATGTTGACAAAATAGTCAACCGTCTTATGCAGCTTCCGACTGACACTAACTAGACTTTAGCTAAGATAGTATCAAGAAAACGTTCTCTAGTGCCACATTCAACATGACTATCCAACATTTTTGACATCGTTTGAACGAATATTTATATCATTGAAACTTCGTAGAAACTTTATAACTGAGACAGCTGTTTGTTACAACTGAGGAATCGATGTATTGCTGTCAATAAACGTAAGCGTGATCCATGCCACAACATGACTTGATATAAACTATAAAGGAAAACATGCAAAGCCGGCTGTAGTCCACAGTTCTTATAAATTATATATACTAGTGGTTTTTGTACCCTGGCAAGCCAGGGTACACAGGTTGCTGTTTAAAATGTAGACAGAGAGACAACTGTTGTCTGCGAGTTTCATTTGGACAATGATACCTCCCCATATCCCCCTCGATACCTCACCATACCCCCCCCCCCTCTGATATCTCCCCGTCCCCCCCCTCCATGATGCCTCATCATACCCCCTTGATACCTCCCCGAACCCACTTGATACCTCCCCATAACCCCTTGATACCTTTCGTACCCCCCTTGTAACCTACCTGTACCCTCCTTGATACTTCCCCGTTGATCGTTTCGCAGGTATGGATGAAAGGAATCGGAACGGAACACGATGCTTAACGTCCTATTGGGAGAGCTGGTTCGTCAAGGCGAGAGGGGCCGGGTGCGATATTTATTTTCCCAACTAGAGTCAGGGTAAAACCCATGTCGGTACAATAGTACCACAACTGGTACGAAAAATTATTACACTTCCGCTTCCCTTGTCCATGTGTTGCTCTTTCGTCGATGATCTTGCATGATACAATAATTTCGATTCAGTTCACTTTAGTCATGTCTGCTAGGTTTTTGCAGTGCCAAATTGACACTTGTAAACTAAACCTGTCTGTGACATAACACGTTATCAGGAAGAAAAAATTTTAAACATCAGTTTAACAGTAACTTGAGAAAATTTTCTTTTACTAACACAATAATTAAAGATTGGAATAACCTCCCTGAAGAAATTAAAACTAAACCATGCACTGACTCTTTTAAAAATTACTTGAATACTTCACCTAAACTTAAGTTAAAGAACGGTTTTACTATTTTGATGAATAATGATTAGGCAAAATTTTTATGCATGCGACAGACCAATAAGATTTACATTTTAAAAAGATGGGACATACCAAAAGGCCTCACAGCCTATTATTGTCCCTAATACTTTTACTACTACAAAATGTTATGTACCAATTTCGAGGGAATACATTTGTCAAATTGACTTAATTACCTAAACAAATTATTTAGCTATTAATTAATATTATTATTCTATAGTTTTAGCATTAACTATGATGTGTAATTTAAGAGAATATTATCATTTTCTTGTAGGTTGAGCGACGACAGATACACTTTTGGCATGTTATTGTTAGTACAGGACTCACAGTAGCCAGTATGCCTACGTACATGCGTCGTCTGCAATCAGCCTTGATATGAAAGTTGGCGGAGGTGACAATTTGACAAACTTTAATCTGATGCTAATAAATCGAAATGCTAATAAATATTTATTTTAAAACTTTTTTTTACATCATCCAAATTATCCAACCAGTCTCATAGCAAAAGGTTTACAAAAAAGAGCACAGCGGCTGTTGTTCGGACGGCTACACTCGGAGCGTACACTCGATTAACATTTTACGGAAAGATTTAGAACTTATTTAAGAATTCGAAAATCTGTTCGTGTGTAAATTTTGATTATTTGAGTGATTTTGAATCAATCTGCTTATCTAAAGGGTTATTTTGTCATAAATCAACGAAATTTCCTCAAAATTTATTTTTCTGTCTTTCGATTTCTAGCCTCCAAACTACAGTGACCGCCATTAAGAAGAATCGTCGACAAAAGAGCGGAAGTGACACGTGTCGTAATACCGTACCGGTTGTAGAACTTATATACTGACTAGGGCTTGTGCCTTGACTCTAGTTGGGAAAATAAATATCGCGGGCCGGGTAGCTCAGTTGGTAAGAGCGTCTTGCTAGTAACCGAAAGGTCGCTGGTTCGAATCCCGGATTGGTCAACGTGTGATCATATTATTTTCCCCTTTACCAACAACTGGCCCGCTGGTGTCAGTATAAATCGGTCCAGTAGTCACCTATATGCGAAAGTGTCGTGTGACTATAATCTACAAACAACAACAACATCGTCAAGGCATAACACAATGCGCAAATATACGCCATGGGTTTGATCATGGCTTCAACAATACAAGACATCTGGCGGGCCAGGGCCTCGAAAAGCTCTGTGGTAATCTACGAAACATTGAAATTTGAACATGAATATGAAAACGTTAGTGTCGTGACATGTATTAACTATACATTTTCATTTAACGTTAGTATTGACAACATTGTTTTCCCCATGCTTTTGATCACGATCATGCACTGGATCTTACGAATATTGGTTGCCCCAAGAACCAGATTACAGGTAGGGGTGTCGGGTACCACCGCCACTCGTTCCGTCTCACACGAGTGACAACCCACAACATTCACCGTCACGTCCGACACGGGCTGCATCGCTAGTAAGGACCGGAGACAGGTTGCAGCACAGAGCCATAAAACATTGAACATAATTATACTTTTGTCCAGTTTTGGAAATAATTATACTAGGGGATATTATAATAGAATATACTCTATGTTAGAACGTAACAAAATTAACAACATACACAAGAAATCAAGGTGGCATCAGAACATTTGCCAGAGCATAACAAGAACTTGCATGAATAAAAATGAATTTAACAAAGAGTTAAATAGACGCAGCAATCCAACTTCGCGAAAATGGAACATGTTATAGAACTTTGAAACGAAACATGAAAAATGAATGAAACAGGTTGTTTGAAAGAGCGAGCAGCATAATTTTGGCAATATCCACAATTATTGTAACTAAACAATACAATTATTACTATATAAATGCAAAATCAACAACGAAGGTAAACTTTAGTACATCAAAGGATAATACAAAATAATAGTAATAGTAAGCACTAGAGTCAATGCCACTTTTTACTAAAAACGAAAACTTTGAATAATACTTTTAGCAACAGTCTAGCACTCAACATTTCAATTGAAAAACAAGTTTATTAAATGAAAAGAAATAAATAAAACTCTTGTAACCGGTGTTGTATAATTATTTAGTTAGTAAAAAATGAACCAAGCCGCCTCCCATCACTCCCTATCTCTCCCCCCCCCTCCCAAAAAAACAAAAACTGCCTGCCTGTGTCAGTATAAACAAAACAAAAACACATTAAACAGAATTCGTCGGTAGTTGGTCAAAGAAATAACAATACACCAACCTAAAAAATGGGTTGTTGTTTTAGCAAATTTTATCCACAAGATAGAACAGAAAAGGAACATGCAGTGAAAGCCAAAAAATTCATAATGAAAACGCTAAATCATTGAAACATGATTAATACGATTCCAGTGCAATAGTTATAGAAAACAGAAACTACCACACAAAAATATCAATAAAAACTGACAAAAAGTTACATGAAAGATTGCCAAATTGCAATCTAGTGACAATAAAATCATAATATTAATGTGAACACAGTAGGTAATGCCAGCTTATTGTTTAAATTTGTTATTATCCTCATAAATGCAACAACAACAAAAAACAGTTAAAAGCATGCGTCGAAACAAACAATACAAATCCGAAATTTGTGGTAATGCTGTAACACACACACACACAAATCAAACAAAATGGATCAGAGTTTAAATTGTTTAATAAAAACTAGATCTGGGCCGAGTTCAATGTGCACAGTAGAATATTAAATTAAGAAGTACATATAGCTAATTCCTTCCTAAACACTCTCAAACTGTGACTACTGCTACAGTACTGTTTAATATGAATGAACACAATCCAAGCGGCGAGTATTTAGTTATTCACTCGTGATGTGCGCTACACAGTAGGCCAACGCTTTACAATGGTGTTTCAGCACGTTTAGCCAGCGCATAAAATAATGCCGATGACGCAAGGTAAATCATACTACGTAGCTGAGACTACTACTACTACTACTACTACTACTACTACTACTACTACTACTACTAATACGTTAGACTTATATAGCGTGGTACCCCAACAAGCATGGGCTTGCCACGCTTTACAATGCACTAAAAAAGCAATAGTATTAAAACAAAATAAAGTAAGTAAAACAAAAACATGCCTAGTAAAAACTGCTAAACCAGAAGTATGTACATTAATTAACAATAGACACACAGACACACGCACACACACCCACACACACACACATACACACGAGCGCCTGGGCAAAGTACATCTCCACAATAAAAACATTTATTATCAAATCATTTAACAAAAGCAATACAACTAAAAACATTACACACCTATAACTATTAAACAAAAAACATAAGATTGTAAACATTTCTTAAAACAGTAAAATACAATGAAAAGACATGAATCACAACATTACAAGGACTAGACTCAGCTACAACAGATAAATTTCACTAAACTAGTAGTATAAAAAAAACTTGTACGACATTGATAAATATCCTTATATAAAATTGATAGATGATCTTCAACACGAATACAAGCATTCACCACAAGGTAACAGTTTAAAACTGGGCAGTCGACTGGTCGTCAGCAGGCGGAAGAATTGTGATGTTCGTGAGTTCAATCAGTGGGAAAGTAATGCTTGAAAAGATGTGTCTTGAGTGCTTTCTTGAAGGTCTGCTGGACTCAATACTACGAATGTTAGCTGGCAGCGAATTCCATTGTTTAGGGCCACAAAAAGCAAAAGATCTTTCGCCGTAGGTTTTTATGCGTACTCTTGATGTGGTGAGGACATGAGTGTCTGCAGATGAACGCAACTGTCGGGCATGTGAGTAAGCAGACAGGAGTTGACTAAGATAGGATGGACAGGTATCAGAGAAGAAACTGTGACAGAGAACTGAAAGTTTGTAGTCAATGCGTGCTTGGATAGGAAGCCAGTGAAGGGAAAATAGTAGTGGTGTCACGTGATCACGTTTTTTGGCTTTCAGTACGAGCCGTGCTGCAGAATTTTGAACTTTTTGTAGTTTATCGATCAAAGATTTAGGACAGCCAGTGAGTAGGGAGTTACAATAGTCTAGACGAGAGGGAACAAAGGCACACATCAGAGTGTGACTTAGTGTCCGAAGTACTCCATAATTACTCCTTATTATACCTATCCCTGACTACGTATAACTTATGTAAAGTTTATGCAGTACACAACTCTTAATAACTGTTAATTAAACGATCAAAAATAGTCTTTAACTTATATAGTTTAGAAATTGCTTATGTACTCCTTATTTACAGCACATTGAACTCGGCCCTGAAGTTAAAAGTGAGAAAAAGCCCCTCAGTTAAAAACGATAGTCAACACATCGCATATCGCCTTGCAAGCATGCAGGAAGCCAAAGGAAGTCAGGAAGGCAGGCCACACAGCGTGAGATGTTATGACAAACATCGCCATCCATACTTACGTTCTTCTTCCGGTAACTCTTCTACTACTTCTGCTTCCGGTGGCGCCAAAACTCTCTCGATGTCGGCAGTGGACCAAGGTAGAGGCTGTGCGGGGACGAGTTTTGGGGGGTCTCGAACCTTGGCCTTGAGCGGAGGAGTCGGTTCTCTAACCATCTGCACCATCTGACCATTGGCCTGGTGGTCTTCATCAGCGTGAACCACCTCAAAGCTCTCACCTTCCAGGGGCCAGAACTCGCCCTCCCACGCGGTTTGTGGCACATCGATCTGCTCGAGTACGGCGTCCTTCAGAGGCGGACCACTGGACGGCTGAGGACTGCTGCTGGCAGTCCGAGGCGCCTCAAATCGCACCTGTCGGGATTCTGAGCAGAAGAGTCACAAATTAACTCAGGAAGGAAATCTTCAATAATTCAATTAAACAACTTATCAACTCTTTTTCATCTCATCAACCCGATGAGCCAACCAGCCGTGCCCTGGTCTATCACGGAATTCTTTTAGTTCTTAAGACCATATAAAATCATTGCATGTTGACTGCAAGCAATCTATTAACAAATCAAGTTTCAAATGTGATTGTTCAAATTCAAGATTTCAACTGGAAAGCGTACTCACTGCGTAATGTTTCAGGGTCGTAGAGAGGGGAAGAGTAGGATTTGCGTTGCAACCGGCGAGTGTTTTCATCTTTTTTTGGTGAAGCCTATTATAAAATGTAATAAAATAACAATAAAAAGCACCTTAATTACTGCTTAAACGTCGATATTTTATATTAACTGTAAGCATCTTCAGTGTAGGGGCCTGAAGTAAACTATCACTAGTTTAAAACATTTACCCCAAATTACCCTGATTTCGTTTACACTGAATGCCAATTTAAAAAAAAAACATCTTCATACAAATAAATATTCTAGTGTACTTATCTGTTACACTCAGTTTGATGTTGGTGTTTTCTATCAGTATCTGATTCAGCCCCGATGCTTGAATTCCTGATAGGGTGTAACTCAGATTCGTTTATTCACACAGCCCGTCCAAACAGCATACAAATCACAAAGTCGACGTATGAAGTTTTCCACTTTTATTCAGCACACATCAACCACTGCATACAATTCTCAATTCAACTCAACAACTTTCACAGCAACTCTCAGTTTCACTATCAACAACTTTACTATCAACAACAATCTCGGCACACGATTAAATAACCTCTCTCTTTTCTGGAACAATTTGGTATACTGTAGAAATGACGTACTGCCACCAATCGAACTAAAGATCGTCATCACTGGCTTACGTCATTACACATTTCTTCTCCTTCCGGATCGTTCCTTCAAATTTCTACAATTATCCCGAATCTTCGATCGATAGTAAACAAGCCGATCCGGAAGATTCTACAACAATATCGACTAACGAAAATTATCAACGTTATACAAAGCCTTTCCTAACAACAATGCAAACTCAAATCAAAGGTAAATAAACTCTATTATTGAATACTTTGCAAATCGAAACGATTAGATCTATCGTACACGCTTCCGACATACTTTCGTTCGTTTCAACGTAACATAACCCCCCACTCAAGAAGAAATTTACTTAATTTCTTTCAACAACGTTGAAACGTAATGCACAAACAAAATCCTCAATTGAAACTAATTTAAGACTTTCTGAATACTGTAATTGCGCTCAGCTTATCTACACAGAGTCAATGTTCTTCCATCCGCAAGTCTATCTGGATATTGTCAATGTTCACAGATCATTTACCCAGTCAACGTTTTTCATTTTCAAGTCTGTCATTACCAATATTCTTAGTTCGTCCACACAGTCAATGTTCTTACGCTCGCAAGGAATCGACGCCCTCGTCAGTTGCGGTCGTCATCGGCCCAGGGTCAACGACGACGATCACGTGGGCTTTCCTGGAGTCAGTGCATCCTCCGTTGTCTTTTTCTTCCGTCGGATGTCCGACGCAGTCGACGTTGTCAGCTCCCAGAATGCATTCGCTGGGTCTCACGGTCAGGTTGGCTTCTGTGAGACGGTGAAACAGCTCCCTCAAGGTCTGCAGATGCTCTTTCCAGGTGCGGGTGTGGACTAGCAGGTCGTCCCAGTAACACACGACGTTGTCCATCCCTTTGAGCATCTTCCTCATTCCTCTCTTCAGGGTGGCTCCGCTGTTGACCATGCCAAAGGGCATCCTTAGGCACTCGTACGTCCCATCAGGAGTTATGAAAGCAGTCTTTGGTATGTCCTGTTGACGCACGGGGACTTGCCAATAACCCTTGCTGAGGTCAATCTTTGAGAAGATTTTACTCCCCGATAGTTGGCGGAAGAGGTCTGCTGCGGTAGGCATCGGCTCAGGGTCGAAGACGGTGATCTTATTAACCTTCCTGTAGTCGATGCATACTCGATTGCTCCCGTCCTTCTTCTTCACGACCACGACAGGGGATGCGTAAGGGGAACTGGACTCCCTAATGATGCCCATCTTCAGCATCTCATCGATGTCTTTCTTCAAGGATTCACGGGCCTTGAAAGGGATCGGGAAGGGCTTGGATCGAACAGGGATATTCGAAGTGAGGTGGACTTCGTGTTCGACCAAAGTTGTAGAGCCAGGGACATCGCTGAAGTTGTGGGGAAACTCGCCCATAAGGTCCTTGAGCTCCAACTTTTGACCTTCCGTCAAGCTCGGTCCTAGCTTAACATCATCGATGCCTTCTCTGCTGTGGAAGTCTCCCAGTTCCAACAGTTCTTCGCTGTCAAAGCTGTCGTCGGTCACAGCTGCTGTGGCTGCGTGCACAGTCTCTGATGGCCTTTCCACGTACAGCTTAAGGAGGTTGGCGTGGTATATCTTGGAATGCTGGCCGACCTTCACCTTGTAGTCGTTGATCCCCACCACGGTCTCCACTTTGTACGGGCCTTTCCACTGCATCAGCAACTTATTGTGGTCGTTAGGTAGCAGCACCAGCACTTTGTTGCCAGGTTTGAACTTCCTGTTCACAGCCCTACGGTCATAGTAGTGCTTTCCACAGTCTTGGGACTTCTTCAGGTTTTCTCTGGCTATCTCGAGAGTCTGCTCCAGCTTCTCCCGTAGCTCAAACACATACTGGTAGCTGTTCTTCACCTCTGGGGTGTCTACTTCTTTCGTCCACAGTTCTTTTAGGATGTGCATCGGCCCTCGGATGGTTCTTCCGTACAGCAACTCGAACGGAGAAAAGCCGGTGGACTCCTGCGGCACTTCTCTGTAGGCGAAAAGTAAGGCGTTGATGTAACGATGCCATTGTCTGGGCTGCTCGCTGCACAGTTTCTTCAGGGTGGACTTCAACGTAGCATTGAACTTTTCGACAAGCCCGTTGCACATCGGATGGTAGGGTGTCGTAGTCAAATGCCGGATGCTCAGCAGTCTGTTCACCTCCTTCATGCAGTCGGAGACGAACTGCGTCCCGAGGTCTGTCAGGATCTCTTCAGGCACTCCGAGTCTACTGAACATGTCCACCAGTGCCTCTGCTACAGTTTCAGTGTCAATCTTCTTCAGTGGCACTGCTTCTGGGTACCGAGTCGCATAGTCCACTAAAGTCAGTACCCATCGATGACCTTCTTCACTCGGAGGTCTTATTTCGCCGATTAAGTCTAAGGCCACCCTCTTGAAAGGTCGGTCGATCAAAGGCATTCTCTGCATTGGCACTTTAGGGACCCTTCCTCGAGGTATGGTCTTCTGGCAAATGTCACATGATCGACAGAAACGGCTGACGTCCGCATGAAGTCCTGGCCAGTAGAACACCGCCTGGATTCTGTCTGACGTCTTCTTGATGCCTAGGTGACCTCCCATGATTGAGTCATGCGCTACTTCCATCACCTGGCGCCTTAAGGGTAATGGTACCAGTACTTGACGTAGTGGTTTACCTCCGTTGACCCTCGGGTGCTGGAAGATTCTGTACAGGATCTTGGCCTTCACCTCAAAATAGACCGTGCCACTGCCCTTGGTCACGTGGTCTTGGCGGTTCCTGTACTTGTTTAAAGTGCTATCAGCTTCCTGGAGCTGGATCAGCTTATCTCTGTCCACGATGGCAGCTTTGGAGTTGTCGGCGACCTTCAGTGGCGTAGACGTCTTGTCTCTCTTGGCCTGGGCCCTGGTTGTAACAGCACCGACGATCTCTGGTCGGCAGGGCTGAGCCGGAGTAACCACATTGTCCCGTAGCAGCTCTGTAAGGTCTCCATCGGGAAATGGCAATGGATCCTCCTCCGCAACTTCGACGTGTTGAGTTGAGGCAGGACTCCACTCTGGATCGGGGTAGTCGGGTCGCCTCGCGCCGTCGATATTCCCGATCATCAAATCATACAGCGGCTTCTTCAGGCAAACCGCTTCGACTTCGCCTATGTAGAAAGGGGTGTTGACATGAATCTTCGCAACTGGCGCTCTCACACATTTGCTGTCGGCCATAAGTGTCCATTTTGAATCGCCAGTGAACTGTTCTTTAGCGATTAGGTCTTCTCTGACGATGACCCCACTGCAGCCAGAGTCTCTTAAAACAGTCACTTCATGATTTCCGACGCGTCCCTTGGAAACAGGCATGTTCTGTACGGTCACAGCTGCGCTGGCGACGACGGGGATGGATTTCCCGTTGGCAAGGAGAAGTTGGCCATCGGTTATGCACTCTTGCACGTCCGCGGGAGTAGCTGCGCGCTCGGTCTCACTCGGAAGAATGACGCTCCCGCCGCACACTTGATGGTCAGATCTACTGGTTTGCCGTAGATTGGAGAAACGTCTCTGTCGGTTGCCCGCCGCTGCATTGTCCGTACTGCTCCGCTGTCCGCTACTTTTGTTTTGAGGACAGTTAGCCGCTCTGTGGTCTGTAGCGTTGCAAGTGAAACAGCCTCTTGAATGCCCTTCCCTGGGAGGAGGCGTGGAGTCCGTCTGTCTCTGGTTCGTCTGGCTCCCCTGGATCTGGTTCACATGGTTTCCAGTCTTCTGAAAATGTTTCGTCGCGCTGGGTGGCCCCAGGGTTTTCCCATGAGCGATGAGATATCTTTCAGCAGCCTCAGTCACATCTTTAAGCGTCTGCAGCTTTTGTTCTTCTAAGTGGGTCGCTAGGTCCTTGTGACAGGCATTGAGAAATTGTTCCTTCACGATCAGGTCATGGAGACTGTCGTAAGACTTCGTTTCGCCTGATAACTCCACCCACTTGTGTAGATATGACGACAGGCGCTCCACAAACTGCTTTGGCGTCTCGTCTGACTTAGGCCGGCATTCACGGAAGCGTTTACGGTAGCCCTTCTCTGTAAAGTTGTAGCACTGCAACAGGGCCTCTTTCAAGACGTCGTAGTTTTTGGCGTCATCGTTCGACAGTCTGGTGTAAACTTCGAGAGCTTGCCCCGTCAGAAGTGCACTCAGTCGAATCGCCCAGTCTCGAGGTTGCCAATTGGAGCTTTCGGCGAACCTTTCGAATCTCGCCAGATAGCTGTCGATCTGGTCCTTCCCGTCGACGAAAGCTGGCAATTTTGGAGCCGTATGGTCGTTGGTGACTTGTGGCGCATGCTGATTGTTCTGGATACGCGCCAACTCTAGCTGGTATTGATGCTCAGCTTCTAATCGTCTCTCTTCCATCTCTCTTTCTTGACGCCGCTCTTCTCTTTCTTCTCGGCGACGCTGCTCTTCTAATTCTCGTTCTTCACGGCGACGCTGCTCTTCTAATTCTCGTTCTTCACGGCGACGCTGCTCTTCTACTTCTAGACGCTTCTGTTCTAGTTCTATTTCTTTTTCTAGACGCTTCTCTTCCAATTCTCTTTCTCGTATTCTCTCCTGAGACTTGACGTACTCCGTCAACTGTTTGCCTTTTAAATTCAGTTCAACCCCTTTCTGCCAGAAGTCAGCCATCTTGATGCTTCTGGACAGTTCTTTTCAAGAAAGTTCTTTTCCGGAAAGTTCTTTTCTGGAAAGTTCTTGACTGTGCTGTACCTTTCTAGACTGTTCTAGAACAGCACGCTTTCTGCAGTAGCGCTGATGCTTGTCACTAGTCGCTTTCGCTGACGCAGGCCCCGCTGTCCTCGTCGTATGCGACGCTGCACCACGCTGGTGTTGATGTATACGCTCCTGTGCTGAAGTATACGCGACGTCCGCTCGCCGCTCTCTGTAACACTGGCGATGTAGCTCCGAGACTGTCCCTCGACGTAGTCTTACGGCAGCTACGTAGTCCCGATCTGTTGTTCGCTCACGAAGCAACTCTTCAGCGACTACACGCCCTTGCAGTCAACCCGAACCTATCGGTGATGTAGTCCCAGTGTGTTGGCCCCTCTCGACGCAACTCGTTGGCGGCTACCCTCGATGACTGCCTCTCGTAACGTTGACTCGCTTGTTGTCGCAGTTGAACCCTTGGCTATGGCGTGAATCGCGGCTTGACCCCCAAAATGTTACACTCAGTTTGATGTTGGTGTTTTCTATCAGTATCTGATTCAGCCCCGATGCTTGAATTCCTGATAGGGTGTAACTCAGATTCGTTTATTCACACAGCCCGTCCAAACAGCATACAAATCACAAAGTCGACGTATGAAGTTTTCCACTTTTATTCAGCACACATCAACCACTGCATACAATTCTCAATTCAACTCAACAACTTTCACAGCAACTCTCAGTTTCACTATCAACAACTTTACTATCAACAACAATCTCGGCACACGATTAAATAACCTCTCTCTTTTCTGGAACAATTTGGTATACTGTAGAAATGACGTACTGCCACCAATCGAACTAAAGATCGTCATCACTGGCTTACGTCATTACACATTTCTTCTCCTTCCGGATCGTTCCTTCAAATTTCTACAATTATCCCGAATCTTCGATCGATAGTAAACAAGCCGATCCGGAAGATTCTACAACAATATCGACTAACGAAAATTATCAACGTTATACAAAGCCTTTCCTAACAACAATGCAAACTCAAATCAAAGGTAAATAAACTCTATTATTGAATACTTTGCAAATCGAAACGATTAGATCTATCGTACACGCTTCCGACATACTTTCGTTCGTTTCAACGTAACATTATCTAGGAAGCTTTTCGTGCTATATACTGTGGGCACAAACACTTTAAATTCGCGTGCGCAACATTTGTTAATTGGTTTGATAACCAACAGCAAACGAGGAAAGCAAAATACCTCATAATTGGGAATGCTAAAGAACAATACCACTGAAGATAAAGAAAATACAGAGTGCATACATGTAACTATATTATCGAAGAAAATCAAAAATGAATGCAACATACGCCATGATCAAATTATTCATTCATGTTGAAAAGTGAAATATCATTAACAGCAAAGTCAGATACTCATTATAAATAAAGTTAATAATTTGAGGGAAAAAAAACCACCCACAGCAACCCTACTTACCTTTAGCATTTGCCAACCAGTATTAATCTCTTCCCATCACAATCAGTGCCATGGTTACCATATACAAAAATAAATAACCATCAGCAAATGTTAGGAAAAGTGTGATTGTTAACTATAACGACTAAACTAAATAATTATGGTAGCTGTGGAAATAAATACTCGTAGAAAGGATAGGAAGCTTGAGGTACAGTTAGTAGTATTAGAAAACTATTTCAAAACTACGAAGAGATAAGGTTGGTATTAGTATATAACGAATTCAAAACTACAACTAAAACGTACAAAATCATTGATTTTAGACGACAATTGTGATACAACAAAACAAATATGTACATGTATTTGTTTTCAAGCACAAACACGAGACAACAATTGTTACCTTAAATGAAACACTGTAAAAACTACAAACGTTTGTTTCAAAGAAAAGCGCGAAGAAAGAGACATTTACGAATGAGAGGCGAATTTCTGAAGCGAATGAACGTAAGGAACAGTGGATTTGTTTTGAATGGGATGTTTGGTTTTTATAAAAAAAAATAATTTACAAGGGGTAATCAAACAAACATGAATGGAATTGAAGAGAAAATATTGCGAACTAAATAAAATGTACTACATTTAGAGCTGCGAATATATTATATGATATAAATGAAACAAAGGGGAGGGGTGGCGAGGTGAACAAACACAACATCTTTTGTTGGGGGAACATCTAATGAACGAAATTAAACAAGTAGTTAGTAGGGATGGGTGACGGGTGGGAAGGAGGTATGGAGAATTCAGTGCTGGCGAATGTAAACGAAGTATATTGCACTTCAAGCTCGACAGATATGCGCACATAAACTTCAACATGCTTTTCCTTTTGAAGATGTGTGGAGTGGATGTACCCATTCAAGTGCAGGTAAAGGCCCCCTCCCCTCTCCCCTTCTCCCACGCAACAACACAGACAACAATACCGCCATAAATAATAAACCGATTGCCTCTCACCATTTTACATGACCGTGAAATAAGGGATCTGTCGGAGTCCTTATGTCTAAACAGACGCATGTGGCCTTCGTAACGTTTACATTGGCTCTGAGGCCAACGTCCATGTTCCTTTGCGCTAGTGGTCTATTAATAACAGGCCATCCCAAAAATGCAGCGTGCACACACGAGAGAGAAAATAAATAATTTTACGCTGGTAATATTAACATAAGGAATACGTTATGTTGAACATTACTGAGTTATACAGATAGATGCATAGGTAATTTTTTTTTTAATGACAAAGGAAGACGAAGATCGTTATTTCAAAACAGTAAGTAAATATTGTCCAACACTTCTTTTAAGAAAAGCTTTAGAATATTAGTGTTAAAAAAAACCCCGTGCATTTGGAGATGGAAAACATCGTATCATAAGTACTGTTTTTCTTAATTTTGTCTAGTCAGTTTAAGAAAGTCAGGTTGGAAGGGGATAGAGAAAGTAAGTGACCATTACGAGGGGAAAAAGATGATCATACCTCTTTAGCGTGTGTGTGACGTTCAACCAGCGGTGGAGTGTTGATAAAACTGATATAGGGGTTCCTTTGAGACTGCTGCAACCATACGTCACCAAGCAGGCATACAGGAATTTATGTCAGCAGAAAACATGCGTGTCGAGGCAGTCAAAACAGATTGAAATATATATATATATATATATATATATATATATATATATATATATATATATATATATATATATATATATATATATATATATATATATATATATATATATATATATATATATATATATATATATATATATATATCCACAAAAAGAAATAACGTTATGAGACGTCATAAGCAAACAACAAAAGAGCTTTCAGACAAAAAAAACCTACAGCTTGAAACAGACATCGTCACAGACAGAAACGATGTCATCAAACAACTTTAGAAAATCGAGGTTTTAGTTTTTATTTTTGTATTCTTATTTTTTTAATTTTTAAAGACAAACAACAAGGCTTGAAACAGAGGTCATCACAACAGAAACGACGCGGACAAAAGAGGTCAACATGGAACATTACATTATAAACTTAGAGACATCGACGGAAATATTTAAAACAAGGGAAAAAAAAACAACATACAACCGAGGAATAAGTGTGTAATTCCTATCCTATCCTATCCTGTCCCGTAACCCGAAGGTCGTAGGGGCACCACAGATGATCGTTTAACCAGCATACTCCATCTTTCTCTGTCCTCACAGCCCGCGTGTGTAATTACCCCGTGTTAAAAACGAAAAGGTGTTCATTTTGGGAAGGCGCGAACTAAGGTTTAGGCTGCAATACTGGACTACATCTCTGAAAAAAATGTGTAGACTTCCAACATCACGGTAAGGTGTAGGCAAGCCTTCCGGACTATAAGAACCAGGACTAATTATGTCAGCGGACAGTTGTCCTCTTGGCTGACCCGTCCAGCTAATAAGGAGTCATTATCATACGAATGTTTACTGACGTTACAGAGTAAAGGCATGAAAAGGAGAATAACAAACAAGATTGCAAGGCATTCAAATGTATTTTCAGACACTCACACACGTAGCCCAAAAGTAAGCATTTTCAAAAGTGCTAATTTTGTCGGCGGTGTTGTGACGGGACTTTATCGTGACGAAGCAAAAGGATAACATGGAATGATAGGCCCCGAAGTGAACTATCCTATCCTGTCCTATCCCGCAACTCGGAGGTCGTAGGGGCGCCACAGATGATCGTTTAACCTGCGTACTCCATCTTTCTCAGCAACCCTCATGGCTTCGCTCAATGTCAAACCAGTCATATCCTATCCTATCCTATCCTATCCCTATCCTATCCTATCCCGCAACTCGGAGGTCGTAGGGGCGCCACAGATGATCGTTTAACCTGCGTACTCCATCTTTCTCAGCAACCCTCATGGCTTCGCTCAATGTCAAACCAGTCCATTCTCGAATGTTGTCCTCCCACCTCTTTTCGGTCTCCCTCTTCTTCTACCTCCTTGCACCGTGCCCTGCATGATGATATTTGCAAGGCCTGATGCTCTGGTGACGCGGCCATACCATCTGAGTTTCCGTTTCTTCACCACTGGGAGCATGTCATCGTGTTGTCCAATGTCTTGTGTGATGGTCTGTCGGACATCGTCGTTGGAGGTGTGCTGGGTATAGCATGCTTAGCAGTAGTTAACGTATTCGCAAAAAGTAAAAATGATGAATTTCGGTTCAGTTATTCTTGAGATAAGGCCAGAAGTGTGCTTTGAACAAAAATGGTTAAATTCGGAGCAACGAACCGACCGACTTACCTACTGACTGACTGACAACCGGACTGCTATTGAAAGATGGACCATGATTTGAAGGACCTATATACCAAAACTCAACAAAATCGTTTCAGCCGTTTATGAAATATTGAGCAAACGTGTTTAGCAACAGAATGACTTCAGTGACCTTGACCTTTGCGTTAGAGCAATTATAATGGTACGGCAGGCAGGCCACTAACATGTGTAATGTTCCTAGGAAGGTTGGTCAAAATCGGTTCAATGGGTCTTGAGATATGGCGTCCAACAGACCCATCGACAGACCAACATTTCGCTCGTTCTGATTTCCCCCGACTATTTCAAGGTAATTCTAGATAACCCTGGAAATGCAAAAAGAGGCAATACGTCTCGCTTCGTGGAATCCCATTGCCCTCATTTCAACCCTTCTTCGGACAACATTAACCCAACTTATCTTATATTCTTCACTAGTGGTTTTTGTACCCTGGCAAGCCAGGGTACACAGGTTGCTGTTTAAAATGTAGACAGAGAGACAACTGTTGTCTGCGAGTTTCATTTGGACGATGATACCTCCCCATATCCCCCTTGATACCTCACCACACCTCCCCCCCCTGATATCTCCCCGTTCCCCCCCCCCCCATGATGCCTCACCATACCCCCTTGATACCTCCCCGAACCCACTTGATACCTCCCCATACTCCCTTGATACCTTCCGTACCCCCCTTGTAACCTACCTGTACCCTCCTTGATACTTCCCCGTTGATCGTTTCGCAGGTATGGATGAAAGGAATCGACCATCACCATACCCCCTTATATATACCCGTATCCCCGTTATGCCTACCCACGCCCCTTTAAACCTACCCGTAGCCCCCTTTTACCTACACGTACCACCCCATCCCGATCATTGGTAATAATAATAATAATAATAATAATAATAATAATAATAATAATAATAATAATAATACTAATAATACTAATAATACTAATAATACTAATAATAATAATAATAATAATAATAATAATAATAGTAATATTGAATATAGAATAATACAAATAGAAGTCAAAAAAGACACCAAGGTTTTAAAATAAAATATGATATAAGATATTATAATTATTATTATAATAATAATTATTATTATAATTATTAGTTTATAAATAATAATAATAATAATAATAATAATAATAATAATAATAATAATAATAATAATAACAATAATAATAATAATAATAATAATAATAATAATAATAATAATAATAATAATAATAATAATAATAAATAAGTTTAAAGTAAAAAGCCTAAATTAAAAAGAAAAATATCCATATTGTAGTGTAAAAAAAAATATGGCCCGCGGGAGATTTAAACTTGGGTCGCCTGCACGGTAGGCGAATGTCTTACTAAGTGAGCTACCAAGGCTTCGTATAAAGACCATCAATTTTTGGGTCTATATGGGAAAACATGCTGAAACCTCGATTCGATTTTTAATTAATCAAATTTAATTAGTTAAACACAAAATTTTGTAAGATTGGTGACATGAGTGCAAAAGTGTTTTGAATGGAAATAAACCAAAATTTGCGGTATTACGAAACGGCAAATTCTTGACACGGGTTGAATCAAAACCGCGCGCGGAATGAGGTTATTGCAGTTTGTGGACATTTTGTTTATTTATTTATCTCAGAAACGGTTAAACGTTCGGTAAGGAAATGTCGGCTATAACGATTTCGCGCGTTTTGAGTGCACAGCAGGCTGATCCACAGCGCCCAGCACCTGCCCAGATCAGCGTCCATACCGGACAAACTTTACAGTAGAGGCGAAGAAGGACTTCCGGCTAAGCAATTTATATATATTACTATTTCCACATAAACATAAACCACAATCTCCCAAATCCTCTCATTTCTGGCATAATATGATACCGCCGGTTTCCGCAATCCCTCTGTTCCACCCACACCTCCATCATAACGGACTTTAAAGATCCTGACGCTCATGTCCTAGACGGGTGAGTGCCGGTGACAAGAACACAACCAGCATGCACCTTGAATGCGCACGCCAAAAAGTTGTGGAATCATTTTCCTCGAATTCGGGGTATCCACAGTATTACGAAGAAGACACCTCCAACCCCTACATATGCTTCTTGCACAATATCAGAATGATCTTCCATCTTCTAATAGTAGCAAATCCTATTTACAGTAGTAAACTAAATAAATTAATGTGTCTTTTATCATATGTCTGATGTTTGCACCGCAAACATCTACAAACGTTCATGATTTCAAACGCTCATGCATAGTTACCACGTATTAAATGCAGAAGACGTTTGCATATTTAACTTACGTGTCAATTTATTATGGCAACGGCGCGAACTGAGCCACACCTATCCTTTTCCTCAAAACGAGCTGCCAAGAGGAACAATTAATGGTACTCGGGCGATGTTGACCCGACGCAGTTGATTTAGGGACTTAAATATTGTTGACATTCATTGTTATTATCGTGTTTTCAATACAATGTTTGTGGTTTTTACCCGCTTTCGGCGTCTTTACCTGAATAATTCGACCGGTCATAATGTAGTTGACAATAATATCCACTGGCGTCCTCCTACAAGTCTTGTTTTTGTAATCCACATGTTTTCTTCCCCATGGCCCAGCATCAATGCAGAGTTGTCAATATAATCACAGCCACTCATTCACAATTATCCTACACTACTTGGCGTAATAGTGTTGCTGCACAATTACCAAACGTTTACGCGCACAATGCATCAAAATTGTAACGACTCTCTCTCTCTCTCTCTCTCTCTCTCTCTCTCTCTCTCTCTCTCTCTCTCTCTCTCTCTCTCTCTCTCTCCATCCTGCTCTTCCCCAAGCTTTCTTCTTCTGCACCACCACCTCATTTTCCTTTACCTGATTCCTCTCGCCTCGGTCCCAACCATCTCCATTTTCACCATTCCCCGCTGTCAATAAATCTGCCAGATAGTTCGTTGATCGTGTCATGATCACCTTCCCTTAATAAACAGTTCGCAGGTGGTTCTTTAAAGTGGCCTCCCTTGAAAGGAGAGATTTAAAGTACCCTCTCCTATGATTATTAACTCTCGTCAGCCTGTCTCGCTTGACGCAATACATCACGAGAAAAGTAAAAGGTACATTGACGAAACGTAAATCTGGATAAGTCTGATTTACAACTCCGGATAAGAACATGCCTTACATGGCATTCGGGGAAAAAAAACTCACCCCACTTGAGTATCATCGGGTCTATTGAGGTCTCTAGCTCTGCTCTAAAGACGCCAAACTTGCAATGCTCGCGCGGTCATTATAACTTAGTATGCGTACTCAGTAGGATGTTGTCGCGGGCATTGTAAGTTGTGTTCTTATGGTTTAAAAAAAATGATGGGTTAACGGTTAACTGTAGATTATACTAGTCACACGATACCGGAGCGTATAGGCGACTACTGGTTACACTATTCTGACACCACCGAACCAGTTGACGGTAAGGGGAAATCATATGGTCACACGTTGGCCAATGCGGGATTCGAACCATGGACCTTTCAGTTATTAGTAAGCCGCTCCACCAACTGAGCTACGCGGCACCCACTAAGGATGGGTTGGAAAAATGAGTGGTCATCTATACCCAAACATCCGTAACAGCAAGTCCAGAAGGAAAACAAACTGCCACAAAGGATGATGATATTAACTTGTCAAGCAGCGCGAGTAGTTTTAATCGATAACAAATATTTGAAATAGGTCAACAACAGCAAGTGGAAAGAATGCAAATCGCTTAATCCTAAAGATAACGAACAGTAAATCAAAGACGTACATCAGGAACGCAACAGAGAAAAATGAGGGAGAAATTTAAAAAAAAAAAAACAGAAAGAGAACGAAAGAAAGGAAGAGAGAGGGATGGAGAGATTGGGAGAAGGGGAGAGAGAGTCCCAGGTGAGAGATAGATAGATAGATAGATAGATAGATAGATAGATAGATAGATAGATAGATAGATAGATAGATAGATAGATAGATAGTAGAGTCCCAGATGAGAGAGACAGAGGGGAGGGACGAGTGGGAATTCCAGGTGGGAATGATAAGGAGCGCCCCAACGTACTAGTAAATCACATTATAATTATAGGTCAACAAAAGCCAGCGCCTTGAACTGCTCTTTTGGTTTGGAAAAGCGCTATATAAGACCGGCTGCCTTAATAAATAAATAAATAAATAAATACAGCTGGAAGATTTCTGCGATATAGCACAATACATTATATTGACTCAAACCGGATTGAGGTCAGATCAGTCATTTTGTTTACGTCTATTTACCAAAAACGGTGATCTTAGGTACCAGCGTCTGTTGGTCAACGCTTTGAAACAGTTAAAAGCATAATTTATAAACTGCACTGGTACACTGGGTTTTCGGTGCCTCCTGTATTTATAATAATAACGTAGGATAAACTCAGTAGATTTCCAACACACAGTGTCGATCTTTAACCAAAAAAAGCAAACTGAATTCCGTGCAACTAAGAGACGACAAAGAACACTTTTGAAGATTACAGAATCTTCTCCGTTGAACTGAAAACGGTAAATCCAACACTGTTAAATATTTTTAGTTGTAACGAAATCAAACCAGCAGCAACAATACAAGGCAGACCTGTGGCGACAATGAAGTAGCCTACTTTCTGTTGAGCATAACAAACACAACGAAAACAAGGAGAGTACCGAGAATGTGTTCCTTTGATCTGAGAACAGTGACCTTATCCTTAGACTTTTTTTTCGTCTCAAAGCATCTGCAATGCAAAACCATGTATACAAACACATTTAGTGTAGGAGATTCACCAATCCATCCCTACCAAACAAAAGTGTGCCTTAAAGGGACTCACTGTGACCCTTCCACCCCACCCCCCCCCCCCCCATCGACAGAACATTTTAGCATTCACAGTGAGTGCTGCACCCACTGAAAAAGCATACAACAAAGAATATCTTTCGAAAGAGTGGTTATTTTTCTAACGAATAAAGTTTGTTGGGCCTATTAATAGCATCAGCCGTTAGTTAGCCAGCCAACATTCTGGAGCTAAAAATAGCAGCTACCAAGCCGGTAAGAGAGACAGAACACGTAAGAAAAAATTGCTCGTAGTTTATTTTTGTTTTCGGTGGATTAAAAAAAGACCCTACCCTACCCCAGACAAAAACGACGCATTCTTCATGCCGCGTGATTCACTCAGAAAAAGGTTCAAAGGTCATACCGCTATGGTATCGACGTACCGTTAAGAACAGGGGAAATCACTCCCTTTCAGAACCGAAATGGGAAAATTCACACTTTAGCGGCTGGTTTGAGCAACGAAGGCCACTGTATCCTTGTTTAATGCAAGAACAATGCGAATTTTAAGGTAAACCTATTTTGGCCAAAAGTAAACAAAGCCTTCGAATTGTGGCCTTTTAAGTAGGTTAAATCTTGCATTAAGGTGATAAGCGCGCAAAGTTACAAAACTGTCAACCTCCCATTAGTTCCTTTCCAACTCCCTATTTTTAATTTTTTTTTTACAAAATACACTGTAATTAATAATCAATTTTAGTGTATTTTCTGTCCAATTTATAATTAAAATTGCTTTGTAATTATTCATAAACAGTTCTTGATTGTCGCTCCATTTGCATCTGTCATCAGCCATCTAGTACAAATGTCCACTGCAGACCAGCTGAGTCCCAACTAATCCTTTTCTGATCGATACTAATTATCTGTGGGCCATCGTCAGCTTGGTCATTTTGATCTCAATCTCCAAGGGTCAGCACACCGATCATGTTGCTTGGACAATAATCGATTTCAGTGTGATCAACATGCAAGCTTTAAAGTACGTTCTATTAAGGTACAGTGTGGTTCTGGGCTTAAGTCAGTGGGTGAACATTTTCTTCTGGTCATAGGAAGACAAAACGTCTGCACGTATTCAAAATAGAAGATAAACGGTATTAAAACATATACATTACATGGATTACTGAACTGAGAATAGAGATCGGAGACCGGAGCGGCAGAAGTGACCAATATTCATAAAACTGATTTTGTGTTCAATTTACAAACGCATTTTAGATTTACGAACATATCACAGAACATTCATGTTGAGTATTAAAATCAAAACAGTTTATCAACAAAGTGCGATGATGGGCGAGGTTAATGCGCGTGGACACATATTTGGGGGATGGTGGACGCGTCAAAATATGGGATGACCGGAAATGGCGAATAAGCCAAGAGTGACTTGCCTATTTATGTTCAGATGATTACTGTGAACACCTATTGAAACAATTTTCTAAGGGGTGAAAATATTTTCTGCTGTGGCCAAAAGTGTAATAAACCAAGGCCTGGAATTTATGCCTAGTTGAGTACTCTGAAAACGGGTGGCAATAATGTTCCACAAGTGACAAAGCAGAATTAGACTTCAAGTTATAATGTGTGATAACAGCAATATACTTGGCAAATAAACAAGTCCGTTCTGTTTGATCTTGAATGTGCATTATTGTTTCAATGGACAAGCACTGGCTAAAGCAGAACTATTTTATTGTATACTTTTAGTGCTTCATTTTGATTACTGTAAGACGGTAAGCTAAAGATAACATTTTCCCATATTATTTCGGCCGAGATGCAAAAGTGTAACTAAAAATGTGTAACTGTATATTATAGTCACACGACACCGAAGCGTATAGGCGACTACTGGTCACATTATTCTGACACCAGCGAACCAGTTGATGGTAAGGGGAAAATAATATGGCCACACTTTGGCCAATCCGGGATTCGAACCAGGTACTTTTCGGTTACTAGTAAGACGCTCTACCAACTGAGCTACCCGGCCCCTTAGGCCTACCCCGGCCGAGATGCGTTCGGACCCTCCCTTTTCTCAGGATCAGCTTCAAAGGGGTGGGGCCTATTTCTTCTCACAATCGCTGATGACTGACTTAAATAACAAAAGTCAAGATGGTTGGTGATGGTGTGATATATATCTAAAGCATCAAAGGCACTAACAATTAGCAAAACAACACATATCTAATAATAATAATAATAATAATAATAATAATAATAATAATAATAATAATAATAATAATAATAATAATAATAATAATTAACATTTGTACAACGCCTTTCGTCACTAGAGCTCATAGCGCTTAAATAAATAAATAATATATAAATAATTAAACGAAGCAAAAGCAAAACATGAAATCAGAACATAAACATAAACACACACACACCCACACACACACACACACACACACACACACACACACATTCCGAAGTCTACATTGATGGCAAAGAAAGAGATGTTATTGAAAAATGCAACATTACATGATTAGTACACATAGAATTAATGATTAATAAAGTCAACAATGTGGACGGGCCAAAACCAACACAACAACAACAACAACAACAAACACCGACAAACATTACCCATTATCGCTGTTTTCACGCGAACATTAACAGTAAAGCAATGTTATAGTTGGTCAAGAATTTGAAACGTCGAAGAAAATTTTACGATACTTCTAGTGTTTCGCAAACCAAAACGTGCAATAACTACCTAAAGTATACGGAAAGTAAACATCAACGCATATTCCTCATGTTAGAGAAAAGCACACACGCTCTCACGCACACACACACACACATATGTGCACACACACACAAAGACGCCAAACTTAAATCAATTAAATCATTATATAAAAAGAGAAATTTATGTCGAGTTGAATATCGATAATTTTTTTTTAATCGCGAAATATTTTTCAAAGACAAATCCCAAACCAGAGAAACGTTCGAAGATGGGATAAGATTAGGGAGTGAAAAGCAATAATATCAATTGAATCATAAAACAGGCGATTAAGCTTACATTATCTGTTCATATGAAACTCCTGCCATTCATTTCACATAACTACAAGAGAAAAATACCAGCATCTGATCTTTAACAAAAAATGTAACCCTGGTTACCGGCATACCGCTACTGGTTGGCAAATGCTGAAGGTCAAGGGCGCTGAGTCGGTGGCGCATGCGCGGTGTGAGGACGACACATACCTCCCCGAGAGCCACGCACACAGCCATGGACATGGGGCTTCCTCTAGAGTCACTGCCCAAACTGCTCACTCCTCTGCTGCCGTGGCTGGACGAGGGGCAAGGGTTATAGGAACGAGGGGATGTATGAGGCAAGCGCATCCTCGTGCCTTCAATGCCCACATCCTCCAGCTGGTCAGTGCCGTAGGGCAGTCGGGACGTTGCAGGCGTGGAGTACAGCCTGCCGTGCGTTGGGCGCTTCCGCATGGCGTGTCGGCCCGTTAGAATGTCCAGCTGTTCTCTGAAGTGGTCCAGACCCATCCTAAGGCCGCACCGTATCTCACTATCAGAAACTACACAATCACACGCTATACTGAGTTTCACGTATATACCACGCGAAACTTGCAGTCCCGTGCAGCGTGCAGCGCTGCTATGTCGTTTGATTATCAGTACGACTGAAAATAACCGTGTGTGTATGTTTATTAGACAGATAACTATTCAATGTTTATAGGGTCCAGCGGACTGCCAAGAGCCGAATCAGGACCACACAATATTTCTCCGTCGCTGTTTCACACTTAATCACTTAGAAAAGGAATCTGTCACAATGACGCTAGCTTTATCACACTTGTGAATGAACGTCTGGCGTTTCTTTCGTTCATTGGCACGTTCAATACTTGCCACATGGTGTACACATTCTAACAGTCCAAGAACACATTAGAGTCTGTGCATACAGGATGTCCTACAGGAATTTAAACATAAAACCGGCATTGAAGGGTTGTGGACATTTCGCACGAATGTAAACATAAAAGTATGACGTGTAGACTTTCAAATATACGCTACAGGTAATCCAATATAATTATTTGTTTTGTAAAGTGTTACATTTCATAAAGCCTTTGTTCAGGTTGGTTTGTTTCTGCAAGAAAATGTTTGTTTTAAAATCACACAACTACTGAATAGAAAAAAAAACTGTATATTATGCAATGTACACACTGGATGGTAGACACCGGAATCTGCTTCCCACGCTAAGCAAAGTTATAAGAACTTAGCAATTAGTCGGTACACTTAAAGAAATGTGAGGGGTTGCTATACACTTCGACTTTAACATAAAGGACTGTCCAGATTTACCGATATCTGTGATGTCTTTAACACTCTTTATAATGATTTTAAGTCTGCTGTGGTTCTTTTTTTTTCAAGTTTAAACAACTTGTTAACGATTATATCTCGTAAGTGAAAAAAACAACTATGTCATCTCCAGATCTCGGAAGAGTCCGCTGGACCTAAAGCAACAATCAATCAATCAATCAATCAATCAATCTCCAGATACTTAAAATATGCTGCCACTTTGCTTTTCTGTAACAATCACGAGTTTTGTATTAACTTCAAAGGATATTTGCGACCGCCCCTATTAAGTGAAAGCACAAAACCACCCAAAACACTCACGTTAAATGAGAAAACCTCGAAGCGTAATTACCGAAAACAAATATAACACTGTTTAATTTATTACTTTTCAACTTCTTTTGCACTACTACTTTGGTTTATTAACACTAAACACTATCTGTTGAACTTCATATTTTAATTCAAACTCTAACTTCGGTTCACTAAACTGCCCTAACTTCACCGGTTTAAATATCTTTTGGTGACTGCCTTCCAAGTACTAACAAAGCTCGACGTTGCTTAATGAAACATTTCCAACGAGAGCCAAAGCCACTAGGCACCCCGCCACCAACCACGAGATCAAAGACCAGAACAAAAACAGAAGATACAGCAGTATGAATTTAACTCCCTTATTTTATTTATTAGAATCAAACGAAACAATTGAAACTGCTTTTTCAAGCTCACTACAAGAGTTAATAGGTCTATTCCTTAAATAGGCCTAGTCCTTGCTCGTTAGAGTTACCTTTCTTGGTTTATAGAACGAACTTGGCGACTCGGCTATATTCTGCCTAATGCAAAAGATGCAGACTGTAAAGCGTTGTGCATGGGGAACATGCAAAACTGACTCCAGAAATCCTGAAAGATGTACAGAGATAAAGTTTATTCCATTTGTCAAGCATGAAGAGTATAACTATATCACTAGATCGATGCTTGCAGTGGATCAAAGCATGCGGACCACCGGTCGAACAACCGAGAGTTGCAATTTTGTTCGCTATTTTAAAAAAAATTGTTTTGTTTTGTTTTTGTAACTAAGCATGAAAACCATCAAATGCTGGACGTACAGTTGCAGCAAGGTCGGTGTTATCTTGAGCGAAGTATTTATAGAAGCATGAAAATAGATGGAAATGATACTTGATGTGATTAAAAAAGTATATATATATTTTATTATTTTATAAACATTTTTTAAGCATTTGATTCGTATTTGATTCTTTCTTGATGCACACACTCGACTCTATTAACAGTAACCCAGCTCACTTCAAGTTACTCTTTCAGTTGTGAGTTTATTTTGGATTTCATCTAACCCCATTAATTTGATTTAATCAAAATAAAATCAGATCAAATAAAGTACACGAAATAGTTCTGAACTACGACTGGCTGCTTGTCGAAACGCGGTATAGTTCAGTGGGTAGAGCGGCGATCGCGAGCTCGTGTAACAAAGGCTGCGGGTACGATTCCCGATGGCCCGGACATAAACATTGGCTGTGAGCACTGGCCATCTTACTGTAGCTATTGGCGTGCTAGTTGTTTCAGTGTATAGCTTCCCCTTCTCCACCATTCCCGGTCGCTTAGGAGTGTGCTCAGTCGTCTGAGCGTCAGACTGTTCGCCTTGAGCCGCTCTTGAGCTAAAAAGCGCTATATAAGAATGATAAATTGTAAAAAATTTAAATAAAATTCATCGGAACTTTACAAAACGATCGCTGATAAACATCATATTTGCAAGAAGAAAGGTAGTTCATAGATTTAAAAAAAAGCACACAAAAAAAAGCATCTGATTAACCGGTTTCGTTGTTTGAAAGTCAATCTGAGACGATTCCCCTCGGTGGTAGATGGATTTGCCCCAAATTAAGCAATTTTGTACGTTCGCTCACCAGCCTATTCATTCGCTCACCAGTTCCAACTGCTTGCTCTCACAGAAAAGGGAAGTAACTCGCTTGTTTATGGTTTAAGCCCTGTAAGGACAATGCCTATTTAGAATACGAACGAAATTGAGATTTAATCTGCATTACATATCACACAGTCTGCTGCATCTATTTTGTTTATGAAATTTGCACCAGTTGGTTGCTCTGATTATGGTATGTTCCAGCCTACTGGTTTTTCTGTACGCTTCCGTCTAATATGAAGCCACGCACTCTTCAAAGGAAGACCCAAGTAGAAGACAATAAAATCAACTGTCAAGTCCTGCCAAGAAGAAAGAGGGTGCAGAAGGCCCTGGGTTATATAGATGGCCGACGCCTATTCCAGAGATGAGCGACGGTGACAGGACAGGTGTGGGAGGGAATCTCTCTCTCTCTCTCTCTCTCTCTCTCTCTCTCTCTCTCTCTCTCTCTCTCTCTCTCTCTCTCTCTCTCTCTCTCTCTCTCTCTCTCTCTCTCTCTCAACTTTTCTTTAACAAAACCAACTTGGTGGCACGACAAATGCAGCGATGGATCTAATTTCTACATCACTATTTAGATAAATTAAATAACAAGAACTACAACGATGACGACAACAACAACGACGACCATGACGACGAAAGTAGGATCCTAGTACCTGTTTCACCACATGCGAGTACTTCGTAATTTAGTTTCCAATCAAAGAACTATGATAGGGCTAAATTCTATCAAGACTAAAGGTGACTCTGCCTGACAGGTTACAACAGTCTATCAAATCCATAATAAATTATAATTACTATAAAAACTCTTAATCCTATCCTATCTTATCCGATAACTCGAAGATTGTCAACTCAATTCAATTCAATTCAATAATTTATTTTAACGTCTTTTCATTTATGTGATTTTAGACCATACAGCCATTCTCACGCATGTACACAAACATATAATATAACAATTTAAAGTTTAACTATAATCATTATTTATTTATTTATTTTATTTAATCGTTTTGATATAGCGCTTTTCCAGCTCAAGAGCTGCTCAAGGCGCTGGCCGATACAGGATCTAACTCAAGCCGCCCGAGACGCTCACCCGCAGCCTTTGGGCGCATGGTCTGACGCCCGGACAACTGAGCACAATCCTGGGCAGCCAGGGATGGGGGAGAAGGACCTAGGTGCATGCTGGGTGTTTTCTTGTCACCGGCACTCACCCGTCTAGGACATGAGCGTCAGGATCTTTAAAGTCCGTTATGATGGAATGTATGCGACACAGACTAGACCTCGGTTTATACTCTCATCCGAAGGAGTAGGAAAACAGGAGTACACAACACAATGGCCCGGCCAGGGCTCGAACCCGGGACCTTCCGATCCGCAAGCCGAAGCACTACCATTAGACCATAGAAATATCTAACATTACTACAGAAGTTTGCCAACTGCAGACTTGTAAATTATTCGGACAATATCTATCATTGATGGATTACTCGAAGATTGTTGGGGCACCACATATGATAGTTTAACCAGCGTACTCCATTTTTCTCTGTCCTCAGCAAACCTCATGGCTTCGCTCAGTGTCAAGCCAGTCCATTCTCGAATATTGTCCTCCCACCTCTTTTTCTGTCTCCCTCTTCCTCTGCCTCATTGCACCGTGCCTTGCAGGATGGTCTTTGCAAGGCCTGATGATCTGGTGACGTGGCCATACCATCTGAGTTTCCGGTTCTTCACCAATGTGAGCAGGTCATCGTGATGTCCGTGATGGTCTGTCGGACTTCATCGTTGGTGATGTGCTGGGTATAGGAAATGCCCAGAAGTCTTCTGTAGCACCACATCTTCATGCTTTGATTTCTTCGTTGTAGATCTGTTGAGAAGGTCCATGTTTCGCAAGCGTATAGGAAGATGAGAATGACAAGGGAGCTTCCAAATGGGCTTCAACCTTGTCAGGGCAGCAGTTGTTTGTGCGATCCTAATATGAAAAAAACTCCTAAAATGACAATTCAATGGGGTAAACATTATTGTATTCCTGTTTCGTACTCATAAAAGAACAGAAATATTAAATGGAATCTTTGAATTAGTATCTGCCACACAAACTCAAACCAATAACTGAATAAGGGAATTTAAAAGCTAGGAACAAATGGTCCGTCCCACAGACATGGTTGCGGAAAATAAAGATTAAAGGCTTTAACAAACAACTGTCAACAATGTTGTAAATTTAAAGGTAAATCCTACTATTGCGAGCAATCCTGCTAGGTCTTTAGTGAAGCCATTATGTTGCGGTAGCTAAAACCGTTGTAATTGTCACAGTTGTAACTGTTATCGAATACAAAGATTTCAGACAAATCTTTCTATTGAGAACGCACGGAAGCACTAAGTCGCTGTATCTATTGATTTGGTCACGTCTTAAGACGCAGACACATCGAGGGGGGAGAACATTAATTTTATTCTAGGCTTGGTTAGCATTTTTCTACTTCTTAACACTACACAAAGACTTGTGATGTGTGACAAGGTGATAAGACATACTCAGAAATGAACAGCACACCAAATACGAAACATCAAATGACTAAAAACAAAAACAAAAAAACTAAAAACATTTGTAACAAAGTTGTACAGGATATACAAGAACAAAAATAGTTTTTATTGCAGTCTGTTAGTGCTAATTGATTTTTGATATTAAACGTCACTCTGTTGGTCGCTAATCCGATTAATAGTCTCTGAATTATTATATATAAGATGGCTTACGTTCACGGTGTTGAAGTATTTACTCTGTTAATTTTATGCGGGTGATAGAACCGCGAAGGGAAACGCGTTTGCGATATCAATTCTATCACTAAACATCCATCAATGGCAAAATAACAGCTTTTCTTTCGATGAGAAGCACCATCCAACCAACTTGACCAGCTTAAGCTTAAAAATCCTTTTCCCTAAATCTTCCACATAAGCTGTTCTGATGACTGCAGGTAAAAAATCAACCACGCGATTTAACAATCAGTTTTTGCAAAGAGGTTCCACAATGTTTTCTGACGATGAGATGCGCCATTCAGTTGGCCAATCATTCTTGTAAGAAAACTGTTAACTCCGTAAAAGACTAATAAATAGTTTTTTCCAGAAATGCACAAAACCTTATAACTTAAAGATGGGAGGCGCCATGGCCAGCCAATCATCCTACGCTTAGCAACAGATTTACGCGTTTTAAAAATCATTATTATTATTGTACATATAGTCTACATAAAGCGAATGTAAACCATTCAATGCACGCCTCGAATGATATGAGAAGTGTACGATTTGTAAACAAGTTCACACAAAAATGCTGTTCCTACGATGAAAGGCGTCATCCACACACGCGTCTTATTTAAACGCCAGCAATCATTCTTGCTTTTTGGATACACAAAAGTGACTATGGAAAGCTAAGACTATAGAAAGCTAAGGTAACCCCTTACAATGCATACATAAGAGAAAATAGAACAACGTAAGAGCTCCCTTGCGGGCTGCAGGGGTCCTTCAACGCAGTTAAGAATGCAATAAATTGTTGAGAGTCACCGGGCAACCTACATACATATCGACACCCCGCTCCTTGTTCTCATTGGCTCAATTACACTAGATCCCTTGTTAGTTCACACTAAATCTAAACATTATGATTGTTGAGATTTATCTTTGTGATTAAATCACGATGACTGCGCTTTGCTGAATGACTTCGACTAACTGGGGAGGTACCCTATATGCCACGGGACCTATATGCCACGGGACCTATATGCCACGGGCCCTATATGCCACAGGCCCTATATGCCACGGGACCTATATGCCACATTCGCTTATTTCTCTTTAAAACGCGCTTTTACCTTGAAATTTGCACACTGCAAATCATCCATGAGTTATATATGTATTGTAATATTTGTCGGCTCTCCCAGAATACAACTGAAATGTACTATAAAACTATGTACTAATGGCTGTAAGCCATGCTGTAAGGTTATTTATTAGCTGGTCAATGTTTTTTTAACAAAATGTTTCATGTCAATTTAACAACATAGCATATTAGGTAGCCATGTCACCATCAAGTAACATTTCACGTAATAGGTAGCCGTGGTGGTGAACTGCTTAAGTCGCCATTTCACAGGCAGGTAACCATTCACATTCAGGTCGCCTGTCGTAAAAATGGGTTCAAAATTAAGTAGCAGTTCACAAATATGGTTAAGTAGACATTCACATTATAGGTAGCCGTACAAAATACTAGGTAGCCATTTCACAGTGATTGGCTACCTAAATGGTATTTAGGTCGCCAAACCTGTGGAAATAAAGGTTCACCACCACCACCACCACCAACAACAACAACAACAACAATAACAGCACGTGGCATATAGGCCTGTGGCATATAGGTCCCGTGGCATATAGGTCCCGTGGCATATAGGTCCCGTAACAATAACAGCACGTGGCATATAGGGCCTGTGGCATATAGGTCCCGTGGCATATAGGTCCCGTGGCATATAGAACCCTACCCGACTAACTGAGACCACCGCTATGTTGTTTTAATCTGAACTGCCAACTTTGTTCCGTCCGTAGTTAGATTTATTTTCTTCTTCAATACTCACCACAGCCTGATTACATAAGGCATATTCCATTTGCTGTTGCCTGCTATCGGATCATCAAGTTTCGAACAAAACAGTTTTTTGGCCATTCCTTATCCTGGAAAATTTCGTTTCAATATTGTATTACAAAACAATTTTCTTAGCAGTCTTAGTATTGAATAGGAATTTACGTCGACATCTACTCAGAACCTGCCTTCTATAATTAACGTAGCTATAGGTGAAAGAAAACATAATTGCTGAAAGAGATTGTACAGAAGGACCAAATCCTACCTAACATCTGCATCGATCACTGTTGGCCTGTATCTTGAAACTGTCAAGGGAAATGTAAGCTTGGTGGACTTCTGACACAAGGTAAGTGTTAGATTGAAACGCGCACGATAGATCCGATCAATTTGTTTTGCAAAGCATGCAATAATAGAGTGTATTTACCTTTGATTTGATTTTGCGTTGTTGCTATAAGAAACGTTGTATACTGTTGATCATTTTCGTCGGTCGATATTGTTGAGAATTTTCTGGAATTGTTTATTATCGACCGAAGCTTCTAGACAGGTAAAAGCTAATCTATTCTCCTAACATATGTGTTGCAGCATGACAAAACCAGGCTAAAGTGTCAAAATATGAAAAATTACTTATTTATTTATTAACAAAGTACTAAAAATAATCTTCAAAATGCAAAAAACCAAATTGTTTTATCTTTATTGGTTGACGTTTTATGATTTTTTTAAATATCGTCGGTGTCCATTCAAAACCTCGTAACTCCAAAAAAGTAGTTTTTGCAATCTTTTCATGGTTATGTCCCTTGAATTTTTGCGCTTTTTTTATCAGAAGCTCGGAATTCATAGCTCAGTTAGAAAGCATCAGTAATACAAAATATCAAAACCTCGTATGTCCCAACAGGTCAAACGATTTGTATCAAAATCTCGTATCTCACTTACGAGGTTTTTATCTTTTGGAATAAATTTCTAAAACCTTGTAACTCAACTTACGAGGTTTCATACAAATAAATGACGCGCTAAGAAGTTGAGTTGACGTCACTTACGCGGTTTTTGTTATTGTCATCGTGGAAATGTCAGCTGCTTCTGGTCATTTGTTCTACATTTTGGTGAGTACTGATGATACATGTTGTCCTTTTATTCAATCATGATTTCTTCTAGATTGATATCGTCCAGATCTTCTCCATATTACTCTTCAGGAATAAACGATCAGGCACGTTATATCACACTGTGACTAAATCTGACACTGAATGAGTGCAGTCAAAGGCATACTGTGGCATAATTCTAAATAATTTACAAAAGAATACAGAATAATATTGTGTGTTTTTAGTTTAATGCCCGTCACCCCTACCAGGGTATGGGCCGCCACCAACAGCTCTCCAGAGTCCTCTGTCCTATGCCATTCTTTCTAACTGACTCCAGGTGTAGCCCATCTTGGTGGTGTCGGCCTCGAGGTCGCGTCGCCAGGTGTTCCTTGGACGTCCTCTCTTTTGCTTTCCCTGGGGGTTCCACTTCAGCGCTTGCCGGGTGACGTTCGTCGCTGGTTTGCGTAGGGTATGCCCTATCCAGCCCCATCTCCTGTTCCTGATTTCATCTTCAGCAGGGAGTTGGCGGGTCCTTTTCAAAGGTTGGCGTTGCTGATGGTGTCGGGCCAGCGGATCTGGGGAATCCTTCTGCGGCAACTGTTGATGAAGGACTGGACTTTTTTGATGGTGGTCTTGGTTTGTCCTCGATGTCTCTGCTCCATACAGTAAGACTGACTTCACATTGGAGTTGAATACCCGTATCTTGGTGGCCAAAGACAGCTCTCTGGAGGTCCAGATGTTCTTGAGCTGAATGAAGACAGCTCTTGCTTTGTCGATCCTAGCCTTCACATCCGCATCTGTGCCGCCCTGCTGATCAATGATGCTACCCAGGTAGGTGAAGGACTGCACTTCTTCCAAGGGACTTCCATTCACGATGAATGGTTCGGTACAGATGGAGTTGATCTTCAGGATCTTGCTCTTGTCCTTGTGGATGTTGAGGCCGACCTCCGACGATGTGGCCGCCACTGCATTTGTCTTCTCTAGCATCTGCTGTTGGCTATGAGAAAGAAGAGCAAGGTCGTCAGCGAAGTCCAGGTCCTCGAGCTGGTTCCACAGTCCATTGGATTCCGTTCCTACTTTCCCTGGTGGACATCTTCATAGCCCAATCTATGGCGATGAGGAAGGGGAAAGGTGACAACAAGCACCCTTGTCGGACTCCGCTTTTCACCTGGAAGTTGTCTGTGAGCTGTCCGCCATGGATAACTGCAAGACATGCCGTCATAGGAGTTCCTGATCAGATTGACCATCTTGGTCGGGATGCTGTAGTGTCGAAGGAGCTTCCAGAGGGTATCTCGATCCACGCTGTCAAACGCCTTCTCATAATCGACGAAGTTGATATACAATGGCGAGTTCCATTCCTGGGACTGCTCCACGATGATGCGGAGCGTTGCTATCTGGTCCGTGCAGGATCTATTCTGTCGGAAGCCTGCCTGCTCGTCTCGTAACTGTGGGTCGACAGTATCCTTCATCCTTTCCAAAAGGACCCGGTTGAAGACCTTCCCAGGCACAGATTGAAGTGTGATGACCCTGTAGTTGTTAGTTGCTGAGGTCACCTTTCTTGGGAAGCTTGATCAGGTAACCTTCCTTCCAGTCTGCCGGAACATCTTCTTCCTCCCAGATCCTCTCAAAGAGTGGGTACAGCATCTCCACTGATGCTTCCAAGTCCGCGTTTAGAGCCTCTGCTAGGATGTCGTCTGGTCCAGCGGCCTTTCCGTTCTTCATCAGGGTGATGGCCTTCTTGATCTCTTCCTTGGTCGGTTTCTCACAGTTGATTGGAAGATCCACATTGGCTGGTTCAATGACTGGGGAATTCGTTGGTGCTGGTCTATTCAGAAGTTCATCAAAGTGTTCAACCCATCTGTTCAACTGCTTGTCTATACTGTTCATGGTGTTTCCCTGCTTGTCCCTAACAGGTCTTTCTGGTTTGCTGAACTTTCTGGAGAGTCGCTTAGTGGTGTCGTACAACTGTTTCATATTGCCGCTGTACGCTGCCTGTTCCGCTTCAGCCGCCAGTCCATCCACGTAGGCCTTCTTATCTTTTTTTTATGCTTCTTTTCACTTCTCTATGGGCTCCTGTGTAGTCTTCTTGAGCCTTGGCCTTAGCTGCTCTGGTTCTGCTGTTGTTGACTGTTGCCTTCCTCTTCTTTCTTTCTTCTATCTTGACCAAGGTCTCTGCTGTGATCCCCTCTTTCTGTTGATGTTTCTTTGGCCCCACAACTTCTTGGCATGACGATCTTAGTGTCTCTTTCACTTTCTGCCACCTGTTGAGTACACTGTCTTCTTCTTCTTCAAATAATTCATGAAGCACTTCGAACCTGTTCCTTAGCGCCAGAATAAACTGTTCCTTTGTCTTTGGGTCTTTCAGAAGGCTGATGTTGTACTTCATTCTTCTGCCTGACGAATGTCCTCTTCAACTTCAGCTTCAGTTTCGCCACCATCAAGTGATGGTCGGACGCCACGTCTGCTCCTCTTCTCACTCTAACGTCTTGCAGGGATCTTCGGAATTTCTTGCTAATGCAGATGTGGTCGATCTGGTTCTCTGTCGCATTGTCTGGAGATATCCATGTACTCTTGTGGATCCGCTTGTGAGGAAAGATGCTGCCTCCGATGACTAGGTTGTTGAGTGCACACAGATCCGCATATCTCTCTCCATTCTCATTCATTACTCCTAAGGCGTGGGTGCCCATAACTGGTTCGTAACCGGTGTTGTTAGACCCAATCTTGGCTTTGACATCTCCCATGAGGATGGTGATGTCCTTGTCTGGGTAGGTCTCAAGGATCTTCTGTAGTCTGCTGTAGAAATGGTCTTTAACATCCTCTTCACTGTCGTTCGGTGGGGCTTAGAACTGGACAAGGTTCATCTTGATCTTCCTCATCTTGGTACGGAAGAATGCTGTGATGATCCTGGGGCCATGTTGTCCCATCCTATAAGTGCCCTCTGTGCCTGATTGGACAACATAAAGCCTACTCCCTGCGTGTGGGGTGCATCGTTTTCTTCGTGCCCGGAGTACAGCAATAGTTCTCCTGTCATCAGTCGCCTTTGTCCAGCTTGGGTCCATCGTGTCTCGATGATGCCTAACACGGTCAGGTCATTATTCCTCATCTCAGCTGCTACCTGTGCCGTCTTTCCTGATTCGTACATGGTCCGAACATTCCATGAGCCGATGGTGGTTCATTTAGGCTTATATTATGGTAATAAATGTTCATTTAGACTTTTGGTAGTAAACGTTCATTTATTATGGTAATAAAAGTCCATTTAAACCGTTACGGTAATAACAGTTAATTAAGACTATTACGTTAATGAAAGTTAATTTAGACTATTATGTTATGGTAATAAAAGTTAATTTAGACTGTTATGTTATGGTAATAAAAACTTCACATAAGTGTAATGTGTTACTTAGCTTACATCTTATAATTCATTTCACAGGAAATTTCCGAGAAAGGATTTCGTGCTACTTTAAGTACAGGGCTTGTAGCCTACTGGTCAGAAGGACATTATTATGTCAGTGATGTAAGCAACAACGCGTTCATTGATTGCTGGGTGTTACAGTGTTAATCTATCAATGGCCTATAAGCCTATTTCAATTTTGTAAAGACAAGGGTTGTGTCTGCATTATTGAATAAAACAACTTTGACAATGTTTTCAACTGCATTTTTCGGTCTTTTATTTTGTATTAATGTTTCATTTGTTGTTTGCTATTGTGACTAATCCTTATAACTTGCAACTTCAAGCTCAAGCAAAACAGTCAAAACCTCGTAAGTTGCAACTTCCAGCTCATACAAAATAGTAAAAACCTCGTATGTGAACATTTTTGTCTATTTCTCAAACAAGCATGAGCTCTAAATCTTGTCACTATTACTGACAAATTTCCTGTTCAATACTGAATACAAATTATACTAAAACCATTTGTTTTGGTGACACCTGATTTTTTAAAACAGTTTTTTTCATTTTTCTCAAAACTGTATTTTGGGACATACGAGGTTTTGAATGGACACCGACGATATGTTATTTTCTCAGGGGCTAATTTCCAGAAATTGCCTTCAAAGTTTTAAATTGTAAAATGATAATTACTTCACAACCAGAATTTTCCCATGCATGTATTTGGTATCAAAACAATCAGAAAGATGGCAGCAATATGGCAGTGAGTTGAGATAAGATGAGAAAATTCACATTATACACCATCCACACAATACTGAACATAAACAAATTAAAACAGTACGCACAATTTTATTCTGTACCCATCCATAATGCATAGTGTTTTTAAACATAATTATTAGAAATAAAACAAGTGTTTAGCAAGTCTATAATAACTCAAACACATAATAATATATCAAGAACATGGCCTGAATCAATCATTTATCTAAAATAAACCCTATCATAATGCCCCCCCCCCTCCCCCTCTTAAATCCCTCGTCCGTCAAGTAATCTTTTGTTTAATTGCAAGCAGCTACATCAGCTCAGTTCAAATAGTCAAACAAAGATTACAAACCTAAAACAAAAGTTTCATTAGGTAGTTTTCAGTCCTAATAATCAAGCTTTAATAATTCCCCGATTCTTCACTCCCTTCCGCACGTCGAATAAATCTGTCGCGTCACAGGTGTAAATCAAAATAACATGTAATTTTGCTCTATAAAGTTTAAATAAACACAAATATCAAAGCAAGCAAATACTAATTACTAGTAATTTGGTAAATAGTCCTCATGTTCATTTCCTAAAACAGACAAACCAACAATAATAAATACTGAGAACATAGTCAACTTGTCATGCTAGTAATATTGAATGCAGGCCAGACTACTTACCTTTTCAACCCTCCCCACCCCACCCCCACCCAACAAAATATACTTCTGAAATATTTTCCACACTCCTACTGTAATTCTTTCACTGATATCGCCTTTTCAACCTTTACCTAAATCTATGCAAGTAGAATGACGGATTATTAAAGGCACGCCTATAGCGAAGAGGCCTACGAAACATGAATCATTGAATGAAAACAAACGGTATCGTTTAATAATGGGATCAAGCTTCTGCTCGTCAGAATCATAATCCTCATCACAGTTCCCACCGGCACCATCATAAAAATAGTCCGAAAGCAGGTCTTGGAGCTCTTCAGAAGCAAAACCGGGTCGATTCAAGGCCTTAGCTACTCTAGCAGACGACACATCTACTGACGCTGGAGACAAAGCCATCACTTCCGGTTTCCAAAAAGAATCGGTCACTTACTTTGACAAATTGTTTCTAACAAATGCAACATAAATATTGCAAGAAAACACTTGAAATAGATGTAAGATGAGTTTATCTACATTAAAAAATTCACTTTGAACTAAAAATCGTCGAAAATCTATAGGAAACACTTCCGTTTTTCACGACCCGGCAAGAGACGCATTTGAACACAACTTGTGTCACAAGCAAGCTTCAGAACAAGGAATTTCATGAAAAATTCATATGCCACACACTTTTATGTACCAAAAAGTAGTACCAATAGGGACTTTTCACTCCCCAGACGTTATATATCAATCCACATTGGGGATTTCCCTTCATAGTCGGACAAGAAAAGTTGGGGTATCGGAGGTCAATTAGTGCCATTGTTTTAGCAAGGTGTGATCAAAACCCTTATCAAAATCAACAAAATAAACAATGTTTTAGTAATTTTTGAACAAAATCCGTTTGGGATATTAAAGAAAAGTCTTAAATAAAGACAAAGAGGCAACAATCTTAAAATTGATGGGGTAGCCTATTTTTAGTGTTCTACGGCTGTAGCAGAGAATCAATCCTGGCGTCTTTAGCCGGGTTTTGTCATGCGGTGACACATATTTATTTATTTAATTTAACGTCTATTCACATCTGTGTTATTAGACAAGTCTCCTAACATAATGACGTAAAACTGTGCAATAGTTCCGGTGACGAGTTTTATTTTGATTGGGTGTTATTGCGTCATGCTGGAATGTTCGAACTTTTTCTCGATTTGCAGAGAGACTACATAAGTAATGCACTGTCTGCTTGTAGGGTGTTTTATGATGATTTTTGATGATGATTACTGAAGTGATTTTCGGAAAGCGATCTTGTAGGCAGTTGATGTTTGCTGAATAAAGTTGAAAAACTTTATACGACGACTCCTGCCTTGTTGCTGAGTGAACAGGCTGCGTGGATAAACGAATTCGAGTCACACTTATCAAGATTCAAGCATCGGGGCTGAATCAACTACTGATAAATAACCGTGTAACTGTAAGAGTTGGCATCTTAACTTTGGCTCCTTACTTTATTATAGTTTAGCTTACATTTAAATGCAGCATTCAACTTACACAATCACAGTTTGAGCCCTCAGTGATTGAAATCAAACCAAAAAATGAATGATACTGCGAAACCACTCAACGCTGTCTCAGCGACAGCATTCGTGGTGTAATTTCACACTTCAATGTTGATCGAGCACACAAGGATGAAAGTCGACAAATACAAGAACCTGCTTCCCGCACTCCAGTTAATCTCATATCTACAAATAAAAGCCTCTCACATAGCATGAACACCAGATCAACTGCAGTATTAACTTGTCATTTTAGTCAATATTAACTTTGTCACCTAAATCAATAATATTAAGCATAATTCTTGAAAGAGATCCGATAACAAAGTCAGAAGATTCGACGTTCTCAAAGTGCCATCATATCTCCAACAAGATAGCATGGTTCAATAATGACAACGCACACGTGTATTTGAAACAAAAAAAACTCATTTTGGTCCGCATTACCAGAATATTATTAAGTCTTCAACCGTAATGTCAATCACCATTGGGGCATATTCATAACAAAATGCAAATTTTAGTATAAAGCCGTTCTGTTTAATGTTTTAAGGCACGAAGCAAGGCCGATGTAGTGCATCTCCAGAACAAAGGGTTGTATTTGTAGTGTCTCTATAAATAGGTTCTTAACACACCAGAAATAGGTATCCGCAACACATGATTAATTCTCTCATTATGGAGCAGTGTTCCCTCCACAAAAAAAAGAGAGTCCTTGGGACTCCCAGGTATAAAATTTTAAGAGTCCTTGTGCAAATTTTGAGAGTCCCCAAATCGGTGAATGAACGGATTTTGGGCCCAGTCAACCAAGTCAGAAGTGACATGATCGTGTATGATAGAATCAAAGAATGGATTAACGAAGATTTCTTTTGTTCAGTGAATGTATTGCTTCGAGGAAGTTTACAATGCGCGCGCATGCGATTTTTAAGGACGACAACTCCCGACATAATCTTTAATCGTCTGCAATGGCAGTCTCAGTTGGGTTCTGATTCTGGTTATGCCGTGAATTAGTTCGCCACTGGTTGATCGTATTTATGACTTCAGCGATTCCAAAAAAATTTGTGCGTCCACAGGACGCACACATGCAAATTTTCCTGCGTCATTTTTCAAATTTTGTGCGTAATTGACGCACTACTGTGCGTAATCGGGAACACTGAATGGAGGCACACACATGTGCCTATTTTCTGTGTTGTTGTGGAGGCAATACCTTATTACCTTACACCTAGGAGTTAGGCAGTCACATAATAATTCTTCACAACACACACAAATCGCAAATTTTTACTTTTTTTCCTGCAACGCTTATTTTTTTTAAAATTTACACCTAGACATATCAGGCTGATCTTCATTAACATTAAAATAAACAGGCACCACTGATGATCGTTTAGACAGCGTACTCCATCTTTAAGCTTTCTCTGTCCCCAGCAATCCTCATGGCTTTACTCAGTGTCTGCCAGTCCATTCTCGAATGTTGTCTTCCCATCCATTTTTCCGCCTCCCTATTTGTTCTGCCTTATTGCACCGTGCCTTGCATGAGGGTCTTTGCAAGGCCTGATGTTCTGGACATGTGGCCCTACCATCGGAGTTTCTATTTATTCACGACTGTCATCGTGTTGTCCAATGGCTTGTGTGATGGGCTGTCGGACTTCGTCGTTGGTGATGTGATGGGCATATGAAATGTTCAGAAGTCTTCTGTAGCATCTCATTTTCATTTTTATTGTAGGTCTGATGTGAGGTTCCATGTTTCACAAAAGATTACAGGACAGCGCAGCAACCTTACCTTGGAGTATAGACTGATGGTCGTGTCTTTCCAAATAGGCTTAATCTTAATGCGATTACGAAAACACTGACTAATGAAAACGAGCCGGTTGAACAGGTGATTGAAGACTAAATCTTATGGCTATACAAAAAAATCTCATTTGTGTTCAAGTTTGTTGTCAATTATTGTTCGTTCGTCTACTGAATTCGACTACACGAAAGTGCAACAAAAGTATTCAAACACATCATCCCTGTTTGAAATCAATAAAGTGTCGCGTTGGTACTTACTATACACGTACAGCTTAATCAGAGAAACCGCACAACCACGACAATGATTTTTTTTTTCATGTTATAAGAAACCAGAGATGGCACTATATCAAAGTAGGATCGAAGTGCCAATGCCAACTGATGACGCAAAAGATCCAAACCAAATAAATAATAATAACAAATAATTTTAAAAAGGCTTGATGAGTATGGTCTTTTAAATCTGACCGCGCTAATAGTCAATTCCTAATGTTACCGAAGGACCATTGCGATGTAACTGACAGGTCTAAAAGTTCCAGAGAGAGAGAGAGAAAGAGAGAGAGAGAAAGAGAGAGAGAGAGAGAGAGAGAGAGAGAGAGAGAGAGAGAGAGAGAGAGGGGTAGGGTGACGGAGAGAAAAAGAAATTGAGGGGATAAATGTTCTTTCAGGTTTCCAGTAAGTACACGTGCCCTGTGAATACATAGTCATGATCCTGGGCTATCTGGGCTAACTGCTTAAGTAAGTAAAAACAACCCAATCCCTCTTGGCAAATATTATTACGTGTGCGATGAAAGGTGTGGGCAGTCGCCGACTTGGTGTTGAAAGTTGGAGTGAACCAGTGGACGGTAGTAAGCTTACTTATGCACAGATCACCCGTACATCGATGCGATAATGTTCACATAGGATTTTCATAAGACAGGGAAACGATAGTTTTTTCCACGCCGACATTACGTCATCGAAAGAAAAATCTCATAAATCCAAGTTGGTAACTGATACCTTTCACAACTAGTCAAGATTTCCCCCCAGTTTTCAAATACGAACCGGAACGTTTAGAAAAAAAAAACCGCAACAACACAACACACACTGTTACGCCCACTGGCAGACTATGAAGTATTATATACTTACTTTACTATATCTACACACAGTCTTTGCTATCGGTTGCCATTTTTATAACCGAATTTAAACCGGTAGTATCAACTTAAGCCATCTTAAGCATCCGCTTTTTAAACACACGAAGGTGTGGAGCTGGCTCTGGTTACAATATATTCCTGTATAATATATTTAATTATATTATTAATATTTCATGAGCAATAATATCTTGTGCCACAAATATACATTAATTCCATACAAATCTAATTATTAAACTACAATTTCAAGATGTAGCATACACACCCGCGCGCACGCTCACACACACACACACACCCACACCCACACACCCACACACACCAACACCCACACACTGAAATGGAAGGGTTGGGGAGAGGACAAGAAGAAATCGGGGGTAAAAAGCAAAAGTAGGAAACAATTGAACCCATTCTTTGTCTTGTACAAGATTGCGACGGGGTCATGACATAAGAAGAAAGTGATCACAGGCCGCAGTCTTTTGCTGGGTCTATAGAACTAATCCTTACTGATCGTATGTACCAGCGAAGTGCCATAGCAGCACAGGTTTGTTAGGGTCAATACTTCTTCACAAAATACACAACAAAAGGGTGATTGCACTCGGACCGTACAGATCATCTTCGCTGAGAACACTTGCGTAGTTTTACAAGTGAAATGGACCCTGACCTCAATCCCAAACAGCTCAGCTGGACATGACAAAGACAACAATGCCCATAGGTTTTACCGACAATTATCAAGAAAAGTTGGTAATGGAGTAAGCCTATTCATTATGGTAACTAGCGATCTTTCGCAACGCACACTCACTAATCTCGGTTAACACTCCACAAAAAGGTTTATCAAAGACTCGAGTGTCGACTCCAAACTGATCTATCATTAGTATCAAGCACGCGCTTGAAGCAGACGTAGAACTCAGCAATTTCTGACAAATACTCAGTGTGGTGTCAGTTCTGGTATCGGTCAGCGGTACAATAACACTAGATATTTTGGATTAGGAAGATAAAGTGCTTGAGAAATACAACTTACAAGGCAATGCAAAGTCTCTGGGTAGAAAGGATTTATTACAGAAGGACGTAGGCATGTATGACATTACAAAAACTGAGGTCAACATCGAAGAACCCACCCAGCTGCTCACACCCCCTCACTTATTCGCTTAATCCATTCGCCGCCTCTGGCTTCTCTTTTCAACCCAATGACTTTCGGTCCATCACAGCAGATCTCCAACGAAGAATACATGTGCTACAGAAGACTTCTGGGCATTTCCTATACCCAGCACATCACCAACGACGAAGTCCGACAGACCATCACACAAGCCATTGGACAACCCGATGACCTGCTCACAGTGGTGAAAAAACGGAAACTCCGATGGTATGGCCACGTCGCCAGATCATCAGGTCTTGCAAAGAGCATCCTGCAAGGCACAGTGCAAGGAGGAAGAAGAAGAGGGAGACCGAAAAAGAGGCGGGAGGACAACATTCGAGAATGGACTGGTTTGACACTGAGCGAAACAATCAGGGTTGCTGAGGACAGGGAAAGATGGAGTACGCTGGTTAAACGATCATCTGTGGTGCCCCTATGACCTCCGAGTTATGGGATAGGATAGGATAGGATAGGACAGGATAGGACTTTCGGTACTAGGCTATATGGAGAGAAAACACACGAACACAGCGCCAAATTAACTATAATGGCCACAACAGAGGAGATCTACAGTGTGAGTCTCAAACCTATCAGCTTTCTTACAAATACTTCGCAATGTTGGAAGTCTTAAAGTTAATAATATTCCAGCTAGGAAAAACAAAGGTTATAAAGTCTGAGAAACCAGCACTAGCCTATTACCTGGCTCATAGATAATATATTACAAACAAGCACAATTTACAAAGCACTGACAAGAAAATCGGCAGTTTAGTTTTGCTTAATGAAAATCGTAAATCTTAGGCCCTTGATTTCAGACTTGGTGTAGATTTAGTGTCTATGTATTACGCAAATGCATGCATTCAACGCTGAATTTATAATGGAACCACACGACTTCAGACAATACCAAACTAGCCTATCAGCGTATACTTCTAAAGCATACTTGCATGTACTCCTATATCTTGACATGACAATTTCAATATTTATTGTGCAGGTCAAATTTCGTTGTTCTCTTCCCTTTTTCACTGCCCCCCCCCCCCCCCCCTTTCTCAGTGAAAGTTAATACAGACTGGTGACCTCTGGGGCCCGACAAGGAACACACACACACACAAACACACACACAACTCATAGATACAAACAGCCCCAAACAAACATTTAAAAAAAGAAAAAAGGACTGGGAAAGCACGAGGTACGTTCATAAAGAAGGACGACAGAGAAAATTATTAAAGAACGAATGTCACTAATAACAGTAATAAAAATTGTCTATCAAGTATTTAAAATATTCGCTAACATTAGTAATTAAAATAGTCTATCGATTAATTAAAATATTCAAATGCATTGTATTAACATATAATCCTTGACACTTTTAAAGACGGCCTTCTGAACCAAGGGAGGCAACAAAGCCGCGCAATCGTTACACCAACAACCTCAGAAATAAAAACCAAGAGTTGAGTACCTTTTTCTCTGGTACCCATGAGTTGAGAGCGTCGACCCATTTCAACCGTGGTGGATGATGTCTCCTCTCATCTCCGTACCCCACCTCCTCCCTGTGAGAGCCCGTGCACGAGAGAGTAGGGAGGGAAAGCTGGATTCTCTCCTCACACCTCCCCATATCCAAGTGTCCAGTTTCTCTCTGGAACTCTCCAGGACCACACCACGTCAAGCCAGTCTGTGAGCGTGCTAGTAGCGTAGGACTGGAGGAGTTACGGCCCTGAAACATATATGATTTGGGGTTTTAATACAATGTTTATTATGATTGTTTCTAATAAACGATGTTATACCTAGGTTTTTGTTGCTCTCATAGTAAGATTGTAACCTTTCAAAGAACACGGCGTAGCTGGCTCTGCTGAGGTATACGCATTACTTAATGTACGGCTTATGCTTTAACAGGCTCAGACACGCTGAATGAGAACTGAGCTCATTTGCGTCGTCTTCCTCCGCCTCTTCCAACTATTATGCTCGATTTTTCGTTTTGAAATTCATCGATCATCATCAGCACCAGAAGCGGATGCAGCTCCTCCATCATCAGTTTTATCATTATTATCAGCAGCTGCAGCATAAGCAGCACCTCCTTCATCCTCAGCATCAGTAGCAGCACATCCTTCATCATCATCATCATCATCATCATCATCATCATCATCATCATCATCATCATCATCATCATCATCATCATCATCATCATCATCATCACCACCACTACCATCATCATCACTACCATCGTCATCATCGTCATCTCTTTTTAACTCTAATTTTTGTGTGAAATTAAGATTTCTTGGCTCGATTTGAAATTATCATCATCATCATCATTGTCATAAACTTCGCTGCGTGATTTACTCCTTATGCATCTAATATCACAGAGTTCTTAAACATTTCAATTCCACACATACACGCACACAAATATAGCCTATTTCTTACCTCATCCTTCACTCAAGTTGAGTGAGAGAGAAATGTCAACATACAAGTAGCAGAATAAATTCTGAATAACACCAATAAGTTTGATGATAATTTTATAGCTCTCTCTTTCATTCATTCAACTAATAATGAATAAATAAAATTCAAGACGTTAACTTCAACCTAAGTAATTTAAACAGAAAAGTAATTCACAAACAAAGTAAACATAATTAAATGATTTCGTCCAGAATAGTTCAATCAATTATTCAATCTTCAAACATCATTTTCTTTACTACAAGTACGTATAAATCAGTTTTCAAATGCACAAACGAAACTAGTCCTTTACCATATATTTTGAATCCACCACAACATGATTTTCACTTAATATCAGAATTATATTAATCATACTTTTTAATGTAAATTTTTTTTTTAGACATAGGCCTATTTACTTCATCCACCCAAACACCTATTCACTAAAGTTTAAAAAAACAACAACAACAACAACCTATTCACTAAAGTTAATCCACTTTTCTAGCACTCAGTCACACTCACCCAGAGGGAGAACTTTATTTCATTCGTTCGTTTTATACATTGAAGTCCCCGAATACGTGAGCATATAGGGAAGATGGATACTATGGCTTATAGAAGCAAGATGTCAAGTGGGAGAACGAAGTCATGAAGCTGTTAACCGAAGGAAGTGTGGGCATGAGGCGGCAACGAAATGTAGATGCAGAGGCGCAACGATGGGGAAGGTGGGTCGTCTTAGTGAAGACTCTAAGGAGATGTGGCGATGGACCATAGGCCTTGCTAGGAAGTCTCGTGTTGTAGGCGAATGCCACGCCGCCCAGTAGTAGTGAAAGAAGGAAGCAGTTAGGGAGTAGAGTAACCAGAAGCAACCACTGAGCTAAGAATATTCTTAGCTCAGTGGAAGCAACCGGCGCGGTGTTTTGCGACGATCCGCTGCCGGAACTCAGTCCAAGGAGCCCCATAAAATGAGAAAATTAATTGTGAAAGTTGAGGTGGAGTGTCGTCTCGGGATCTCCCCAATCCGCAGAAGCAAAGGGAACTCGCAGGTCGCAAAGCCAACAGCGACTCCCCAATCTCAAAAGCAACGGCAACCCCCCGGAAACCCATTGCAACAACAGCAGGGGTCTGAATGCCTCCTATAAGAGAAGGTGTGGGCTAAGCCTAGATGACCGCCGCAGTGGAATTTGTTGTTCGGCTGACCGCCGCAGTGGTAGATGCAGGTCGGTTTGGCTTGACCGCCGCAATGGAAGATGCAGGTCAGTGTAACGTCGTCAAAGTTCCGAGTGTCTTACTTTAGCCAAGCGCCTTTGCGCATGCGCCAGGTCAAGTCTGGCCGGTTTTTTCACGATGTTCTTAGGCGTCGTAACCCTAATCCTAACCCAAACCCTAAACCCTAACCCTAAATCTTATTAAGACTACGATAGCACTGTGCGCATGCGTCGAATTTTGAAATGCGTCGACCAATCAGAATGCTCCCAGTCGCTCCCAGCCCAAATAAGATACTAGGAACTTTGACGATGTCGCACCGGCATGACCGCCGCAGTGGAAGATGCAGGTCGGCATGACCGCCGCATTGGAAGATGCAGGTCGGCATGACATGAGAGAGAGGGAGAGAGAGAGAGAGAGAGAGAGAGAGAGAGAGAGAGAGAGAGAGAGAGAGAGAGAGAGAGAGAGATACGTGATACGTGATACGTGATTTATTCCATAGGGCACACCCCATCAGGAAGGGATGTGTGAAACAAACAAAATGTACATCATAATTTATAACAAACAAAATAAAAAATTTTACAAATAAATGGTCACAATATCATAATAATCAAGAAAGCGCTATTTCCCTTGCCTTGAAAGCTTTATACAAATAAATACAGACATTTTTAATGATATTCATGTTTGTTGAAGACAAAAGTAGATGCATATGAAATGCACTGGGCCTTCTATAATACTTTCTAGGAATCAATTCCATCCTTAAACATTCATAGAAAGGACAACAAAAAAGGATATGTATTTCGTCTTCAGTTCCAACATTACATAATGGACAAATCAAATCCTGCAGGCGATTATACCTATATCTATAATAATGGACTCTAAGATCAGAAACGCCGAAGCGAAACTTGCTCATAATATATTTTAAATGGCGATTAATATCACAAAACAGATACGTGGGAATTTGATTTGGTGGGCAACAAAAGGATCTATAAGTATAGAACCGTTCACTTTCATTCAGATGAGCGGTTACGTTTTGCCATCTACAATCAACTAAACGCTGTTTGAACAGACGTAAAAAAAACTTTATCACAACCAACACCTTGTTCTTGCCATACAAACCCAAAACCATTTTCATATAAACAAGTTCTTACATTAGAAACCCAAGTTTTCTTTCCTCGAGAGTCAAGATCTTTTAGCATTAGGTAAGCCTTCTTTTGGGATTCTGTCAACAGACATTTGCAGCAATTTTATCCAGTATCGAAGACAATTAACAACAGAGTTAATAACTATTGGATACCTGTTCAATTCTTTATAAACAAAATCGTTTGGAGTACGTAAATTTACATTTAAGAATTTCTTTAAGCCAAACAAATGTACTTTCTCACAAAGATTTGCAGCCTTTTCAAAACCCCAAACTTCAGAACCATATTGCAAAATCGGTTGCACCTGACAGTCGAACAGTTTTATAAATACATCTAAAGAATGGTTATTGAGAAAACGCAGCTTTTGGATAATGCACAATAATGCTTTTTTACCTTTAGCTGACAAATCTGTACATGCAGCTGTCACGAAGAGAGGGGTTGGGGGATGGGGGTAAGCTCTTAATCTCTCGCGCTGTATTACCTCCTTTGATAGGTTAATGGTGCGATGACATTCAAGAGATTAATGCTAGGCCAACTAACTAAATGATAGACAGAGAGGGAATAGACGAGATGGAGGGAAGACTCTACTAGTTAAGAAATTCAAATTCAAAGGCCAGTCTGGATAAATGCAATTCTTAACTATTTACTTTTATTAATTTGAATTGGGGAGTCTGGGTCAAATTATTCTAACGTGAGTCATTGGCAAAGCGTCTTTCAGTAAGGAGTAGTTCGGTGATATTCTGGGTAGTCAATATCGGGGGTACTAGAGCTACTGTAGACTGATTTCATCACAGGGCGAGAGTGTATCTGTATGGTTTCAGGGGTCTCTCTGATAATCTGGCGAGGGGGATTCTCGTAGGCCAATCACTTAGCTCGGTACTGCAGAGCGGCGATTGGTCCTGGATACTCTGGGTGGCTTGTTCATCTGGGTTCGCGTGGCGTGGGCGGTGATGATGCAGGTCAGTTAGTCACGCGGTGACGCATCGATCACGAGTGATTGTCTTGTGATGGTACAGGCCTAGAATTCGGCTTTCGTAGCTAGCCGTCTAGAAAATGGCGAAGTCCCGAGTCACGCTTCTCATTGACCTCCTGGGATGTCAGGGGCCTGCAGCGGGTCAGCGACTGGGAGATGATACAAGGCCGGGGTGATTCGCCCGGTACAGGAACCGTCTGTAATGCAATACAGACTCTGTATCAGCGGGGGATAGGGATAGTGTGGATTCAGGGCCTGTGGTACAGTCGCCCATCTCAGAATTCAAATTGGTTGACCGGTCGAGGGTTGAGCCGGTGCACATACCAACAGTCAAACAATGCAACTAGATTTACTGGGCCAAAGTGGAGTTTATTGGCAGCCGCTAGTAGGTGATACCTTCGGCGCATTAGGATGGGGTCGGCAACAGGGACGAATATTTATACATGGGGAGCATGGTGGAAAGCAAATGGACTGGGCTGTACTGGGGACTTTAATCTAGGTGGAGGGGGCGGCATGGCATGGGGTATTTACACATGGGGCTAACGGAGCATACAAGCATAAATCCAAACATGTCATGGGTCATATACAAGGTAGAAAATATGTGCAAGGGATAAATACAAGTCACAGCAACACATCAAGGCAAAACTATAAACATGAACATACATATTGACAGGACGCATGAACATGATGGGCGAACGACGGGTGATGGGTCTGCTATATGACAAAGAGTAAGTTCCCTCTCTTACCTTGACTTAGACGGGTGGAAGCACACGGGTACTGTCGAAGCTCAGAGGTCACTCGGTGATGGAGACGTGTCTTCGGACAGGTTGTGACTTCAAGGCTGGAAGGCTGGGATCTGACACTAAGTCAGGTTCTGTGCCAGGCTTTAAGGCGATGCCCCGGGGGGCGGGGCTTAAGCGACTGGGCGAGCGAGCCGGCTAGAGATGGCTGAGTGTGTGGAATGACTGTGGCTAGCCTACGTCAGAGGGTGATTGCACGCCTTGTTACAGCAGCAGAAAAACTAAGTTTTGTTGAAAAATAAATACCCAAGTACTTATAAGCATTTACAACAGGTATAATAGCTCCATCAAAATACCAGATTTCTCTAGCAGCCAAATACCCCCCTTTTCTAAACACAATAACATTGCTTTTTCCCAAATTTACCTTTAAACGCAAACCGTGGGCTGTATCTTGTAAATTTCTTAACTGATTTTGGAGGCCTATTACAGTTTCTGAAAACAGAACAACATCATCTGCCAGGAGAAGTACAAAAAGTTCAAAAGCATCGATAGTAAAGGTTACACCATGACGCCCCTTTCTAATAACTTCTACAGCAATTTCATTGATAAATAAGGAATATAAAATAGGGCTGCATATATCCCCTTGTTTCACTCCCTGAGAACAAAAAATGGAGTGAGTCAATTCTGCACCACATCGTACACGCGCTTTTACACTCACATACATACTTCTCAAACAAGAAAACAGTTTACCTTTCACACCGTTCTTAAGCAATATGGGCCACAATAGATTGCGATTAATCGAATCAAAACATTTTTCAAAATCGATAAAAGCAACGTATAACTTGCGATTCTTAAGAAATTGTTTCTGGACACAGGACAACAGTGTAAATAAATGATCAGTAGTTGAATAGCCGCGCTTAAAACCAGCCTGACATTCACCAGTTAAATTATTATCTTCGGCCCATGTTTGTATCCGTCTATTAATGATAAACCCATATACTTTGCTACTAACATTACAGAGACTGATACCTCTATAATTGTTAGGATTATCTACATCACCCTTTTTGTACAGTGGCAAAATAATTGATTCGGACCACCTGTCAGGATACAACCCCTTGTCAAAAAGAGCGTTCAAAAATTTTACAAGAAAAGGCATAATATATTCGGCTGAAAATTTAAAAAATTCACCACCAATACCATCAGGGCCACTTGCTTTATTTAATTTTAGTTTACGCAATGCTAGTAAAATTTCTTCTGCACTAATTGGACGATTAAAGAATAAATCATTATACAAGTCATTGTCTTCATCATCATTTAGAACATCATCGCCCAATGCATCTTCTTTCTCAAGCAGATTTTTAAAATGCTTATACCAGTCGTCAACAGAAATCTTATTCCTAACAAAATTACGCTTGGGAATAATTTTATGAACAGTATCCCAAAACTTCTTTGGTTGTTAACAGAAGCAATTAAAGTTTCGATCATTTTCTGATTATACATTTTCCTTTTACAAAAAAGCAAATTCTTATATTCCCTTCTATTTTTACAAAACAACACACGATCTTCATCTCGCAAAGTGCGACGGAATTTCTTTAATGAACTACGCACAAGCCGTCTGTGTGATTTACATTCATCATCAAACCACTCCCCTAACTTTCTTCTCCCATTCACACATACTCGTGTTTTCATGCACTCGGCAGCTTCTTTTAAACATTCATTAAGCATACACAGTGCAGCATTTATATCAGTATCAATGGCACCAACAGCATCATCCATTTTAACAGCAATCGCCGGTGTAACAAACATATTTTGAAACAACACTTTTTTATTTGAGTTCCATATATATTTATCAACAAACACTAAGTTCTTATTTGCATTTAAATCAATTACACTTTTATTAGGGAATTCGACTGACAAAACAACAGGCATATGAGCAGATTCAGTTCTGTCACAAACAGTAAGAACACAGTTATCAGACACGGTAGCAAATAGTTCCGAGGACATTAAAAAATAATCAATGACACTGCTGCCAGTCTCACAAATGTACGTGAAGCGTCCATCAAGGTCGCCAGAACACATACCGTTTAAAATACACAAATCCAAGGCAGTGCACATACTTATGAGTGATTTACCAAAACTGTTCAACACAGAGTCCTGAGAATTTCTAATTAACACATCATCATCATTATCCGCGGTTTCAAAAACGTTAGCATGAGTCGTTACTCTCTGCGCAACATTTGAAGTACGGGCGTTTAAGTCGCCCGATAACAGAACAAAATAATCATTATCTAAAAGAGCAGCATCTAACATGCAGTTTTCCAACAATCCGATGCCATCACCGTCACACTCAACAACATTATAAAAACGCGAACCTTCAGGTGGTGTATACGCACACACATACAAAACATCTTTTTCTAAGCAAAACACACTTTTATCAATTATAAAAACAAGAAAGAAGCCAATTTGACCCTTGACTTCTTTGACCAAAGGTGCATACTCATTTTTTACAAACACCACCACCCCACCCGAAGGCCTTCCAGCGTCAGTCAATTTCACAGCAGGTCTACAAAACACTGTATAGCCAGGAAAACAACTAGCATTCACTGAGTCAACAAAAGTTTCTACCAAACAGACAAAGTCGTAAGAAGAAATAAAATGAATAAAGTTTGGATTTTGCATCTTTGACGACAAGCCATTTATGTTCCACAGTAAAAAAGTGAAAGAATTTTTATTTACCAAACTTTCTTTGTCACTATCATCTGACCACCCCCCAAACACCGATTCATTATACACCTCAATAGGCCTACAAACATCTTCAAGACATGAACTTGTAGTAAACAAAGTGTTTAGCCTCTCATTGACATTTTCATTCATACCATCAAGTCTAAAAATAGCATTCTCGTCACAAACGTTTGAGCCTGCTTTACAATTGGTTGCACGCATCTCGTGTATGTCGGAAAACTCATTGCGTGGCATAACAGTGGTGTGCGACAGTGTTTCAATTTCACAAACGTTACTACTACTGAGGCAGTTACACACATTAGGCCTATTTATACATGTAGGGCAAACATTAAAAGACGACCAATCAGACAAAAAAATTAGGTTCAGCACGAATATTACAACAATTGTCAACAGTTGTTCCATGTTCACAAACATTTTTCATAGCACTGGGGCTGCCGTACCCTTATTCCGGCCCTTCATCCCCACCCCTTTGGACCACGCCCCTCTCTACCAACCTGTTCCCATCGGATGACAGAAAAAATCGTCTGCCGTCAGCGATCAAATGATCGTACACCATTGACACGTTCTGACCTGCCTTTCTCTTTTCTTTCAAAAACACATTCAGCTTCTTTCTAACTTCTCTGACAGCAAGAGAAAAATCTTCGCCAACAAAAATGTTAGTACCCTTCAGCTTTTGCTTCGCTTTCAAAATTGAAACTTTGTCTTTGAACGATAAACACTTGGCTATGATAGGAGAATCATCCTTGCTTCCAACACGGTGCACTCGTTCAAATACAATGTCATCTACAATATCCAATTTATCAATAATCAAGTCCCGTATTCTTCTTTCACAAGTGGCACTGGTCTCATTTTTCTCTTTTTTTAAGCCATAGAAAAGTACATTGTTCCTCCTTGATCTATTTTCGATATCGTCCGTCTGTTTCTCCAGTTTGTTCACCCGGTCAATCAAATCTTCATTCTGCTGTTTCAGTTCCTGATTCTCCGTTTCTAGCACCCCCACCTTCTCTCGCAAATCACTCACCTCTCTCTGCACCAACGACATACCCTCGCTGACGAACTGCATCTCTGTCTTCACCTCCCTTAGTTCTGTGGTCAGGTTCTCCATCCTGTTATCCAGTCTGGCATTTCCTTCGTTGAAGCGGGCCGTCATCTCCGCCAACAGCATGTTGAGGTCAGTAACACCCGCACCATCTCCTCCAGCGGCACCTCCAACACCAACACCCTTCTCTTTGCTCGTACTGAGCCTGGTCTGCGCCTTACCACCAGCATGGACATTTTTGTTCTCCACAGGGCCAGGATTCATCTCCACATCTCCGCTTCTCAATAAAAGCTGACTGCCCCAAAACAGGTAGGACAACAAAAATCCAAACAGCACCGCGTCGAGTGAACACTTCACTGTCACCACACGAGCCGCCATCTTTCTTACGCACATTTCTCTCTTCTGCATGAACCGTAAAAACGTCCAAATAAAGCAGCCACAAACAGGCCGAAAATCCAACGAAGAGGATGGCATCGTTACACAAAAACACCCAACAGTACACAGCACACAAAACAGACACTGTCACTAAACACTGACAAGGCAAAACATCGGCAGTATAGTCGAAATTCGAGAGCGCTCAGTCAGAGAGAGAGAGAGAGAGAGAGAGAGAGAGAGAGAGAGAGAGAGAGTTGATACTGCAAGCAATAAACAAAACATCGACACGGTATTAATAGATGCAGAACCTACTTCACTCTTTAGGCTGTAACGAGAATCGAGAACGTATTGTTTATAGTAATAGTAGTGACATTGAACTTAATGTTTTTAGGCTCGTAGGCTTATAACAAGTATTGAAAATACCGTAACATTTCTACCAATATAGAATGGCCATAACTGGTTCAAGTGTAGGACAGATAATAATAATAATAATAATAATAATAATAATAATAATAATAATAATAATAATAATAATAATAATAATAATAGATTTATAATAATAAGATTGACACCACTTTCGATGAAAGTCCATGACATAAGTAATGGCACTGAAAACGACGAATTAATTATAGCGAAAAGGGCAAAGTTGCAATTATAACGATATTGACGGGAAATACAGGAAAAGGGCAATACTTTGTACCAGTGTACGACAGAGGTTAACATTATCAAGGTTAATCATCAAAATCACTTTGGAATAACACCTGAACACGGACAAAATAATGCCTTCCATAGGTCTTCTGTCCGGATCTAGAGGCGAAGCCTGCTGCCTTCCAGCGAACAGCGTGTCCCCCAAAAGTCTGAAACTGCATACGTTTGTCACTGAACACGCTACAGTAAACGCATATCGGCCTATTCACAACTTTCCGGCACCTCTCATAAAAACTCGTGGGTATCGCCATTATAAATTAAAACGAGGTTAGCATGAAACCAAGTTCCGGTCTAGCTTGTTTTGCTTTTATCAAAGCTTGATGCGTGACTTTTAAATATGTCAAATTGCCGAAAACGACGATTGTTAGAGCCAGAAAACGAGTGGGATAAGTATAAAAACGGTGGAGGAAGTACATGCTCAGTGAAAGGATGCAAAAAACAATCGTAGAGGCCTGTATTTGTGGCGACTTCGGAGGTGCGTCGATCATCGACAGAAAGTGAAACAGGACCTGAAGACTCTTGTAGTTTTCCATAGCTTTGCCGTCGCAACCTTCACAAAACACGAAGTAACTGACTATGTTAGGCGAGCGTTGTGGCCAAGTGGGCTAAGGCGGGACTAACTTGCCTTGTCCACAAGCCAGAAACCAATGGCGCCTGACAGGTGTGGGTTCGAGCCAGCATCTGGGCGTTATGTTTTTCCGAATATTTTTCAAGAATTCACAAATAATAGGTAGGTAGGGTTTAGGCGCGCCACTGGCGATAGAAAGGGATAATAAACTGCAGCAACAAAAATAAAAATATGTGAGGGTACAATACAGGTGGCCAGTGACACATGTTATTATTCTTGAATATTTGGAAATAACTCACTAAAACACGCGGAGAAAAAAACCGGAAGTATGTTTCATTGAGGGGATTCCCGTTGGTGCATAGGATAGCAGAAAAGTGTGAATAGCTTTCTCCACCTTCTGAAACACCAAGTCAACCACCCTATCGTTCCTTTTAGTATAGAATACCTTTAGCTCTTTACCTTCGTTCAGTGCGTGTGAGTTTGAAACTGTATGAACATTCCAGAGCGGGCACTTGTAGCAAGTGTGGATAACACCATTGGTTACTAGCAGTTGTGACCTCCCCTTACAAACAAACCTGACCAAGTTATCATTGACGGTTTTTTTTCCCGCCAAATTTTCGCTCTAACAAGAAACGGAATACTAGAACTATAAACAAAAACATAAAAGCAAGAGGCACAGCGTTATCGTATATTGCCAACTAGTGGTTTTGTACTAGCAAGCCAGGGTATACAGGTTCCCATTACCCCCCACCCCCTGATATTTCCCCGTCCCCCCCTCCCCCCATGATGCCTCACCATACACCCTTGATACCTCCCCGAACCCACTTGATACCTTCCGTACCCCCCTTGTAACCTACCTGTACCCTCCTTGATACTTCCCCGTTGATCGTTTCGCAGGTATGGATGAAAGGAATCGACCATCACTATACCCCCTTATATATACCCGTATCCCCGTTATGCCTACCCATGCCCATTTAAACCTACCCGTAGCCCCCTTTTACTACTACTACTACTACTACTACTACTACTACTACTACTACTACTACTACTACTACTACTACTACTACTACTACTATTAAATATAGAATAATACAAATAGAAATCATAAAAAACACCAAGGTTTTAAAATAAAATTTGATATAAGATATAATAATAATAATAATAATAATAATAATAATAATAATTATTATTATTATTCTTATTATTATTATTATCATTATCAGTTTATAAATAATAATAATAATAATAATAATAATAATAATAATAATAATAATAATAATAATAATAATAATAATAATAAATAAGTTAAAAGTAAAAAGCCTAAATTAAAAAGAAAAATATCCATATTGTAGTGTAAAAAAAAAATAACATAAAAAAATATGGCCCACGGGAGATTTGAACTTGGGTCGCCTGCACGGTAGGCGAATGTTATACTAAGTGAGCTACCAAGGCATCGTATAAAGACCATCATTTTTTTGGTCTATATGGGAAAACATGCTGAAACCTCGAATCAATTTTTAATTAATCAAATTTAATTAGTTAAACACAAAATTTTGTAAGATTGGTGACATGAGTGCACAAGTGTTTTGAATGGAAATAAAACAAAATTTGCAGTATTACGGAACGGCACGTTCTCGGCACGGGTTGAATGGGAAGCACGCGGAATGAGGCTATTGCAATTTGTGGACATTTTGTTTATTTATTTATCTCAGAAACGGTTAAACGTTCGGTAAGGAAATGTCGACTATAACGATTTCGCGGGTTTTGAGCGCACAGCAGGCCGATCCGCAGCGCCCAGCACCTGCCCAGATCAGCGTCCATACCGGACAAACTTTACAGTAGAGGCGAAGAAGGACTTCCGGCTAAGCAATTTATATATATAGATGGACTAAATGACCAATTGGGACATAATATTAGGTTAATGTCGGGTAGTCAAGGGGCCTAGATGATAGATATGATGGAAATTGCAGGCCAAACTATCCTAACTAATAAGCAATTAATTAAACATACTTTCCAGGGCCGGACCTACGTTTTTCAGGGGTAGGGGCCCAAATATATTTTAGGGTTGTAGTGAAGGCGCGAAGCGCCGAGCCGACGGCGCAAAGCGCCTAGTTTGCTAGGGGGGTCCGGGGGCATGCTCCCCCTGAAAAGTTTTTGAAAAGGGAGAAAAAATTGTGCAATCTTGTGCAATCTGAGCACGTAAATTGCAAAATTTTGGTGCTTTAGTTTGCCACTGATTTGGGGGAGAAATTACCTTTAAAAAAGTTTGTGTGTGTCATAACAAAAATATGACTTAGGTCTTTGGGGAACAAAACAACTATAGTGATATTCGGGTCAGCAGTAGACTCCTAAATGTGTTAGGTACTACATGGTCATACTTACATGTAGTCGTTGTGGCGGCAGGCCAGCTCTCTTAGTAGCAAAGGCTATAAGTTAAACTGTCATCTATCACGCTCCGAAGTAGGAATGCCAGCCTGTTTTCGTTTGTTTCTGCAGAGAGACTCTCGTTTCTGTATCACTTGTTTTTATTTATGTGTGTGTGTGGTTTTCTTTTTTCTTTTTTTATAAAATTTTTCCCCCACATTTTCTTTCTTTCTTTCTTTCTTTTTTTTTTTTCAAAAAAGGGTAGGGGCATGGGCCCCTCGGGCCTCTAGGGCAGGTCCGGCCCTGCTTTCCAGCCCAAGACTACACCATTTATTTCAAATAATTTCTTAGAAGATGCTAGGGCATGTTGACATCGTCTTTAGTGGAGTTAAAACGGAAGGCCTTTGAATTGGAGTCCAAGACAATTACCGCCGCTTTCTTTTTTTTTTCCCTCACAAATATAGGATTTTCTATCTACTTCCAAATTATATTCCAATAACCAAACAGAAAAAAAAAACAAGACACAAAACCAATTTTTACTCTTATAAATAGTGCTACTACTTGTACCAAATGAATTGTATTTTCATGTATGGGTTGGTAATACAAAAGACTAATGAATGCACGGTCTTTGGTAGTGCTATCTATACTTTACGATATTAATTGCTTGCACAGAATATATTTTCGTGTCTCTGTCTTATCTGATGTTCCCTAAGCATGTGGAAACCATGAAACACGGACCTAGCACTAAATCCTCTAGGACGTTTCAATATTGAATCCGTCCTTTATTTAATAATTGCCTAGCTTTTGTTTTCACGATAGGGTAGGTGCACTTAACGCTAATTTGATGTGACCACTCGTCCTTTTCCGCTAGCGTTTTAAGCAGTTTGCACGTATACATTTACGTCAGAAAATAAGGACCAAAACCATAGTTGTACTCAGTACTGCAATGCATAATGCATAGACAAAGCAAAAAGATGCTTGGGATTTAACATGGGTCAAAAGCATCGCTTACAAAGCGTTTTATGTAAAGCTGAATCAACATTCTAGCGTTCATTCTAGCGGTAGGAGTAGCTTATATAAACTAGAAGTTCTAAATGACCTCAGTCGTATGCATGCTTAACAGCTGACTTATACAGGGATGTTGCTAGGAAATTTTTTCTTCGGTGATTTGGGCTTTTTACAGAAAGTTTCGGCTCTCTCTTCCAAAGCAGTCTCACAAGATTTTTGACTAGATTCACTACGTTAACGTGCACCCTCCACCTCCATATATTAAAGGTGTTCTGTGGATGCATATTTTTGTAATAAAACATGATTTTAAGAGTAGAATAAGAACACTGAAAAGAAATTTTATTTTCTTAAATTTTAGACACACAAAAACAATAAAAAGTTTAGACTGTCCCTTGACAGACCACAATACTGTCAGAGTTTCTGGGTTTAACCTTAGTAATTATCGAATCCTCACCTAAACTGCAAGCGTACAGCACAGGAATATCGCAAAAATGGACAAAATTGAGCCGATTCACCCATGAAAACTTCGGCTCGGCGAGCCGACATGACGGACAGTTTATCGGCTTTTTAAATAAAAATTTCGGCTAAAAGCCGAAGATCCGACCCAAACGACATCCCTGCTTATAAAGAGGTGTGTGTCGGGTTTTTTTCCGGATAGTACACATACACGTATTTGACTGAATCAACAAAATTATGTTTTTGATTAATTCAAAATTTAGAGGTATTCTAACTAAGAAGGGAAAGAGAGAGAGAGAGGGAGGAAGAGTGATAGAGAGAGATGAGATAGAGGGGAGAGAGACAGAGAGAGGGGAGAGAGACAGAGAGAAGATCCAGGAGGGTAAGAGTGAGGTGGGAGAGGAACATATTTTATGAACACTGGTGAAATTCGGACAGCTTTCTTAGCGAGAGCATGGCAGGCGCAGAGCAGCGCGACCCAGAATAAGAAGGAATGGAAGCAAGCCTTACACCAAACCTCACACTCTACCCACTGACATAACTACAGCGAGTGATCGAAGCTGCGATTCCTTCCCCCTTCCCACTCCCTCTCCGCCTCCCTTTATATCAAACCCTAAGAGCAATCCAACATACATTACTTTAGGGAGGAATAACAACGGGTGTTTGCACATACCTTTAATGAAAGAAAACTTTGACAAATTTACGACTGATTGCTAATTCCTGTATGAATACGAAAGCCCTTTGTTGTGCACTTCTCTTTTCGTGTTGACACCGAAACCAGTGCCTCGAAACTAAGGAGGTGTCCCCTAACCCTACCCACTCCCTTGAGTCCAGACAGGGAGATAAATAGGTCTGTACACGCCAAGAATAATGAAAATCATTGGCCCTTTCGTCAAATGAAATAAAAAGTGTTGAAATATTTTTGAGGGCAACCTAAAGTAGGCAGCTCAATCGCTCGTCAGGCGATGACTTAATAATTTTTAAAATCTCAATCATCCGCACTCCCTTTTTCATAGCAGATGATTCTTTTGAATCTTGCACTGCTTCTTATTATGTTCAGATAAATCGGATAAATGTCTTTTTTGTTTTGTTTAATGCGAAAGCGGTTTATAAATTTGTGATACATTTTGCCGGACTACTGATTTGGGACAAGTCAAAAAGTCGAGTGAAAAGATGGAAGTTTTTGACGTTCTCTGTCTGTGTGTTTGTGTGTTTGTCTGTCTGTTTGCCTGTCAGTCGGTCTCTCTCACATACACACACGCACACACACAGACACACAGTTCACGGACCTTAAATACACGCACACACACAAGCACACACACACATTTGTAAGCTGCCTGTATGTGTCAGAACAAAGCATGAGCAGTGCGGTTTTAAGGGCTTCCAGCGATATCTTCTATGTCCACTGAAGGCAAACACCTCAAAGATCCATTTATCTTAACAGAGATTTAAAGACAACGCAGTGTTGACAACACATCAGTCGCAAATCACTGCGAAACGGATCGTATCACTCACTCCTTTGACCCGTTAGCTTTCGATAACTTCAACAGTTTTTCAAACTCGGAACCACCATAGCTACCCCAACTCTCCCCAAGGGGAATAATCATGGTATCAGCAAAAGGGGGAATACTCGGTACGTAAAGGCCCCGTTTAGCTTGCCACGCTAATAAATAACGTCATTGCCAGAAGAGTGTAAATAGATAACATAGACCTTAATTAATACTATCAGTCATATAGGTTCTGTCATACTCTTGATATGGTCAGTGCCACATCAGTTTGGGTATGAGAAAAGTTGTGGAAATGAGACAGAAAGTGGTATCAATGCGAATAGTGATTTCAAATGAATATGCACATAATGTATACATAACTTTATGCAGTCTGTATGTACAAAGATTATAATCAAACAGTGAGAATTGGAAAAGAAAATGAAAATTTAGGACAGACAAAAAAGGCATCGCTCAAAGATTGTAATCAAACAATATCACCGTGCGTAACCTTTGTAATCTCTGTAAACTGGCGAATCTTATGACTAACGAACTGTTGTTTGTTCAAGCTCATTAGGGTCAAGATATGCACAAAGCCCCCTATCCTGTCAATCAAGTGGAAAACAATATCTCTATTTAGAATACATGCATTTTGCGGTGTTCTTCTGTCTATGAGGCCCAGACTGAAGTCTATGCAGCTTAGCGCAGCGGGGAAACATCAGAGAACCAGTCAACCACTGTCACGCTAGTCCAACAAGCCAATAAGCTGACGAAGACTTGCCTGACTATGTCAACTGAAGAATCCAGCAACCTGGGGTTTAGAATGGAATGCTTGGAGATTATTTGCTCGTTAAATCTAGACAGAGGCATCTCTCTAAAAGAAAGCAAAGGGACAGACTCTAAAGAACATAAAAAGTGTAAACTAACCTGAAAATGGAACGTATTAAATGTTAACACACGATCCAACACATTCAAAATGTGCTCAACGTGCTTGGCCCCCCACCCTCCCACCCCAACCCCCCCACCACCTCCCCTTCCTCCCAAAAAAAAATACCCCACACAAACATAATTCTAAGTGGAGTATACAACGACTGGATCAAGATTGAAGAGATGATTCTTTGAACTACGACTATACGGAGGAGATGAGAGAGTGAGGGGAGGGAAACGTGCATGGATCTAAACATACCCTACGATAGTTTGGACAGAACATACCTTAAAGAAAAAATAAAATGGCAAGCCTTTTTTAAATGTATTTCCAGACAGTCACACGCATCGCCAGAAAATAAGCAATTTTCAAAAAGCCTCATCCAATCGAAGCAAAACGAAAACATGGAATGATAGGCCACTGAGCCCAAACAAAAATATAAATCGGTTCAGCCAATGTTGAGATACAGCGCGAAATGTGTTCAGAAATTGATGAAGCACAATGACCTTGACCATTGAGAAGCCCAAATACGAATGATCCAACATGCTTAACAAATGTGTTGTGTTGTGTTTAAATTTTTATTGTATTTACCTGAATTTACCTGAATTTACCTGAGTGGCCACTGAGCGCGGCCGACGGGGTAGGAAGTTTGAGAACTTATTTTAACCCCCTTAACTGTCTCTTTATCATGGCGGTTTTTGAACTGGTTGACGGTTTCAGCTTCAACAATTGATTGTTTCAGTGCATTCCATGGGTTCACAACTCTTTGTGAAAAAAAGTTTTTTCTGAGATTCAGTCTAGACCTGTCTTTGAACAGTTTGTTGCTGTGACCTCTATGGTAGAATGATGACTGGCATGAAGTAAAAAATTTGTCAGCAGAAACTTTTTCAAGCCCCTTTATGATCTTGAATGTCTCGATGAGATCTCCCCTGTCTCTCCTTTCTTCTAATTTCTGCAAATTGCAAAAAGCTAGTCTCTCATCGTACGGCAGGTGACCAATCCCTGTGATCAATCTCGTAGCTCTCCTCTGCACCTTTTCCAACTCTGCGATGTCTTTTTTGAGGTAAGGTCGCCATACTTGGATACAATACTCCAGATGTGGTCGTACAATTGATTTGTAGAGTGGGACAATAACTTCCTTAGTTCTGGCTGTGACCGTTCGCATGATCTGCCCTACTGCTCTGTTGGCTCGTTTTGCTGCCTCGCAGCACTGGCGACTGACCGACAGTGACCTGTGCATGATGACGCCTAGGTCCCTTTCTTCCTCCACTGCTCCAAGTTCTTGTCCTCCTAGCATGTAAACATGACAAGTGTTTTTACGGCCTGCATGTAGAGTCTTGCACTTGTCCACGTTATACTGCATCAGCCACTTCTCTGACCACATTTCTGCTACTTTAAGGTCATGCTGTAGTTTGTCGCTCCCCGCAGGGTCGGAGACGTCGCCGTAGATCTTAGTGTCATCAGCAAACTTTAGAACGCTGGTCAGCATATCGTCCTCCAAGTCATTAATGAACACCAGGAACATGGTCGGCCCCAAAATGGATCCTTGTGGAACTCCGCTTGTCACATCTACCCATGGAGAAGCTTGTCCGTTGACCACAACTCTCTGCTTTCTGCCACGCAGCCACTCTTCCATCCACTGCAGCACTTTTCCGTCCACACCGAGTGCTTTCAGCTTATCAATGAGCCGCTTGTGAGGGACCTTGTCGAACGCCTTGGCAAAGTCAAGGTAGATGACGTCTACATCTTTCCCTTCGTCCAGCATGCGTGTCATGTCCTCCAGAAAAACGAGCAGGTTTGTCAGACAGGACTTTCCTTTTGAGAAGCCGTGTTGGCTGCCTCGGACCAGCTGATGCCTCTCAAGGTGACTGCTCAGGAAATCCCGCAAAATACTTTCAAAGACTTTCCCAACCTGAGAAGTCAGCGATACCGGCCTGTCGTTTCCTGCTTTACATTTTGCACCCTTTTTGAATATCGGCACAACATTTGCCTCTTTCCACCCCACTGGCACCTCTCCGGTGTCCAAGGACGCCTGTAAGATCAGTGACAGAGGATATGCTAAGGATTCCGCTGCTCCCACCAGTACGGCTGGTGAAATTTCGTCAACCCCTGGCGCCTTGTATTGCAGTTAAAGTATCCAAAAAGAAAAAATGATGAATTTCGGTTTAGCTGTTCTTGAGATAAGGCAAAAAGAGTGTTTTAAACAAAAAAAAAAGTTAACTCCCCAGCGACGGACGGACCAATTGACCGACAACCGGACTGCAGCTGAAGGATGAAGGCTCATGCTTTAAAGTATCTGTTTACCAAAAACTAAGAAATAAAAATTGCTTCAGCCGTTTTTGAGATATTGATCAAAACGAGTTTAGTAACTCTCCTTCCCCCCCTCCTCCCCTTAACACACACAAACGCGCGCGCGCGCACTCTCACCAACTATTTCACAGTATTTCCAGTTAAGTATGGAAATAAAATTAAAAAAGGCCCATGAAGGAACCAGCTGAAAATTAATCTAGAATCTATTTTCTAATCCTACATCAATAGAATAAATAAATAAATGAAATGTGGTAATACCCTTACACGGTGATGATGTGCAGCGTCGTTGGATGGAGGGCTTTCCCAACAGTAGGTCTTCAGGAAATCGTAGTAAGAATGAAAAGAGCGGGTGTAGCTATGAATGCTGGCAGCATCAGTCACAGGCGTACTGTCAGACGGGGAGCCCCGATGCCAGTATCCCTGTACTTGAGATGCGTATAAGCTGCGTCCTTGTTGTACGTAAATGTTGGGCCCTTGATGCACATATCCGTTGGGATGTCCGGGTATCCGGCCAACCGGATGACATGCGGAGCTGGACACTACCCTGTACAGCGAAGCCGCCCATCCGTAATGACCAGGATACCCCGGGCGAGCATGAGCATCTCCGTAGTCTAAATCATCGTGTATGTCGTACTGCACTTCACATAACGACGCTGGGGGATATGGATGTGCGTTTGTCATTGTCGGTGTCCGTTTACCTGGAGCAGCAACAGCACATGCAGTATAACTGTGGCTAGTCAATTCTGCATTCGTTTTCATCGGTCCTACATCGTTAAGTTTGGGCAATTCTCCTGCCTAACTTTTCATAGTCTATGTTAAATAAATAGACTATACAGAAGCTGCACAGCGCTTTTTTGAAGATTCTCCACGTTAGCAATGGGAGATGTTCGAGGAGGATAGGTGTGGTGATGATGGTAGTTGATGTAAGTCGAATTTGTATTATGCCGCCTCCAGTCAAGGCCGAATAAAGATTGAGACACTCGGATGAACGTCGTAGGCATCACAAACTAATAAAAGTATTTTAACTATTAATCGCTATCACCCTCAGTTAATCAGCACGTTTTGGTCACGCACACAAAAGCAAAGAGCATAAGTATTCAGGTCAAAATCGGTAACAAACTGATTCACGCCAAAAGCTCACACCAGACAAAATATATGTTACCGGCAATATATCTGTGTATACAGTCAATACGTGTATTGTCTTAAAAAAATCAGTTAATTCCTATTTGTCTGTGACTACTAGCCAATACATGTAATTACTAAAATTTCCAGTCAATGCATGTATTGTCTTCATTTTTACCCACTTCAATAGGGTCGTTATTTTCTCCGAAGTCCCCCGAAATCCTCCGAAATCCCCCGAAATCTACCGAAATCCCCCAAAATCTACCGAAATCCCCCAAAATCTACCAAAATCCCCCAAAATCTACCGAAATCCCCCGAAATCCACCGATTTTTTCTCCGAAATCCCCCGTTATTTATTGCATTATTATTATGATGCAGAGGCGGATCAGTTCATATTGTGCGTGTGTCTGTGTGTGTGGGAAAGGGGGGTTCGAATTTTGACAAGTCCTTATTAATGGAAAAATCCCTTCTTCTAGGGGATTTTGAAAACGTATATTAAAATCTGTGCAATCTGGTGCATTTTGGAGAGAAACGTAAGTAGCAGTTTAACCACATAAAAATTTTTGCTTTTTTGTGTGCATCTCTTTTTTTTAATTATTTATTTTTTAAGGTTTAAAAGTATGCAAAACATATTCAACAAAACATATACCTCTCCTCTTCCTTTCTTTTACTTTTTTTTTCTTCACTTCAGCCCCTCTTTGAGTCTTTCTTGTAACTAGCGCTTTGTTAGACTTGGTCACTGAACATCGCTCTCCCCCGACTCGTTCCTGGAGGTCAGTATCTTTCCGTCACTTCCCTATGTACCTTTTTTCTCTCTCTTTATTGTGAGAGAGAGAGAGAGAGAGAGAGAGAGAGAGAGAGAGAGAGAGAGAGAGAGAGAGCTCTGGTTTGGAAGTGTATGACGCTTTCATATTTTTTTCTTGTGTTTTTTTTTCTTTCCCTTTTTTTTTGCTTTTTATGTGCGAGATACACATGAGCATTGTGACAAAAGGTCGTTTTTATTTTTCCAATAAATGCCTCATTTAAGATATTGGAAAAAAAACTGTCCAAAATGCGTATAGGTTGCCTGATGCATCAGTTACAGTGCATCACTATAAAAAAAGATAGTTTGAAACATGACAGTTAAAAGACAGGCATAGTTTTATGCTTGTTAATGTGGGAGTCACACTGGACATACATTACAATATTATTCAGTTATCAAATGCACTTTGCAGTAAACCATTATAGTATAATTGCCTTTATAGTTAGTTAATCTACTATTCTAGTGTAAGGAATTGACTTACATAAAAGTCTGTTCAACTTTCGATTCTAGTGAAAATTGATTTACGTCATTATAGTACTGCATGATGACGCACATTTCGCCATTCCCGGTATTCGTTATAATGATTTGAAGAAAATGGGTGTGTGAATGTAGTGCTGTGTGTTTCTTAATGTAAAAGTCGTGTCCAGCCCTCTTTAAGAGGGTTTTTATGTGGATGTAATCAGGGGACAATAATGCGGTAAATCAATCAACATTGGGAAGCTGATCATCATCATCGTGCCATAGCCATAGGACTGCCATCTTCATTGAACATCGACTGTGCCATTGAAACAAGATCATCTGCCATCTATTAAAAAAATATATTTATCATCCTGACAATTTATAATGTGATTAATTCTAGTTCAACGTCGTCTTTGTGAGGAATAAATGAGTGTGAATGAAAGTATTCAATCAAAAACAAAAGTCTTCTTTTATTTTATCATTCCAGTTTATTTATTATTATGAAATAGAATTTTAATGAAAGCTGCTTCGTTACATCTAGATTCAAACGAATTTTTGTGTGAAGGGTATTGACAATTTTAATAAAATGTAGATATGTCCACTGTGACAACCAACACTAATTCTCACCACTCCATTTATTCTGTATCAAAACTAAAGGTAATGAGCAGGTTCAATCTAATTATTTTGTATACAGCCATTTAGGTGATCCAATCTCAACAAAAAGAAACATTCTAAAATTATTGCATAAATAAAAAACATACTATTTGGTGATGGTTGTCACAAGAACTGGAAGGACATACATCTCATCCAAGATAAAAAAAAAAACATCATTACAGAACATTATAATATTAGTAATAAGCAGTTTACTTTTATTCATTTACTCCTTCAAGCTGGTGATATATTCTGACCAGTAAAATATATTAGAAATCAATTAGTACAGGAATAATTACCCAAATATCAGTTTTGGTGTTGGTTGTCATGGTACATTGCTGGACATCTGAATTTTATCACAAAACATATGAACTAAACTAAGCAAAATTAAAAACAGCAACCAAGACTAGAGAAAGTTTTATAGGCGTTACATATCTCCTTACCTAAGTGTGTTAATGGGAAAAAAAAAGCATGAAATAATAAAGGTCATACTTTTTTTTTTTGAAATTTGAAGAAACATGAGCTTTTGGGTTTTAACCCCATTAGATACAACTGCAAGCTAACTAAATTACTAGGGGGTCGGTAGGTTTAGTTCAAGGGTAATCATGATTTAATTTTGTCATTATTAAAAATACATCCCGTTCTAGACAGCCATACATGTAATTTAACTGAGTTTAACAAGCCTGTCAGCAATGTCAGCCATCTCTGATCTTATGCCTTTTTCCTTGATCTAAGTCCAAGGCCAATCCCTCAACACAGTGCATAGCTTCAAATATTTGGGAGCCATTGTGTCAGACAATGGGTCCCGACAGGAAGTCCTCTCCAGGATCGCACAAACAACTGCTGCCCTGACAAGGTTGAAGCTCATTTGGAAAGACAGGACCATCAGTCTACATTCCAAAGTAAGACTGCTGCGATCCCTTCGAGGCATGGACCCTCACAGCAGATCTTCAACGAATAATACAAAGCATGGAGATGAGGTGCTACAGAAGACTTCTGGGCATTTCCTATACCCAACACATCACCAATGACGAAGTCCGACAGACCATCACACAGGCCATTGGACAACACGATGACCTGCTCACAGTGGTGAAGAAACGGAAACTCCGATGGTATGGCCACGTCACCAGATCATCAGGCCTTTCAAAGACCATTCTGCAAGGCACAGTGCAAAAAGGTAGAAGAAGAGGGAGACCGAAAAAGAGGTGGGAGGACAACATTCGAGAATGGACTGGTTTGACACTGAGCGAAGCCATGAGGGCTGTTGAGGACAGAGAAAGATGGAGTATGCTGGTTAAACGATCATCTGAACTACGACCTCCGGGTTATGGGACAGGATAGGAGGATAGGATAGGAATTTATATGCTCAGGCATGATTTAAATTTTCTATCTGTTTATAACTGTACCACTTTTTTCTTTTCTGTTTCTTTTTGTTTGAGTTAGAGACAAAGATGTAAAATCAAAACTATCACAGCTTATGTGACAAAACTGTTTAGTTTTGGTTGTTACTAAATGTCCAGATAGAAAAAATGTTCTGCTTTAAATTATTATGAGCACATTCTTCAATAACATAATTTTTTTAACTTCAGTTGTAAAAACTACATGTATTTATTATGAAACAAATAAATATAACAAAATTTTTTTTATTAAAATGACTCAAAATGTCTTTTTTTTAAAGTGTTGTTTGTCACATTTTTCATTGATTCTGAACAACTGGACATCTTACAGAAACTTACCTCCTGGAAGTCTACTTGCTAGCTACAAATAAAGAGGGATTAGGATTATTGTTTGTGGTATCTCATGTTGCAGTCCTGTATAGTAATAATAATAATAATAATAATAATAATAATAATAATAATAATAATAATAATAATAATAATAATAATACTGGATGCTATGTACGCGCCTTTTCCCAAGGCTCAAAGCGCGGCGATCTGTACCAACATACACGCTCACCTGTCTCATACACCCTCACACACACACACACACACACAAACACACACACACACACACAACAAATACACATCCGTCACTCAAGCAGGTGGTGTAAAGGCAGGGAGATCGCTATTACAAGTCAGACAGAAAATCAATTTTTTTTAGTCCTGTATAGTCCTCGCCATTTTATGTAGTGGACTAGTATAGGCCTTGCCATATCATTAAATAGACTAGTATGGTCATCGCCATTTCATGTAGTAGACTAGTATAGTCCTCGCCAATTTATATAGTACACTAGTATGGTCCTTGCCATTTTTTGTAGAAGACTTTATGGTCCTTGCCATTTCATGTAGCAGTCCTGTATGTTCCTCGCCATTTCATGTAGTAGACTAGAATGGTCCTCGCAAATTTATATAGTACACTAGTATGGTCCTCACCATTTTTTGTAGTAGATTTTGTCGTCCTCGCCATTTCATGCAGCAGTCCTGTATGGTCCTCGCATATAACATGTAGGAGTCTTGTATAGTCCTCACCATTTCATGTAGTAGACTAGTATGGTCCTCACCATTTCATGTAGTAGACTAGTATGGTCCTCACCATTTCATGTAGTAGACTAGTATGGTCCTCGCCATTTCATGTAGCAGTCCTGTATGCTCCTCACCATTTCATGTAGTATAGACTAGTACGGTCCTCACCATTTTATGTAATAGACTAGTATGGTCCTCGCCATTTCATGTATAAGACTAGTATGGTCCTCACCATTTCATGTAGTAGACTAGTATGCTCCTCACCATTTCATGTAGTATAGACTATTACGGTCCTCACCATTTCATGTAGTATAGACTAGTACGGTCCTCACCATTTCATGTAATAGACTAGAATGGTCCTCGCCATTTCATGTATAAGACTAGTATGGTCCTCACCATTTCATGTAGGAGACTAGTATGGTCCTCGCCATTTCATGTAGCAGTCCTGTATGGTCCTCACCATTTCATGTAAGAGGCTAGTATGGTCCTCGCCATTTCATGTAGCAGTCCTGTATGGTCCTCACCATTTCATGTAGGAGACTAGTATGGTCCTTGCCATTTTATGCATCAGAGTTGTTGTCACTGATAGATTAACATGTTTAATTCAATTTTGAAACTGTATGATCAGGTGTTTTGATAGTAATAATACAACCATTTTTAATTCATTCTTTTATAGACCTTAATTAATTTAATAAATAAAAATTGAAATAAGAAACAAAGAAAACTTAAAAAAGAAACCTTTCTTATCCTTGTTGTGTCTTTAATTTTTTTGTAGACTTAATCACTGTTTATGTCTGTTTTGTGTGTGTTGACTTGTTGCGTGTGCTTGGTAGTAATAAAAAGAAACGAGTACCCTTTTCCCAAAAGAACAAAAACAAAACAAAACACTAAAAGAAAACACACACACACACATGTATATAAAGACATTGATTGTTCTGAAAAAATCAACTTAACCATGTTTTTGTTTTATATCACAGGGCTCTTCTGGGAACAAAACAAACGAGCCTAGCTTATAAATGCTCAACATGCACACACTCACGTTAAGTATCAAAACAATGAAATTATAATTCAATAAAAACACACATATAAAAAAAAACAACACATACACAATCAGCAGCATCTGCAATGACACACTCAAAATGAAATGCTACTATTAAACAGTGTAAAACATAAATGAAAACAATGATTTTTAAAAAAAATCAATGTATGGATTTTTTTAAAAGTCAATTCACTTTATTCTTGACCCAATAAAGAATGCTGGGTATATAGAATTTATAATTAGAATATAATATATCCCTCACCAAGAGATGGATTACAAGTTTACATTATTATTGACAACCAAGCACAAAATTAAAAAAAATAAAATAAAAAGATAAATAAATAAATAGATAAAATGAATAAAAATAAAATAATAAAGTAAATTTAAATATAAGTAAATAAATAAATTAAAAGGATAAATCAACATGCTATCTAGTACAAATAGAACAAAATTTAATCATCTAAAATAAAAATAAATACACAATCAAATTGTTTTCAGTTCTGATAAATATATATTTAATAAGCTAATTTTCTATATATTAAACAAAACAATAATTGCTTTAATGATAAATATAAACAATCGGAAATACAGTATTACAGTATGCGTGTAAAATAAATGTACAACTCAACTTTGCTTAGGTGCGTAGGAGAAGGACTTTAGGCCTACTATAGCATTCCCGCGAGTTGAGTTTCCCAGCAGCAATCTAATTTTAGACACGCGAAGGGTTTTCCTATCTAATTATAGAGAACGCAACGTCACTTCCACATGAAAAGGCGAGAGCCCAGCGTATACCGCTCAATCGGAGGATTTCGGGAGATTTTGGAGAAAATAACGGGGGATTTCGGTAGATTTCGATAGATTTCGGTAGAATTCGGGGGATTTCGGAGAAAATAAAGGTAGATTTCGGGGGATTTCGGTAGATTTCGGGGGATTTCGGAGAAAATAACGGGGGATTTCGGTAGATTTCGGGGGATTTCGATAGATTTCGGTAGATTTCGGGGGATTTCGATAGATTTCGGGAGATTTCGGAGAAAATAACAACCGCTTCAATACACACATTGACTGACTGTTCATTTTAATTCGCTCAGTTCAGCTAAGTAAACTGACATTGTTTCAGAGCACATGCGAGCGTAAAGCTTTATTTATAATATTATACAGAAATTTGATTAGCTCACATCCTGACAATGTTTCAGAGCACATGCGAACGTAAAGCTATACATGTACTTATATTATACGGAAATGTGATGAGCGCAGATCCTAAACCATGAGATGCGTTACTGCACGTATGAAAACATTCCACAACATGCTTTGCAACTGTTCAGGTCAATGTGCAATGACTGCGAAAGAAAAAGGCCTCGTATTACAGGTCTCGTGGTCAAAAGACCATCATCGTAAGCGAAGTCTTGTCTCGGTGTCAAATCGACCTCGTCGACATGCAAAGTTTGCCAAGTGCATCCTTCAAGTGGAGTTTGGTCTATTCGGACCACATTTTTAAGTTTGTGGTTTTAACACCACTGAGGTCAAAACAGGCAAACGACGTTGCTTGTCATCTGCAAGACATTTTTCAGTTGCTTAGTGCACCAAAGAGCTTATTACGGAAAGAGGGGGAACTTCCATTATGTCATATACAAAAATGCGAGACGCTCTCACGGATTATTTCCCTTTGCTCGGGCTGGCTATATTTCATCATCTGCTATATGAATGATCTGTGCGTGGTAACTTATTGAGCCTATGCCATTGCAAAAGAACATTTTTATGGCAACGTTTGCAAAAACCAAACTTTTAACCATCATTATTATTAACATTCCGCTACTGCTGTCTTTTTTTTTAATGTTTACTTATTGACATTTATTAGGTGCTTTTATGCTGCTTATGTGTGTATGTCATAGGTTCGTTTTCTGCCCTGGAATTTATTATTTTTTAATCAGGACAGATATTTTAAAATTAAAATATGCATGACAGACTGTTTCATTTATCCGAAACTGTGTAAATCCGTAATCGTGAGAGAGAGAGAGAGGGGGGGGGGTTGGGGGAAGAGAGAGCTTTGTCATTCAATCAATTAATCACAATAAAGCACAATAACAAAATGTTTCACTAATAGTGTGAATTTAATTTTATATCAGGTGTCCCCCTACCCCCCAACCCTCTCACCTCCCACATCACTGGCTTAATAACATCAGTCACTTCATGGAAAATAATTAATTAATCAGACAGAACAATCAGAACCTAGACTACAACAACATTCCACGCAATATAGATCTAATGCGCAGAAATTCACAGATCAGAACAAGGACTGAGTTTCTACATTACATTTTTTTCCCCATTTACACTCAAACGAAAAGGGATTACAACAGATCAAGGACCATTTTTGTGCCTAGGTAAGGGGTTATCTTGCACAGTATTTGATCATGAGGAGAAAACAGACTTAGTCTAATTTAACTTGTTAACATAAGCAGTTTGACGAAGCCAAACTGCCAATCTGACAACATCTACTTTTGAAATATAAGCACAAATATAGTCAAACAACCTAGCAATAACGTAAACAGCGAGCGACCTGTTGAACGTAAACTGTCAGCAAGCAAACTGTTTTGGATTTAGCACATAGGTATAACATGAATCAATCAAGCCGCTCTCCGATTGTTTTAACACTAACAACACTGCAGCGGTCTTAGTTTAGGCCTACATAAACACACAAAAAATGAAGTTTCTCAATTGCAATTTACCTTTCTTTGTCTCTTGGAAATTTGAAAAAGGACTTGCCAACACAACTTTTCTTGTATCTGGCATTATGGCAATTGATGGCTGTGCAAAAGTCACCGCCCTGTTTCACTCGGTCGCCTTTTGACTTTCTGCCACGAGCCATTTTCAGCATGTCGACAAGGGAGCATAACTCGTACCTTTCGTCTCGCGGTTCTGTACCAAGTTCCCCCTCTTTCTATCATGAAGCTCTTTAAGTGCACCAACCATTCTCCAAGGTGATAACGGGTCGGAATTCGTGGATTTCGTCATTACAGAAGTGATAAAACTGTGGCCACAACTTCGAATCGTTCATGGAAAACCCATATGCATGCAACTCCAAAGCCAGTGGAACGGGTGAATGGAGATATCAAAGAACTGTTGTGCGCCTTGATGAATGATCCATTTTTGCAAAAAAACAGAGACCTTCATGCAGGAATCAATCAGATACCTTTCAAGGTAATGTTTGGTGCTGAACCCAAAGTGGGTTTGAAGTCACTGACTCTTTCTTACAGCATCAATGATCTCATGAAATCAGAGCAAAACTCGTCAACATCATCAAAAAAGGCCGTGATGATAACATGTCAGTGCCAGAGTCACCACAGGAACTGGTTCGTCGAGGTGACGATGGCACCTTGTCATCACAGCCTGAAAGGTCTACCACTAGCAGACATCAAGAATGTAGCAGCAAGTGCCACAACTGGTTGTCGTGTGTTAACAAACAGAGAGACGTGTGTCCATTAGTGAAGTTGTTTTCTATGAATCTCTTGGGGGTGCGAGAGAGAGATAGAGAGAGAGAGGAAGAGAGAGAAGATGAGATAAGATAAGATAACAATTTTATTTAACAAGGGTAAATGAGTAAGCTTTTTTACATCTTGCCCTTGGGGCTTGAACAATAATAATAATTAGTATAAAAAAATAACTTTATAACAATAACATCATAAGAGAGAGAAAGAGACAGAAAGAGAGAGAGACAGACAGAGAGACAGAGACAGAGAAAGAGGGACAGAGAGCGACAGTTTTAAATTTAAGTGAGTACATATTAAGTTATTTTTAATATTAGCTTCGCACGAGAGAGAGAGAGAGAGAGAGAGAGAGAGAGAGAGAGTGTGTGAGAGAGAGAGAGAGAGAGAGAGAGTTCTAAATTTAAGTGTGCACATTTTGAAGCTTATTTTTAATATTTACTGACTTGTAGTTAACATGGTTTAGTTGTGTGGATTTGTTACTGTGAGTGTGCGTATTAAAAAACAAAAACACAAGAACAAATGATTGTGCCGTCATCCATTTACAACCAGTTGCAATTTAAATGCCGAATGACAATTCAGGCAATTCGTCCCCAATCTTTGTCTTAATCCCTGAGTCCCCTATATGCTATTGTGTCTGGGGACTTTAATCTACCATCGGAACGAGGCAATTCGTGTATTGACCAGAGCATTTTTTAAAGACGATACATGTATTGACTGGATGGAAATTTTGGTCATTACATGTATTGGCTAGTGGTCACAGACAAAACACGAATTGACTGTTGTTGTTTTTAATTTATTATTTTTGTTGTTGACTATAAACGTATTGACTGAATACACAGATTGCCGATAACATATACACACGTACGATGTCGACGATAAGCTAATAATCACTTTAAAAAGATTGTTCGCATTCAACTTGCCGTAATGTATTTAGCATTTAGTACTTTTCATTACTAGATCAGTTCAATAGAAATTCAATTTAAGTTCAACGCCCAATGTCGACCGTAAGATTATAACCACTTCCCAAATGTAATAAAAAGTATAAAGGAAAATAAATTTACGGCCAATAACCATAAAGCTGTTGTAATTAATCCTATTACGCTAAATAAAGAATTAAACATTCTAGGTATCTCGAAGTAAAACACACACTATCAGTATTCAGATTTTTCACATCAACACGCCGTAATACATTTAGTAATTGTAAAAATTCAAACATAAAACCAGTACAAGTATAATTAATACAAAGTTGTTGCCTACTACGTTAAAAGAGTAATTACAAAACTCGGAGCCTCAAAGGACAAAACTACCTTCGGTTTATTAAAAATCTGCTTTTTGAGGGTAAACCACTGGCCAATCGCAAACCAAATGACCACAGTAATTAATCATACATAGTAGCCTTAGCATAATACTCACAGTACTTCTCCGTGCCAATTAACGACAGTGGCGTTGCACAAAGCCGACGTTAATTTATTTCTATGAGCCTAATTATAAAACAAAGCATCGGCGAAACAACAGTGCTCTTCGATTTTTGTATTATAGAGTAAGTTTGGGGTGTCGGATAGCGCAGACAACACGATGACATGCTCACAGTGGTGAAGAAGCGGAAATTCCGATGGTATGGCCACGTCACCAGAGCGTCAGGCACGGTGAAAAGAGGCAGAAGAAGAGGGAGGACAAAAAGAGGTGGGAGGACAACATTGGAGAATGGACTGGCTTGACACTGAGCGAAGCCATGATGGTTACTGAGGACTGATAAAGATGGAGTATGCTGGTTAAACGATCACCTATGGTGCCCCAACGACCTCCGAGTTACGGGATAGGATAGGATAAGACAGAAAACATGAGACTGTGTGAATTTTGAAAGTTAAGGATACTGAAATTGCGATACCCATGCAATCAAGTCCATTTGACCTCACAAAAGGAGATGTTCAAGTAGTCTTATAAGACACGATGAAACGCATCTTTAGTGTGTAATGTCAAAGTCAAATGGGCACAAATTGTGAATTCTAGACAAGTAAATCTTCACAAACGGACAGTAGGTATTCAAGTCGCACAATTTTTAATTTTCTAAAATCTCACGTCGAATGACTTTTTTTTTTTAACTTTCTCATCACACAGCAGACTAAACTGAAGACTAAAATCAGACCTATGGAGACCTATAAAACAGTCTGGATGTCAAAACACCCACACACACACAAACACACAGTCAGCCGAGAAAAGACGAGACTCCATACCAGCAAACTTAATTGTTTCTGTTTCCAATTACAGGGTGTGCACAGAAACCACCCGGAGGTTCTGCTCTCTTCCGACACCCCACGGTCATGGTCAGTGTTTGACCACGGCGACGTCACACAAACAATATAACACTGTTCAGTTAATTAAAAGGTGAAGGGGGCAAGAGCCTTCAATATAATGGAAACAAACGTTATAGGCAGAGGTTAAAGGGTTCTACTCCCACGTAACCCAATAGCTACTGGTCGGCTGTGATCGATAGTACAAGCGTTTATGTTTGTTAGCGTCGGCTTTCAACCAGTGTCGTTAAGTGTAAACTGCACAGTCTTTTGTTCTAGAACGCGTAGTAAAGTGGTCTGCCGTGCTCTATCCTGCTTTTACGCCACTCTGGAACTGCATGCACAGCTTATCCAGAATACTGGGCTCCAGCAGCCATTCCCCTTCATGATCAAAAGTGAAAACATATACCAAATGTCACTGGATAAAGGGAAATTCTGTCTCGAGAGTTTCAAACCTGCAGGCGTCTTTTTGAATCCGTCGACTCTGACAACCTGCACGTATATTTTTATTTATTTATTTAAGCATTCTTATAAAACGCTTTTCCAGCTCAAGAGCTGCTCAAGGCGCTGCCCTACCCCCGTTGGGGTGCCGGGGGTTTCAGTATAAATAGTATCCCAACTTTCTGGAAATTTAGTGCTTTAAATTCCCACTGTCGCTGTCTTTCTCATTTGCTCTTTCTCATTCCTGCTCTGTTCTATCAATCTGCTATACTATCGTCTTCTTCGCTAGACCAGTCTTCTACCTTTTTTCTTGAAAATTCTTCCGGGACAAGACTCCTTATTTGTGTATGAGGTCTGTTGGATCAGCTTGGGAATATTGGACGCTTTCTGCCAGGTGGCCACTAGGGCTTCCTATATGATGTTATTATTTAGCAATGTAGGCATTTTATATGTATGTGTTTTGTTGATAATTTATAATGATGTTTGTATTCTATTTTGTTTTTGTAAACGGGGGTTCGATAAGTTGGGGTGAAGCCTCAGCCGTCCCCTGCGTGGGATGTCTTTATTGTAAAGTGACTGGCTGGTGGAGAGCTTTCGGTTTTACCACTAGGGTTGTTTCAGCAGATCTTTTATGCTGATCGGGGGTTGTCCGGTCCTGATTTGGCTCGGAAGAGTCCGCTGGACCTAAAGCAATAATAATGTAACGTAAGGCGCTGCCCGAAACTCTAACCACCCGAGGCGCCCACTTGCAACCTTTGGGCGCCTAGTCTGACGCCCAGGCGATTGAACACAATCCTGGGCGACCGGGAACGGGGAGAAGGGACCTAGTGCTTTGCTAGGTGCATTTGTATAGCCGGCACTCTCTTCTAGGACATGAGCGTCAGGATCTTTAAAGTCTATGCGATGGAATGAGTACGGGAACAGACTCGACTTTGGTTTATACCCTCATCCGAAGGAGTAGGGATGCAGTGTCTGAAGTTTGCTGTTAAATTTCAGGCCGTCAACCAGGTTTGAACTACTGACTGTACAGGCTGCAATGGTATCGCCTGGTATTTGAGCACACTGCATACACCACTGAGCCAACTACAAGGGACTAAAACACACTTTTATAACTGATGTAGTTAGAAAACCCCAAACCATCTTACTAGCTAAGTGGTTATAATGCTCAAGTGGACGCCAGTGAGAGAGAGAGAGAGAGAGAGAGAGAGAGAGAGAGAGAGAGAGAGAGAGAGAAAGAGAAAGAGAGAGAGGGGGGAGGCATAGACAGAGGAAGGGAGACAGAGACAGAGAGACACTGAGAGAGACAGAGAGAAAGAAAGAGCGAGACAGACAGACGAACAAATAGGGAGAGACAGAAAGAGAGACAGAGAAAAGAGGGAGAAAGACATAGATTTTCGATCAAATTTGGAGAAAAAAGTAGTGATTTAGTAAATTATCTTCCCTCATTGTCATTGCATGATTTTGAAAGGAAAAGAATGCATGAATTAGCATTTGGGGCATCTGACAATTAGACAAATTTGGTGGGCGCATAGTACAATTAGTTTTGTTGTGGGGCCGGGTAGCTCAGTTGGTAAGAGCGTCTTGCTAGTAACCGAAAGGTCGCTGGTTCGAATCCCGGATTGGTCAACGTGTGATCATATTATTTTCCCCTTTACCAACAACTGGCCCGCTGGTGTCAGTATAAATCGGTCCAGTAGTCACCTATATGCGAAAGTGTCGTGTGACTATAATCTACAAACAACAACAATTAGTTTTGTTTCTTTGTAAACCCAACCAAGGCGCCGCCAATCTTTTTCTTCTAAGCAACGATTTTATAATACCTTTCAGGTACCCGCAAAATAAACATAACCCTACATAAATTATCATTAAATGGCCACGTTCTTGTTTCGTTCATTATAATAAATGTTAATTATTTCATAATAATAAACGATTGGTGTTCAGCTATGTTATTGGTACAGGCATAGGGCTATAACAGTCAACGGAGCTAGAAAGAAAAGACCGAGAAGAGAACAGCAAGTGCTTAATCCTCTCCCTCAGCCAACCCTCACTTTACAGCCACTAGGTACTGTTTGTTGAGAGATCGCCGATCTGCAGATTAGACCATTGTTTATCGGGGCTTTAAAGAGACTGTATAGAGAAAACTGTTAAAAAAAGAAATTCAAAGCACTTTAAAGAGACTGTTAACGGAAAAGGTAAAAAACACAGCGGTTTCATTATCAAATTGCTTTGAAAGCGGCGTCTTTCCCTTTTTTGGGAACGTGAAATAAAAACTGTTCATGAAATAAAATTAAACAAAACTAAAATTAAAGGTAAAAGCTATAACAAACTTCTTTTTTTTTAAATTCTAGAGGGATAGTTTGGGAGAGGAGGATGGACATTTTCAAACAACACAACAACAAAATTCGAACGTGTAAATAATGGTCAGAAATAGGAGAAGGAGTGGGACACTTACGATCAAAGTAAGCTAGAAAATATGGACAGAGAGATCGAAGAAAATCAGAGAAAAAGAGAGAGAGCGAGGAAGACGAGAGAGAGAGAGAGAGAGAGAGAGAGAGAGAGAGAGAGAGAGAGAGAAGAGGAAGAAGAAGAAGCACGAACAACGACAATACGACATGAGTAGAATAATTTGAAAAAAAAAAATGTTACCTCCCCGAAAAAAAAATTATCACAAGTAGATGAGAATTACCAGGCTTTGAAACAAAAGACATTATGGTGGCAGAGCATGTTCAATAAAATTAATGCTACGGTCAACATTGTCCCTTGGGCGAACATGGGGAAAAAAACTACCAAAAGAACGAAGAATATAAAGCATGGAGATGAGGTGCTACAGAAGACTTCTGGGCATTTCCTAAAACCCAGCACATCACCAACGACGAAGTCCGACAGACCATCACACAAGCCATTGGGCAACACGATGACATGCTCACAGTGGTGAAGAAACGGAAACTCCGATGGTATGGCCACGTCACCAGAGCATCAGGCCTTTCAAAAACCATCCTGCAAGGCACGGTGCAAGGAGGCAGAAGAGGAGGAAGACCGAAAAAGAGGTGGGAGGATAACATTCGAAAAAAGGACTGGCTTGACACTGACCGAAGCCATGAGGGTTGCTGAGGACAGAGAAAGATAGAGTACGCTGGTTAAACGATTATCTGTGGTGCCTCTACGACCTTCGAGTTACGGGACAGGATAGGATAGGATAGGGGAAAAAAAAACCCGGAAATATAATTGTCACCGCCACGACTCTCTCCGGGCAGACGCCACAAACAACTTATTCACGCAGACAACCCAGAAAGAATGACAGTTTCCCGCAGACGCGAAGTGATGATAACACAACAATTATATATACAACTTTCAAGCTATTTATTCATTCATACCACACACTCATACACATACAACATTTACACATGAAACGAAGAAATGGTAATGAAACAATCAATGGGTCAATGGAACGATGCAATGGTTCGTGGGGTGATCGGGGGTCGCTAATCGACCAACGTCCTCGTATCGAACGTGCACAGCCAAAGTCCGAGGCACGCGTTCACAAACAGACAGGGGGGGTTGAGTGTAGGAGAGGGACAACACAAAACGGGCCCACCTGGCGAAATGCAGTCCCTGGTAAAGTCTCCTCAAAAGTATCCGCCCCCTTCCGTTGACGTCCAAACGAAGGAGCGTTGCCACCCGCGGTCGCCACTGACGATGATGTTGGAGTGATGATGGTGGCGCTGATAACGGGGGACGCGTGGACAATAACAGATGGCGATGTTGATGATGATGTTCGGTCCACCTGACCAAGTGTCGTCGTCGTCGCTGCCTCACGTTATCCAGCGACGAACTGGCGGATTGACGAACGTTGAGCTGCGAACTTCGAACTCGATCCTCGTACTCAAGCCTCGAATTCAATCCTCAACGACAATCCTCGACGACAGTCCTCGACGACAATCCTCGACGACAATCCTCGACGAACCTGTAACATGCTTGTCGCATCGTAAATGTCATGTTCACTTGATTCTGTCCCCCTCCCTCCATCACACTTACCCCCCCCCCACTCTCACTACGCTACTCCACTAAACTTCTGACACTTGAGGGGTCCAACTGCAGTCTATTTCCCCCGTCCTTGACTCTCTCTCGCTTTCTACTGTTATCGTCACTTGAAACAATTACATATCATACAATTCAATGAGATCATGAATGCATGAAATGAACGATGCTGCAAATGAATACATGTAACCATCAACACATTATTCATATCAAGCATCCCCAACAACAACAACAGCAACCACTCCCATCCCACCTTCATCATTCTCCCTCCTTCAGTCGCACACATCCTTCCTTCTGCCTCTCCTCAGTGCAACCATCTCATCCTCCTCCTGTCTCACACACAGCTATCATTCAACACCCCAACAGCCGGCCCTCGGTTATTGGCACAGTAAAGAAAAACCACCATTCACTCACCCAACGGTTCGCATGTAATTGCACCCCGTAGCCCTTCTCCACTGCCCTCCTACGAAAGTACATCCAATTAGGGTAATCCGGTAGTGCGTAGTTCTTGTAGTAGACAATACCTCGATACTACCTACCACACTACCACGGACTTGCTTTCCTACAGCTGCACTCCACCTGAGCGTATCACTTCAGAAATCAGCAATCTTTAAACTAGTATACTTCTCTGGACCAGATATTATTATTCGTTAATACCCGTCCCACCCTAATTCCAGAACACAGCAAAAACCACAGAGCACTAGACAAACACCGTCTACAACGTACTGCTGACAAACATGTTCTGACCATAGTGAGCAAATTCCTAAACTGGCTTAACCGGCATATGCTGTTTACCACGCTTTTCACGCTCCCGAGACAACAATAATCACGCATACAGCAACACGCAGTACCACCCCCGCCCTTATACTCTTCACACACAGACTACATGGCTTTCCTCACAGGCTGCCCTGTGACAATAATGTTATCTTAATATGGTTTGGTTAGGATATCCATCATAACATCCTCTACAAGATCATCCTATAGAAAATTGAGAAAGGCGGACTCGCCGAAGGGTAGTAGTAGTAGTAGTAGTAGTAGTAGTAATAGTAGTAGCAGCAGCAGTAGTAGTAGGGGTAGGGGTAGTAGTAGTAGTAGTAGTAGTAGTAGTAGTAGTAGTAGTAGTAGTAGTAGTAGTAGTAAAATTGTGTTTTACGTCTGTTACGTTGAAACGCGAACGAAAGTATGTCGGAAGCGTGTACGATAGATCTAATCGTTTCGATTTGCGAAGTATTCAATAATGGAGTCTATTTACCTTTGATTTGAGTTTGCATTGTTGTTAGGAGTGGTTTTGTATAACGTTGATGATTTGCGTTAGTCGATATTATTTGAGAATCTTCTGGATATGCGTGTTTACTCTTGATAGAAATTTCCCGATACATGTCGAAGCAAGAGGTCGTTCTGGAAGATATAAAAATATGTATTGACGTAAGTCAGTGATGACGATCTTTTATTCGATTGGTGGCAGTGCGTCATTTCTACATTGTTCGAAATTCTTCCGGAAGAGAGAGAGGTTATTTAATCGTGTGCCGAGTTGCTGTTGAGAGAGAGTAAAGTTGTTGATAGTGATTTGGAAGTTGCTGTGAAAGTTGTTGAGTTGAATTGAGAATTGTATGCAGTTGTTGATGTGTGCTGAATAAAAGTGGAAAACTTCATACGTCGACTTTGTGACTTGTATGCTGTTTGGACGGGCTGTGTGAATAAACGAATCTGAGTTACACCCTATCAGGAATTCAAGCATCGGGGCTGAATCAGATACTGATAGAAAACACCAACATCAAACGGAGTGTAACATTTTGGGGGTCAAGCCGCGATTCACGCCATAGCCAAGGGTTCAACTGCTACAACAAGCGAGTCAACGTTACGAGAGGCAGTCATCGAGGGTAGCCGCCAACGAGTTGCGTCGAGAGGGGCCAACATACTGGGACTACATCACCGATAAGTTCGGGTTGACTGCAAGGGCGTGTAGTCGCCGAAGAGTTGCTTCGTGAGCGAACAACAGAGCGGGACTACGTGGCTGCCGCAGGACTACGTCGAGGGACAGTCTCGGAGCTACATCGCCAGTGTTACGGAGAGCGGCGAGCGGACGTCGCGTCTACTTCAGCACAGGAGCGTATACATCAACACCAGCGTGGTGCAGCGTCGCATACGACGAGGACAGCGGGGCCTGCGTCAGCGAAGGCGACTAGTGACAAGCATCAGCGCTACTGCAGAAAGCGTGCTGTTCTAGAACAGTCTAGAAAGGTACAGCACAGTCAAGAACTTTCCAGAAAAAAAAGAACTCTACAGTCAAGAACTTTCTAGAAAAAGAACATTCCAGAAAAGAACTTTCCAGAAAAGCATTAAGATGGCTGACTTCTGGCAGAAAGGGATTGCACTGAATCTCAAAGGCAAACAGCTGACGGAGTACGTCAAGTCCCAGGAGAGAATACAAGAAAGAGAATTAGAAGAGCAGCGTCGCCGTGAAGAAAGAGAATTAGAAGAGCAGCGTCGCCGTGAAGAAAGAGAATTAGAGGAGCAGCGACGCCGAGAAGAAAAGGACGAACAGCGTCGCCGAGAAGAAAGAGAAGACCGGCGTCAAGAAAGAGAATTAGAGGAACAGCGTCGGCGTGACGAGATGGAAGAGAGACGATTAGAAGCTGAGCGTCAATACCAGCTAGAGTTGGCGCGTATCCAGAACAATCAGCATGCGCCACAAGCCACCAACGACCATACGGCTCCAAAATTGCCAGCTTTCGTCGACGGGAAGGACCAGATCGACAGCTATCTGGCGAGATTCGAAAGGTTCGCTGAAAGCTCTAACTGGCAACCTCAAGACTGGGCAATTCGACTGAGTGCACTTCTGACGGGGCAAGCTCTCGAAGTTTACACCAGACTGTCGAACGATGACGCCAAAAACTACGACGTCTTGAAAGAGGCCCTGTTGCAGTGCTACAACTTTACAGAGAAGGGCTACCGTAAACGCTTCCGTGAATGCCGGCCTAAGTCAGACGAGACGCCAAAGCAGTTTGTGGAGCGCCTGTCGTCATATCTACACAAGTGGGTGGAGTTATCAGGCGAAATGAAGTCTTACGACAGTCTCCATGACCTGATCGTGAAGGAACAATTTCTCAATGCCTGTCACAAGGACCTAGCGACCCACTTAGAAGAACAAAAGCTGCAGACGCTTAAAGATGTGACTGAGGCTGCTGAAAGATATCTCATCGCTCATGGGAAGACCCTGGGGCCACCCAGCGCGACGAAACATTTTCAGAAGACTGGAAACCATGGGAACCAGATCCAGGGGAGTCAGACGAGCCAGAGACATACTGACTCCACGCCACCTTCCAGGGAAGGGCAGTCAAGAGGCTGTTTCACCTGCAACGCTACAGACCACAGAGCAGCTAATTGTCCTCAAAACAAAAGTAGCGGACAGCGGAGCAGTACGGACAACGCAGCGGCGGGCAACCGGCAGAGGCGGTTCTCCAATCAACGGCAAACCAGTAGATCTGACCATCAAGTGTGCGGCGGGAGCGTCATTCTTCCGAGTGAGACCGAGCGCACAGCTACCCCTGCGGACGTGCAAGAGTGCATGACTGATGGCCAACTCCTCCTTGCCAACGGGAAATCCATCCCCGTCGTCGCCAGCGCAGCTGTGACCGTACAGAACATGCCTGTTTCCAAGGGACGCGTCGGAAATCATGAAGTGACTGTTTTAAGAGACTCTGGCTGCAGTGGGGTCATCGTCAGAGAAGACCTAATCGCTAAAGAACAGTTCACTGGCGATTCAAAATGGACACTTATGGCCGACAGCAAATGTGTGAGAGCGCCAGTTGCAAAGATTCAAGTCAAGCACCCCTTTCTACATAGGCGAAGTCGAAGCGGTTTGCCTGAAGAAGCCGCTGTACGATTTGATGATCGGGAACATCGACGGCGCGAGACGACCCGACGACCCCGATCCAGAGTGGAGTCCTGCCTCAACTCAACACGTCGAAGTTGTGGAGGAGGATCCATTGCCGTTTCCCGATGGAGACCTTACAGAGCTGCTACGGGACAATGTGGTTACTCCGGCTCAGCCCTGCCGACCAGAGATCGTCGGTGCTGTTACTACCAGAGCCCAGGCCAAGAGAGACAAGACGTCTACGCCACTGAAGGTCGCCGACAACTCAAAAGCTGCCATCGTGGACAGAGATAAGCTGATCCAGCTCCAGGAAGCTGATAGCACTTTAAACAAGTACAGGAACCGCCAAGACCACGTGACCAAGGGCAGTGGCACGGTCTATTTTGAGGTGAAGGCCAAGATCCTGTATCGAATCTTCCAGCACCCGAGGGTCAACGGAGGGAAACCACTACGTCAAGTCTTGGTACCATTACCCCTAAGGCGCCAGGTGATGGAAGTAGCGCATGACTCAATCATGGGAGGTCACCTGGGCATCAAGAAGACGTCGGATAGAATCCAGGCGGTATTCTACTGGCCAGGACTTCACGCGGACGTCAGCCGTTTCTGCCGATCATGTGACATTTGCCAGAAGACCATACCTCGAGGAAGGGTCCCTAAAGTGCCAATGCAGAGAATGCCTCTGATCGACCGACCTTTCAAGAGGGTGGCCTTAGACTTAATCGGCGAAATAAGACCTCCGAGTGAAGAAGGTCATCGATGGGTACTGACTTTGGTGGACTATGCGACTCGGTACCCAGAAGCAGTGCCTCTGAAGAAGATTGACACTGAGACTGTTGCAGAGGCACTGGTGGACATGTTCAGTAGACTTGGAGTGCCTGAAGAAATTCTGACAGACCTTGGGACGCAGTTCGTCTCTGACTGCATGAAGGAGGTCAACAGACTGCTGAGCATCCGGCATTTGACTACGACACCCTACCATCCGATGTGCAACGGGCTTGTCGAGAAGTTCAATGCTACGCTGAAGTCCACCCTGAAGAAACTGTGCAGCGAGCAGCCCAGACAATGGCATCGCTACATCAACGCCCTACTTTTCGCCTACAGAGAAGTACCGCAGGAGTCCACCGGCTTTTCTCCGTTCGAGCTGCTGTACGGAAGAACCATCCGAGGGCCGATGCACATCCTAAAAGAACTGTGGACGAAAGAAGTAGACACCCCAGAGGTGAAGAACAGCTACCAGTACGTGTTTGAGCTACGGGAGAAGCTGGAGCAGACACTCGAGATAGCCAGAGAAAACCTGAAGAAGTCCCAAGACTGTGGAAAGCACTACTACGATCGTAGGGCTGTGAACAGGAAGTTCAAACCTGGCAACAAAGTGCTGGTGCTGCTACCTACCGATCACAATAAGTTGCTGATGCAGTGGAAAGGCCCGTACGAAGTGGAGACTGTGGTGGGAATCAACGACTACAAGGTGAAGGTCGGCCAGCATTCCAAGATATACCACGCCAACCTCCTTAAGCTGTACGTGGAAAGGCCATCAGAGACTGTGCACGCAGCCACAGCAGCTGTGACCGACGACAGCTTTGACAGCGAAGAACTGTTGGAACTGGGAGACTTCCACAGCAAAGAAGGCATCGATGATGTTAAACTAGGACCAAGCTTGACGGAAGGTCAAAAGTTGGAGCTCAAGGACCTTATGGGCGAGTTTCCCCACAACTTCAGCGATGTCCCTGGCTCTACAACTTTGGTCGAACACGAAGTCCACCTCACTTCGAATATCCCTGTTCGATCCAAGCCCTTCCCGATCCCTTTCAAGGCCCGTGAATCCTTGAAGAAAGACATCGATGAGATGCTGAAGATGGGCATCATCAAGGAGTCCAGTTCCCCCTACGCGTCCCCTGTCGTGGTCGTGAAGAAGAAGGACGGGAGCAACCGAGTATGCATCGACTACAGGAAGGTTAATAAGATCACCGTCTTCGACCCTGAGCCGATGCCTACCGCAGCAGACCTCTTCCGCCAATTATCGGGGAGTAGAATCTTCTCAAAGATTGACCTCAGCAAAGGTTATTGGCAAGTCCCCGTGCGTCAACAGGACATACCAAAGACTGCTTTTATAACCCCTGATGGGACGTACGAGTGCCTAAGGATGCCCTTTGGCATGGTCAACAGCGGAGCTACCCTGAAGAGAGGGATGAAGAAGATGCTCAAAGGGATGGACAATGTCGTGTGTTACTGGGACGACCTGCTAGTCCACACTCGCACCTGGGAAGAGCATCTGCAGACCTTGAAGGAGCTGTTTCACCGTCTCACAGAAGCCAACCTGACCGTGAGACCCAGTAAGTGCATTCTGGGGACTGACAACGTAGACTTTATCGGCCATTCGCTGAAAGAAGGACAAAAGGGGCTTCTACTAGAAAACGTCACCAAGATTCTGAACGCTCCACGTCCCCAAACCAAGAAGCAGGTGCGGTCTTTCCTGGGGTTGGCTGGATACTACAGGGAGTTTGTACCAAACTACTCCGCCATCACAGCACCCTTGTCGGACCTGGTGCGGAAAGGCTGTCCAAACCAAGTGCAGTGGGGACCGTCTCAGGAGAGGGCATACCAGACTGTGCGCGACCTCCTTTCGAAGGATCCGGTGCTACGACTGCCTGACACTTCCAAAGAATTCGTCTTAAGAACAGACGCAGCGGGACGAAGGCATCGGCGCCATACTGATGCAAGAACACGAAGGGAAACTATTTCCGGTCAGTTACGCCAGCAAGAAGCTGTCCAGGGCTGAGAAAAATTACTCGACCATGGAGAAAGAGTGCCTTGCCATCATATGGGGAATCCGGAAGTTCGAACTGTACCTTCAAGGAGTGAAGTTCGTGCTACAGACTGATCACAAGCCGCTAACTTACTTGAACTCTGCCAAGTTTGTGAACAGTCGGATCATGAGATGGGCTATGTACTTGCAGAACTTTAACATGCGAGTAGAATCTATCAAAGGATCGGACAATGTTGGTGCGGACTTCCTCAGCAGAGTGTGTGAGTAAAGAACATTGACTGTGTGGATGAACTGTGAACATTGACAATATCCAGATAGACTTGAAGATGAAAACCATTGACTCTGTGTAGATAAGCTGAGCGCAATTACAGTATTCAGAAAGTTTTAAATTAGTTTCAGTTGTGGACTTTGTTTGTGCATTACGTTTCAACGTTGTTGAAAGAAATTGGGTAAATTTCTTCTTGAGTGGGGGGTTATGTTACGTTGAAACGCGAACGAAAGTATGTCGGAAGCGTGTACGATAGATCTAATCGTTTCGTTTTGCAAAGTATTCAATAATGGAGTTTATTTACCTTTGATTTGAGTTTGCATTGTTGTTAGGAGAGGCTTTGTATAACGTTGATAATTTGCGTTAGTCGATATTATTTGAGAATCTTCTGGATATGCGTGTTTACTCTTGATAGAAATTTCCCGATACATGTCGAAGCAAGAGGTCGTTCTGGAAGATATAAAAATATGTATTGACGTAAGTCAGTGATGACGATCTTTTATTCGATTGGTGGCAGTGCGTCATTTCTACATTGTTCGAAATTCTTCCGGAAGAGAGAGAGGTTATTTAATCGTGTGCCGAGTTGCTGTTGAGAGAGAGTAAAGTTGTTGATAGTGATTTGGAAAGTTGCTGTGAAAGTTGTTGAGTTGAATTGAGAATTGTATGCAGTTGTTGATGTGTGCTGAATAAAAGTGGAAAACTTCATACGTCGATTTTGTGACTTGTATGCTGTTTGGACGGGCTGTGTGAATAAACGACTCTGAGTTACACCCTATCAGGAATTCAAGCATCGGGGCTGAATCAGATACTGATAGAAAACACCAACATCAAACGGAGTGTAACAACGTCTTAAGACACGAAGTGGTGTTTTTGGGACAATTAATTTAAAATTAAACTAAGAGTATAAAAAGAATGCAAAATCTCATCTTTTAATGTGAGGTGTTACAAAAGCACTGAACTGAACTTTAAAAAGTACAGATAAACAAAGCTAAATTGTATTAACGGGGATCGTACATTATACAATGTTTTAAAATTATTACATCTAAATTCTGGTTGCTCTAAAAATTACAAATATGATCACGATGATGATGGCGATGAGGATAAAAAAAAGACGATGATGATGATGATGATGATGATGATGATGATGATGATTTGTTACTCTAACTAGAAGGGCATAGCCCATATGACTCACATGCTCTTTACCTCTCATGCATGTCTAATCAAATATTGTTGCATACTATAGGTTAAATAAACAGCCATTCCACTGTACGATGACATATTTTTTGTATGTTTTTGCAAGGTCTTAAATTACCTAGACCTTCAAGATCAACGCAAAAAGGGTACATAATTATATGAAAGATCAAGCTATTATCTCTAAACAAGCCTACAACAATAATACAAGTTTGAACTTTATACCTCTAATAGTTTAGGGTCAATGCTACTTCAAAGTACCGTACCGATTGGAAGGTGGGGTGGAAAAATTTAATCATGGTGATGATCAATCCTATTTTGCAATGGTGGTTAGGCCTACTTTATTGTGTATGGTCACGGGTACTTACCTTTTGTAGTTTGTGTGCTTTTTGTTCTGTCGGCCTTGAGTGTTTGCGTCGCCTTGGCTCGTTGTAATTTGTTGTGGTCTCGCTCTCTTTTGATTTTTGAAAGCAAATTCAAATTGCATTGTTTTCCAGCAGCATGCGAGGTCAAATTAGACGAATTCAGATCTATCCAATCTTTTTGTGACGCCATTTTGCGTGTGTCTCGTGTGCCATGCACCAATCGCGAGAGTCCTGCCGACGTCATTTCAGAAAAGGATTTCCCTACCCATAATTCCCCTGGGTTTTGAAGTTTCTAAAAAATTATTATTTTAGGCCGACGACGCTCTATGGAGCGCAAAGCATGTAAAGGGAAGCAACCGGTTGTACGCGCACGTCGACAGAGACATAGAAGGGAGATACTAACTTGTTAGTTGATATACTTGTGGTGTATCTCATTGATAACTATCATGCATCAAAGAATCATAAGTTCAATATTAAAAATCTAAAACAAAAATTGAAATTTTGTGAAAAATGATCTTTGCGATGAAATGCATTTGTGCACACTCTAGACCTCGATTTATACTCTCATCAGATGATGTTGATGACGGCGTCGTCGAAGTTGACGATCTGTGACGATGTAGATGAAAAGAGAGAGACTAGGCCACCTCGGAAAAAGTTTCTATCGGGTCACCGCCCGACGGACCGACTCAAACAACCAAGGAGCCTACACTTCACGGAAAGCTCTCTGAACCAACTGCCCAACCAACTGCCCTTAAGAGGCTCTAAAGAGGGCCTACTGTACAGCATGAGCGAAGCGAGCGCGCATAATCGATTATTTTTTATGTAAGGGAAAGAACCCCGACCATGGAATTCTTTTTTTAAAGTCACGTGATTGGTCAGCTGATCTCTCTTGCTTTTCAACAGTCACTCGCGTCGTCTGCCACTAGTAAACAGCGTCTGCTTCCAACAAGACGCGTGGTGGTGGAAATTAGAATTACCGACAAAAATTTACACTTCCTTATCAAGATGTCAGCTACAGATCCAGCCGATCCTACCAGCAAAATGTCTCCCAAAGTACGAGGTGTGGATATAATGCGAGACCCGCTTCTCAACAAGGTAAGATTGCTCTTTTTTGTCGAGCTGTTTTTGTTGTGTTTTTTTTTCTTTTTTTTTTTCCTCCATATTCTGCGGCAGAGAATTTTAGATTTTGTTCTCCGCGAGTAGCATGGAACAGATTTTGCTTGACTGCCTTGCACGATTATATTTTTGTGAAATTTCTGACAGGATGTTGCTACGACATTCTTTTTGTACCTCTTTCCATTCACGAGTATTCGTAAATGTTGATTTATTTCAAAGCAGATGCTAACCTACCAAAGCTAATGTGGCTTAGAAATCTGGGTCAGATTCCTAGATTTGTAATTGTATCCTGTACGTGAAAGTGTTTATTTTAGTTCTAGGTTTTGAGCAATAATATTATTCATGTGTGTATTGTAAGCTTAATGTAATGTAGCTGTAAGGAATACATGTAGCAAATACATGTAGCAAATTCATTTAGCAAATACATTTAGCAAATACATTTAGCAAATACATGTAGCAAAATACTGAGTCATAAACATAGGTTTTACAAGATCTTGAATCTTGAATCTAAAAACGTAGTTTGATCAATCCTGTTTGGAAAAGATGAAACATGTAATTAACCACAACGTTTTTGGATTAAAAGACAGAAGCAAACCTAATAAATCTAGGGAGATAAAACCTAGATCGATTTGTTTTTTGTTTTGATGCATACAAGTTTGCATCATTGTTCTTGGCATTCTGGAGAAGAAAAAAAAATCTCCACAGTTTTCCCCAGTATCACGACGGTTCTATTATGTTCTCCAGTATGATTCTAGCTAAAGCGAAGGCCAGTGTGGCCGAACTTCGCACTCAATTATTGGTCTTTATAGTTCATTACCCAAAAACCAAGAACAGGCTTCCTGGGGTTAATAGACCCACAACCTAGTCTTTAGTTCATAATTGATCGATTCTGACTGGAACTGTGTGCTTTTGGGGACACACTAAAGTACCAGACTTTGAACCTGTCCATTGGCCTATGCCATGAAACAGGTTGAAGCATAGGCCTATTAGTTCGCTCACTAGTCTACTCACACAGGCGCATGCACCTGGACACGCGAGCGCTGTGTCCATGAAGCGTCGCCCACTGGTAGAGACCCAGAGAGAGAGAGAGAGAGAGAGAGAGAGAGAGAGAGCGTATTCCATCTTTCTCTGTCCTCAGCAACCCTCATGGCTTCGCTCAGTGTCAAGTCAGTCCATTGTGGTGCTTAAGCCATAAACAATGCAATACAAAGCAAACCAACACTGCACAGCACAACACAACACAAAACAAAACAATACAACTTTATTGTCCGACAAAAATCTTTATTGTTTTTTTTCCCAGTGACGGAAAAATGATCGTTTCAAAGGTATTGTATACCTGATAGATCTCTGACATTGAGTATGGTGGTTTTCCTACACTAAACCCTGGTTATTTGCCCGATCTCTTCCTTCTTCTAGTTTTCTATTATTGCATTCTCAGTGTAGACACAAAAATAAACTATTCTGCTCTTTTTCCCCAAACGCAGGGTCTGGCCTTTACCCTCCACGAAAGACAGCTGCTAGGCATCCATGGCCTGATGCCGCCAGTTCTGCTGACCCAAGATCAGCAAGTCTTCCAGATTATGCAGGTATTCTTAGTTACAAACCAGTCTACGGCTAAGTATCCATTTGGCAGCACATAAGACATGGCGGGTGCTAGAGATCACGCGAGAGGTGAGAGAATAACTAAAGAATGCTCTGCTGTCCTGCGTGGTGGGTTAAACATAAACCTTAGCTGGAAAAGCGATTGTTTCAAATGGCGACGGAGCTTAAAACGTTTCGTTCCTCAGTATTGGCTAGTGCTATGTGTTCATAGCTCTTCACTGTTATCAGCATCAGCACCAATTAGCCCTACCTGATCGAGTCTTTCTTGTCGCTGGCCTTCGTAAATATACTGTGAGCTGACTTTGTATAGTATTATGATATTCTTCTATTGCTTTCGATTTGCATTTGTATTTTTCATGTATTATAGTATGACTGTTTTCTCAGGGCCATAGTTTATAGTGTCAGATTTATGAGTAGAGAGAAATAATTAACCATAATAATAATGCAAGTTGGTGTCAGTCAGTGTACTGTACTAACAATAGCGTCTAACGATGCATACGCCCCAAGACGCTCTAGAATCACTTACTACATCTACCTATAATGACAATAGCCTACGCTGTAACTATTCAGGATGTATGTAAACAAGGATGTTGTGGAATTGCTATATCACAGCAACCTGCTATCTCACTTCAGTTAAGCGACACAAATGACGCAACCGCGGAAAGAAGACAGGATAGAGACTACAAATATCCTTGTCGTGTTCATGACCGATTAGATTTTACATCCTATTACGGCTTCACCGCACTTTCATTACCAAAAAATATGAAAAAATCTAATACACAAGGATAAGATCAAACTTGATCTAATTTAAAATAAGGGTTAACTCAGAATGTCTCATTCAATAGGGGGATCCTGGTTCGATCTTCGGTGGTGACATATTTGTTTGTTTTTTCTCTCATGGGCGTCAATTCATATAATGACTCTTTATAAGGTCCTGTACCCTCCCTCCCTCCACCCTTTACCCTCACGCCCCATCTTTCTTTTCCCATACCCCACACACTCTCCCCTTTCTCCATGTGTCGCCTTAGCAGCACGTTAAAGAACGTAACCAGTCTGTTAAAAGTAAAGGCGACAGGTTCAGATAAACATTAACATACACTGATCGATCAGGGCAGCTCAGTGGACCATCGGGTTAGACAGTGCCTACGATGCAGCAAACGGCCGTCTTGAGTTTGAGTCTGATTTCGACCACAGCTTTGAACAGCTCTTTGAACTGATAAATGCGATATTTAATAACAGAAACGTTGCTTTTGGTTTAAAGAATAGGCTGTACACAACTGTCACGTTTTAATATTACATTCACCATCAGTTTGCTTCCTGAACCATAAGTCAACCTATTATTCGGTTGTTTGTAGTGCTTGTTATGCTGCATCATTAGCCATGTAGGGTAAATGGTTCGTTCGTTTGTTTTACAGAATTTCTATAGGTGGGAGGATAACCTGGATCGCTACATCTACCTGATGGGTCTGCAGGACCGTAACGAGAAGTTGTTTTACCGTGTGGTCACAGAACACGTGGATCTCATGATGCCCGTTATCTACACTCCCACTGTTGGGCTGGCTTGCCAAAAGTTTGGCATGATCTTCAGGAAACCAAGGTAACTATAACTCAAGCTAAGACTGTGTATGACGGACGGCAGAAATTAAACATAAGCTAAAAAAGAAAACCACTCCTTACGGCTGTCATTCCTACCACCAATATAAATACTGGAAAACATTCATTCATAGGTCAAGATAGATCTATTATGTTTGGCAAAGCCAATCCGTTGTAGTTTAAAACACAATGTGATTCAATACGTTCCAAAATCCAAAACACAATTTAAACTAGGATCTTGGTGATGGTGTAGGAGAGAGAAGAACTTAAAAGGATTTTTCTTTGTCATTGGATGGGGAAAGGAGCAAAGGTGTCAGTGTGTGCCTGCACTCTCTGGCGTGTGTTGAGGCAACACTTCCCGTATTAATAAACCAACCCGATCCTGATTTGGCTCGGAAGAGTCCGCTGGACCTAAAGCAATAATCATGTAATGTAATTATAAACCAACAGTGTAAAATGCTATTCAGATAACGCTTACTGTGCACCAGATGTGTTACGTAAAATAAATAAAACGAAGTTTACCATTTTAATGCATAGTCTCAACTTCAATCGTGTGTGTGTGCGAGCACTGAATAACAAAAACTGGTATTTACTTAATTGCTATGGTCTCTGTTTTAACAACATTGAACGTGGCAGGCCTACTTTAAAAAAAAAACACAAAAAACACTGAACTCTGAAGCCCAATAATATTGAACAACACAGAATGGAAAATACACGATCGCAAGAGCATGGCGAAATAAGTCATGACTAAAGAGATTGCTATTGTTATTGGGCCTTTGGCATTCCTACCATGTTTGACTTAAGTCCTAAATCTTAAGGGGGCACCCATAAACTAATCGCATGCTGAAAATACAGAAGTGAAGAGCAAGTTTTGCGCAAGCGCAATGAACAAACCAGCCCACACTTTGAGCCACGGAATTGTATTCCATGCTTATAGCATAGTGAAGAAGACGCAACAAATTATAAATATATATTATGTAGGGGAAGCAGAGTAAAAATGGTAGTCCAAAAGTTAACAGTAACGATGACTTGGCATGATTCACCAAACTTCCAAACAACCTTTCATCGACTGACCAAGCCTGAATGCATTTTATCCTAAAACGCAATGAATAGATGCTGAGATGCTATCCGAATCATGGAGATTATTGTGTGGCAATACTTTACAGTCAGCTCACACTACTGTACAAAGTTATTGCATGTAATTTTATAGTTATAAATTGCGTTTCAATGCTTGTAACATTTTATTAAGCAAAATCATTCAATATGATATAATGACGCTATTCTAATTTAATGGCAGCACCTTTTCGCATATCTGTACAAAATCAGCTCACAACTGTGTCGTTAAAATAAACTACATGTACTAACAGTGTTTACATTTTGCACTTGTCTACTGTTTTGAAAAGATCGGCTAGCTGTTCACACATTATTTCTCATTGTTATAGGGTAATAAAAACAATTGTATGATGTTTTTTATTGAAACATACATCTCATAATGTTTTGTTGTTGTATTGGAATAAATATTTGTATCTCGGAGTTATTCATCTGGATGTTTTATACGTGTTAAGTGATGTGACATAGTTTCTTGATCTGCAACATGGTAATTTTGTATGGTATAAGATAATTAGTATTATGTTATTTAGTTTAACATTATGTTATTTCAATAGGGTTTTTTTGCTTGCTTTTTATGGTGGACCTTATATCTGTTTATGATAATAATGTTATTTCCTTCTTATCTATCTTTTGGAGAGAGAGAGAAGAGAGAGAGAGAGAGAGAGAGAGAGAGAGAGAGAGAGTGAGAGATAGAGAGAGTGTGAAGGCGAGAGATATTATGAATATTAGGAAGGAGAGAGAGAGAAGAGAGAGAGAGAGAGAGAGGTGTCGAGAGGAGAGAGTGAGAGTGTTGTGTTATTGTCATCTAATATGAATATTATGAATATCTTGTATTAGGAAGAGATAATATGAATATTAGGTTTGTTAACTGGTTGTATTTTAATAGTCATTTTAGGAAAGTCTATTTGTTTTTTTTTTTTTTGGTTTGTTTTAATGTGGATTTAATCTTAGTTCTGTTAGGTTCGACGATAATAACAGTAATAGAATAATGATAATCGAATCGAATCTTGACTTGGATTATAGTCTCTCTCTCTCTCTCTCTCTCTCTCTCTCTCTCTGTCTGTCTGTCTGTCTGTCTGTCTGTCTGTCTGTCTCTCTCTCTCTCTCTCTCTCTCTCTCTCTCTCTCTCTCTCTCTCTCTCTCTCCTCCCTCCTCCCTCCCTTACAGACTGAAAGATTAGACTGTATCATTAGTTTAAAATCTTTATCCCTAATAAAAAAAAGAGTTTCAAAAAGTTTCAAGTTTGAAAAGTTTCCTATATTCTTGACGAAAGTGGTATTGACAGTGAGACCAAAATTTATATAGAATACATTGGAGAAAAGTGGACCGGAGTTAACGGGAAAAGTTGGGAGGGTATACACTTTAGTTCAGTTGAACCTGACTGGGAAAACCATTTTAATATTAGTAAGTTTTGTACGGGATGTTAAACGGTGCGCATCAAGCATAGAACATGGGGCTCCTCATTTGCAATGAATCTGAGGAGTGGGCTCACTTCCATTTTAAAATTTTTAAGGATTTTTTTTCACTCCTTGTTAAGCGTTTTAAGGAGTGGAAAAAAAAACGATGGACAAAAGGTACGCACACACTTTTTACAAGTCAACATGCACACGTCATGCGCACATTCATACCAGTGATTCCTTAAACTATGACGTCACTTCCTAAGCATAGCGCTACAAATTATGAGCTTTGTGATTGGTTGATAGTGCAGAAGATAACTTTTTTTTTTTTAAAATAGCATTGCCGTGCTAAGTTTAGATATGATTCTTACCGAAACAGTAATACTAAATACTCTTGTAAGAAGCAGCTGTTTGTCAAACACGCTCTCAAAACAAAAAAAGTCTTTTTGCCTCGCTTAACGTAGCGCTCACGATCTTATTCTGTGGTCCTGATTCGGCTCTTGGCAGTCCGCACACGGAATATCTAATCTAATTTATAGCTCACGATGTTTTCGCGCCGTAGATGGGTTTTTCATGTGTGTTTTCCGCACCACTTTAACATTTAAGACGTACTTCTCACGCCTGATCGGCGACTCTGTGGTGTGATTTTGAGGGTATAAGGCGTGATTACGCCAGATCTCAGCGTAATTGGAAGTCCTTATTAGATACTGGCAAATTGGGCAATATGTAACACCCATGGACCCAACTTCAATCCAAAATTCAAATCAAATCCAATATCCAGTATACGGCGCACAACTCCTTGCAAAAAATACGTGCTCTGGGCGCTGACAAAAACATCCAATCAATGGATTCATACCTCAGTTTCTACAGCTAACACACATCACGCAGGCGTCATTATGTGATCAAACAGCGCTGCGTTGTTATCAATATGTCGGTATTGGTCAAAACCAATTTCATGGACAATTTGTGTCACTCAGTGACATAATTTCTCATGGCCGAATACTTGTACTTTATCGTTTAACGCTACATTAAGCACCTGGGTGTAATAATACCATTTGTTATAGTTTAACTAGCATTGTTGGCTGTATCTGTTTTCCCAGGATGCGAGTTACAAAATTAGCATGGTCAAAATATCAGTTTCATTGTATTTTTCTGTTGCTCTGTGGTGCTGTAATGCCATTATTTTTCCGCCCCTCGCCTTCTTTCTTTCCCGTGTGCACGCACCAGACAAGTCTGCGCAAATATTATGTGCTTATAATATTTAAATCTGTATGTTGCAGAGGTTTGTACATCACAATTCATGATTTGGGGCACGTCCAGGGTATCTTCTGCAACTGGCCTATAGAAGATGTCAAGGTGGGTCTTTGTTGTACACACACTTTGAAATTATAATATCATCATGACCATTCCTTGTTGTACGATATTATTATAAATCAGAGGGGATAAATCATCGCCAGTATAATCATGTGATTCTATCATACCAAGTAAACGAATTGTTCTCATGTGGTTCAGCAAATAGCTGCTCTAGGCTCTGACCGAAATCAGGATGGAACTCACCCAGGACGCTGCCTCGCTGCATCCTGCGCATTGTCTAACACTCACAACCACCCTGAGCAGCCTATTCGTGCACGTTTATTGAATCATGTTACCTGTACTTTTTGACAAAATGACAGTACTCCTAACGTGCCCCTAAAGTGACAGGGATGTCAGGAGACAGTATCGAAAAAAGAAACCATTGATTTTATATGGATTAAAATGTCTTATTTGTCCAGGCCATAGTGGTGACAGACGGAGAGCGAATCCTAGGGCTGGGTGACCTGGGTGCCTTTGGCATGGGTATACCTGTAGGCAAGCTTGCTCTGTACACAGCTCTGGCTGGCATCAACCCCAAGCAGTGTCTACCAATACTCATCGACGTCGGCACAGATAATGACGTAAGCAAATTTGATCTCGGAAACACGGGTGATCAGATATTCTCCGTTTGACATACAGATCACACAGCCTTATACTGTTATCAGTACCAATTTTGTGGGTTAAGAATAACTCTTCTTCCATTGAATTATCACGACAATCATAAAGCAATAAACGCCAGTCAGTTCAGCACTAATAACCATCAAATAAGCAGTGAACATCAAATATTAAACCAGTCAGTTCTGCAGCCTACATCTGCACTATGCACTAAATAACAAACCAGGCGTTCAAGGGTATAGACAGCTGCATATACGGCATCCAAGGTTAACAGTCTAGAACTGCATCAGGTATCAAAAATAAAAAAACAGACATTTAAACTCAAAGTCGCCAAAAAGAAACATACACGTTTTGTCGAATTTCGATCGACTGATCATATCAAACATGCTGCAAAGCGGCTTGTATTAACACAAGCCAATCTCACTTTAAAGGTATGGATAACTTAGAGTAAATTAAAATTAAATGTAAATACATGTGGATAAGTTATAAATAACTGAATATTAAAGAGGTATGGATAATTTAAAATACTTTGAGTATAAAAGAGTATTAGGATTTGTACAGTTTTGATTTGTTTCCAGAGTGTTCGTAACGACCCTCTGTACATTGGGCTGAAGCAGAAGCGAGAGAGAGGAGAGAAATACGACCAGCTCATTGAAGAGTTTATGCAAGCAGTAGTAAAAAGGTAAATGACCAACAAACAAGAAAAAACATATCTAGGGTTACAAAAGCGCCTGGAACTGAACCAATTTTAGAATACAGCACAAATATTTTAAATATTGTATTATAAATGTAGGCCTACTACTGACAAATGTTAGTAGGCAATGGCCAGCAGGTCAATGATGGAAAAGAAACTATTGCTTCTCATGTGTATACACTCTTAATCGAATGCATTAATTAAGCATCAGACGACAAATGATTCTGTTTGCACGATACAATAAAAAATCACTGCTCCCAGGTAACATCAGATTTAACAGTAATAGCCGTATCTCATTGCTAGTAGCTATTGGGCTGTTATCACAGCAAACGAGATATTTATGCGGGTACGGTCAATCTTTGACTTACGCCAATAACTGTTGGTAATCACAAGTAATGACCACTATATTGTGTTGTTATAAGAAAACTTAACTATTTTTGCAGGTATGGCCAAAACTGCCTGATACAGTTTGAGGACTTTGGCAATAACAACGCTTTCAGACTGCTACAGAAATACAGGGACCACTACTGCACATTCAACGACGATATTCAAGGTATCCACAGCCCTGAGAATGTTCGAGTTGCTTGGATATTTGCGGAATAAAAGATCATCATCATCATCATCATCATCATCATCATCATCATCATCATCATCATCATCATCATCATCATCATCATCCATCAATCCATCAATCATTATCATCATCCACCCATTGCACCACGGTACCAGCGCACTCAAGATACACCTCTAATCTTCGCTGCGTAGCGTGAACAGGATATATCGTAATATCGCCAAGATAATAACTTGAGTCCGCTATGAGCAGACGAGGCTACCTGCGAAATCATGGAAAAAGTGCAATTTCACTGTAAATATATACAGAATGTTGCTCTACAACATTCCGCTCTTTCCGTCTCAAAAACCCAATTGCCTTGTTGGAGTCTTAAATTGCATGAAACCAAGTGAGGACACTATCCGGCGTCAACAAACGGTTCAAAAACATTCTCAAACTGAAACGGTTCGTAAAAGACAGTTGACCTAGAAACTAATATAGTTTGACCTAATTCGTCCCCTAGAGGAGACGAAACTTACATTTTTCTATTTTCATGAGTTCACTGCAGTCAAATTGCGCTTTTTCCGTGATTTCGCAAGTAGCCTCGTCCGCTCATAGCGGACTCAAGTTATTAACTTGGCGATATTACGATATATCCTGTTCACGCTACTCAGCGGTACTTTCAACTGTATCTTGAAAGCGCTGGTAGCCATGCGCATTACCTCCATCATCAATCATCAACATCATCATCATCATCATCATCATCATCATCATCATCATCATCATCATCATCATCATCATCATCATCATCATCATCATCATCATCATGTAGTGAATGTCAGATTTTGTTTTTTCTCCACAGGCACAGCATCGGTGGCGGTGGCAGGAATCATGACCAGTCTCAAGCTGACGGGCAAAAAGCTGAAGGAAAATCTCTTCGTTTTCCAAGGAGCAGGAGAGGTCAGCAACTAATTTATTTAGTTTAAAAGTTCTCTGTTATCTCGCCATTATTATATTCAGGTAGTGTAGGCAATCTCGAACACCTTCTGCGAGGGTTGCATTAGTGAGTGAACGAGGGTTGCATTAGTGAGTAAAGTGATTTTTCTTATATAACGCATTTGCTGCTCAATTTGCTGATCGAAATCAGGATCTAATTCAAGCAAACTTGATACATCCTACACACTAAGCCTCCCAGTCCGACCTGTGTATGGGCCTGCTGCCTCTTGCATTAGGGACCAAAATGACTGGGTTCTTTAAGACGACACTGTGAACAGTGAAACATGGTCAGAAAGTGGGCTATCCTAAAATCAATTCTCCTATCGCCATCCAGATTAGAAGCCGGGTTGCTTTGAAAGCCAGTCAAGTAAACAGCCGACTTACCTAAGATGCCACACCAGTTCTAGTGTTTATTCATTGTTGAAACTCGTGTATTTGTTATTTCTGACTTGATTATTTAACGGTTTCATTCCCTAATAATCCCAGTCCTTATTACAGACATGTAATCATGTGTGACTCGTGCATGCAGGCATCCATTGGTATCGCTAAGTTACTGTTGATGGCAATGAGCGAAGAAGGCCTGTCAAAAGAGGAAGCGTTGTCCAAGATCTGGATGGTGGACTCTAAAGGACTTATTGTAAAGGTGAGTTACTGGTTGTCATTAACATAACAACACGATACTTTGAATCACGATAGTTGCTACATATAATATTCAGGAATATAAGCAAAATAAGATGTCTTCTAAATTGTTAGATTTGGCAGTCATCCTTTTAGTTTTTAATTTTGGCACCTACAGCGGATAAGAAACACTCAGAAGTGTATATTTGGGAATATTGCTGCCACGAGCTGGAATTTTATACCAGAGGAATTCAAACACTCCAAAGACATCCAGACGTTTCACAAACCTCTGAAACCTTAATTTTTCTCCGCGGCTATAATCATCAAAAACGGTAACTGTGCAACCCACCCCCGTTGGGGTGCCGGGGGTTTCAGTATAAATAGTATCCCCACTTTCTGGAAATTTAGTGCTTTAAATTCCCACTGTCGCTGTCTTTCTCATTTGCTCTTTCTCATTCCTGCTTTTTTCTATCAATCTGCTATACTATCTTCTTCTTCGCTAGACCAGTCACCTACCTTTTTTCTTGAAAACTCTTCCGGGACAAGACTCCTTGTTTGTGTATGAGGTCTGTTGGATCAGCTTGGGAATATTAGACGCTTTCTGCCAGGTGGTCACTAGGGCTTCCTATGATGTTATTATTTAGCAATGTAGGCATTTTATATGTATATGTTTTGTTGATAATTTATAATGATGTTTGTATTCTATTTTGTTTTTGTAAACGGGGGTTCGATACATTAGAGTGCAGCCTCAGCGTCCTTGCAAGGGATGTCTTTATTGTAAAGTGACTGGCTGGTAAGGGCATTCAGTTTTCCCACTAGGGTTGTTTCAGCAGATCTTTAATGCGGATTGGGGGTTGTCCGGTCCTGATTTTTGCTCGGAAGAGTCCGCTGGACCTAAAGCAACAATTATGTAATGTAATGTAATGTAACTGTGCAACCCACCTATCGGTCTTTATGGACAGTCTCAAATTATTATCAGCCTTATCTTTCGGGTATAGTTTACTTATTCATCATCATCATCATCATCATCATCATCATCATCATCATCATCATCATCATCATCATCATCATCATCATCACCATCATCATCATCATCATCATCATCCTATTATTATATCAGTGCCTCATTTATTTCCTAGAATCGTCCAACAGGCGGAGTGACTGCCGAGAAAGTGTTATTCGCGAAGGATCACGCACCGATCAACAGCCTTGGAGAGATCATTAAAACGCTCAAGCCCACAGCTATTATTGGTATGTGTTTCCCGGTGTGTGGGTGGGTGTGTGTAGGTGTGTGTGGGTGTGTGTGTGTGTGTGTGTGTGTGTGTGTGAAGAGGGGCTATTATCAGGTATTGTTTGGTGGCCGCAGACAAACAGTGAAACGAAACATTGCATACAAATCAGTCCGTCCATCCAGCTGTGAAGGGGTGCCTGGCTTACTTGAGAACTGGTGAAGGTAACGCATCAGCGGACCTTATAGGTGCGTGGCAACGCTCTCATGACAAAAGAAAGGTCCACGAGAGAGACATTGAGAAAAGATGAAAAACGAGAAAGAAGTTGCTACCTTATAATGTTAATGTGACTTGTGCTTGTTACATTCCCCATACTAAGACACCGGGATCTAGCACAGGCCTTACCTGAAACTATTTTGTTTCTGCGCTGTGGCTGCCGGGCTAGCGTTAATCGTTGAAATATGGAAAATGAAATGCCCCCCCCCCCCCCCCTCCCTCTCTCTCTCTCTCTCTCTCTCTCTGTTTCGCCCAGGTAACCTGAAAGACTTTCCGCATCATAGCATTTGGGTTTTTTGTTATGAAGGTGCTGCAGCAATACCTGGAGCCTTCACGGAACAGATACTAAAAGACATGGCGTCTTTCAACCAGCGTCCCATCGTGTTTGCCCTCAGCAATCCCACCAGCAAAGCCGAGTGCACGGCAGAGGACGCCTACAAGTTCACAGAAGTGAGATACAGAATATCCAACACATTGCGCATGCACACTAAGAGCATGAATCTTGGAGATACATAAGAACACAATTTATAATACTCTAACACTCGACCCTTATCCAGGAACGGCGTGAGTCTCTAACTCAGGTCTTCGAGAAGTGCTCAATAATCACTATCACTATTATTGGATGCTGTTGCAGGGTCGTTGCGTGTTCGCTAGCGGTAGTCCATTCCGTCCAGTGACGATTGGCGCCCAGACGTTTAACCCTGGCCAAGGCAATAACGCCTACATCTTCCCTGGTGTCGCCCTCGCCGTTATTGCTGTGGAAATCAGGAGGATACCCGAAACTATATTCCTAGAGGCAGCGAGGGTGAGTAATTTTATAATTCAATTAAAAATTACCTGTTGAGCAGCTCTGTCCGTAGTATGACCTGATATGACCCAACATTCTTGAAATTTACTTTAGGAAGCTACATTATTGTGACGGAAACTATCACAATCACAAAGGCAACTTCGACAGGCCAACGTTTTTCACCTGTGTTGCAGACAGTCGAATAAGATTTGTGGTTACATGAGATTTGAATTTTATCTAGGTCCTTGGCCATTGAAGACACTCTTAATAGAAACATGATTTTTAAGAATTTGAAAAATTATGATTATTTTGCAACGCGTTCGTGCCAGAGTCCTCCTCTAATAACCCACCACTCGACTAGTTTCTAATGCCCAACCAGATGCAATATCAAAAGACTATATATATACACACGCTCATGCAAAACTCAAGGGAAGATCCTCCACAGAGGTCAACACCAGACTGGCAGTGGCCATGTCAACTACTATGGCAGGCCTGAACAAGATCTGGAAGAGTAGAGATAATCAGTTCTGCACCAAGGTGAAACTCCTCAGGCCTCTGATCCTGGCTATTCTGCTGTATGGCTGTGAAAGCTGGACATTGACAGCAGAATTGGAAAAAACACATCTAGGCATTTCAAATGAAATGCTATCACAGACTGCTGCAAATCATCTGGCATGAACACAAGATGAATGACCACGTCAAAAACTCGATCACGTCACTTGCAGGCCCTCAAGAACCACTCCTTGCCATTGTGAAGAAGATGAAACTGGCGTGGCTTGGCCATGTCACGCGGAACGACACCCTTGCAAAAAACAGTGGAAGGAAGCAGGCGGAGAGGACGACAACTAAAATAAAAAAAGAGCTGAACAGGTGAAGTTAAAACATGGAACGCGCTGGACATGCCACGACTCCTAAAGACAGCTGCCGACAGATCCAAGTGGCCAAAAATCTCTCCGTCAGCATCCCTCGTGTCCCCCAACGTCCTGACCTGCTTTTAGGACGACGGCGATGCTGCTGCTGCTGCTGCTGCTGCTGATGATGATGATGGTGGTTGTAGTGTAATAAACTATTGGTATCATACAATTGAGTTCAAAGACTACGAAGACCAAATTCACAGACCAGCCGCCAACCCCCTCAACAACCTCGATCGACGCTTCAACATCAAGGAGAAAGAAGACTGTTATGACTGTATTCTTTCAAACTTTATTTTAATATTTGATAGTATTCTACTCTGAAAAGTGTGGTTGTGAGTGTAAGAGCAGAAAATATTTAATTTCTTTGCTGCGTGGTATACCACCGACAGAACTTTATTTATAATTAAGTGAGAAGAATTATTCACCATTTATCTTTCCATGTTTTCACCGACAGAATGAATGAACATTGATGTTTAACGTCCACACTCACCATTGGCGAAATGGCAGAGGGGGATAACCATCCCAGGGAACAAGGGGTAGGGATCTATATCAACACTGAACCACCAGAGCAATCATACTGCTAAGATGGACAGTGAAAAATGGGCCACTTTTTATATCGCCCATCACGGGATTCGAACCTGGATCATCGGTGTGTCAGGCGAACGCTCTACCACTTGAGCTACGGTGATGAATTTCGTCTATAGAACTTTATTTATAATTAAGTGAGAAGAATCATTCTCCATTTAATTTATCTTTCCTTGTTTTCAGAGCCTGGCTAGCATGGTGACCAAGGCAGATCTGGACGAAGGCAGAGTGTACCCTCCGCTGGCGTCCATTCGTTCTGTCTCACTACGGATCGCGGCGCACATAGCTGAGTACGCCTACAAGAACGAACTGGCCTTCCGCCTGCCCGAGCCCAAAAACAAGGCCGAGCACATCCAGACTTTGCTGTACAGTACCGACTACCCCAACTACGTGCCTGACGTTTACGATTGGCCTGTGAGTGCTCTGTACACCTAGCTTTGAGCTGTGTTCAGCGTTGGCTTTCACTACATTGTTGTGTGGCCGAGAAGAAAAAAGTGTTGATTTCAATCATATTTTACAAAAGGCGGAGAGACCTTTCCATGCAAGTATGCTGTGTTGAGAAGAAGAAAAATGTATATTCCAATCATATACATAACACAAGCACAATGGTCAACATAGCTGCTAGCTACAGTAGAGTCAAACACCCGTTCCAAATGCTGCTCAGTATTGGTCCACCTAGCTATAGTCAGTCTTCTTCCTTCGATCACATCCCACAGCTATATTAGGTCGCAATTTGACAGGATTATCTCCCTTCCAAATATCGCTCATTACATTGTGAATCAGAGAAGTTCAAATTCCCATAATACCATACAAAATACAAAAGACATTTATATTCCAAAAAAAAAATAAATAAAAAGAAGATGGAGAAGTTCAATGTTAGCATTAGTAGTAGAAAAAAATGAAGAGAAGAAGAAGTTTTAATTCCAGTCGTATCATTATCGTACACATAACACAAGAAGAAAAGACGCAGAGGTAGAAGAGGAACAAGACAAGTGTACATTCTCGTATATCATAAACCGCTCAAGAAACCCTTACATTCCAAGAAGAAATAAGCTTACTTATTCTGTTGGTATTACTCTTAAGATCTGAAAAGTCAAAATGTTTGTGTATATACAGTAACGCATGCTAACTAAAAAATACGTGTTGTTGTTGTGTTTACAATGTGAACACGGTACGCAATAAAAGACTAAATGTGTGTATTATATAGATCTACACAACGGTATTTGTGTTTACACTACGTTCTTTGTGCGTTTGTTTAATGTCACAGTTCTATTATAAATTAATCATGTTTTATCATATATATCGCATATAAAATAGCAGACTCTGTTCTGTATACTTACTTCAACCACAGACACATTACGCAACGTGCTTTCTGCTATAGCTGTTGCGTAGACCTTTGTGACAACTAGCGATATTTAGATAGACCTATGCCTAGCGATCACACGGTCATATACAACAGCCATAGCAACAGAAGATACCGCCATAATTGACCTGTGGTTCAAGGCACTCTTTAGGTTTCGTCTACTGGTTATTTTCATTGTAGAAGATACTGCTTCAATGTAGGGGCTCCTTTTAGTTTAACTTGATTGGCCAGTTTGGATGAACAGGTTTATTTAAGGTACGTTACTTGTGTTTGTTTGTTTGTTTGTTTGTTTTTTTTTGTTTTGTTTTTTTACTCCCATGCGTGCAGCAATGTTGAGTCTAAGGTCCTCCGTTCGTCAGTGCAAAACTTTAAAGTGGCTAAGCACTAGGAACCTATTTTATCTATCACAACAAAACTTGGTAGGATAGTGAATATCCATAAGACCTCGAAAATGATCTGTGAATGAAGTATTTCACTTCAAGGTCAATGTCACAGGGTCAACAAATTTTATGTTCAAAACAACAATTTTTTTTTACAAAATTTCACTTTTCCCTGAGATTGAACTAATTACTGTTTGAGGCATGATAGATTTTAATAATATACACATACCATGCACATTTGGTCAACCACGCTCCAACATCCAGGTACCAGAGGTCCAAAATCAGTTCATATGGATACTTTGGAGTAACTTTGACACTAAACTATGAGAGATAAAAAGTTCAACCTTGTTGTAGATAGAGATCATAGAGAGCTTGATCTTTCGTGCATGTGACGTTTTTGCGTTCATCTTGAAGGTCAAAGTCATGTTAAGCCTTACAAAAACATTAAAACAAATTCTATAGTGGAATGGCTCTATATTTGTTCCATTGCGTCAACATTGTGTTATTTGATCATACATGAGCATCAAAGGTCATGTGGAGGTCAAGGTCATCCCAAGGTAACTTTTTGTGCATAATTACAACTTTTGCTATAGTTTATTTCATTGTACATGAGTACCCATTTGCATCCGGAAGTCAAAGTCATCTCAAGGACGAGATGATCGCAAGATCAAAGTCAGTATTTGCATTTTGATGTCACCGTTTTCTTTGCTTTTATGGGCACTCATTTTCATGTAAAATAATATTGCAAGTTCCATAATTAGCATGTGAGTTGTATGGTCTTTGCCCTTCTAGTTATTATTTAGTGTCATCTATCTTGCTTGTAAAACATTGTTCTCGCAGGGAACATCAATGGACCCTAAAGTATATTTATTTGACTGTTTTTGTTTAAAAAATTCTGTGGTCATTGCTAATTTATTGAGCTGTTTGTTCAGTTTCCTTTCCTGCAGTCTATATAGTGAAAAACGGTTCTGTTGACTTGTTCATTTATTTGCAGTTTATGTCCATTGAAACGAGTTTTGTTTTAAATGTGTTTCTTTTATTGTTACTTTCGTTGAACTGAAAGCTTTTAATGCTTTTTTTCTTTGCACACATTTATTTGAAGCGCGTTGTCAACGTTGAATGATAATCGTTCTCATAATGACACGAAATGATGAAAACATAAAATCACCATGGCCGTGGCATTTCAGATATGTTTCGTTGCATTGTATATTTTGTGTGCAAGAATGCCAATAAATTCATTCAGTGTCCCTTGCGGGTGTGTATGTGCGTGCGCGTAAGTGTGTTAGTGTGTTTGCGATTTTTGTTCGTTTGTTTTCTTCTTTCATGCATATAAATGATAGTTCTATTTTGTTTGCACAATTTGTTGAGGTGTTTTCTTGCAGGCATAATTTTGGTAAAACATCCAATCTGAGCCCAATGCTGAACCTTTTACGTAGCTTGTTACGTTCTGTTAAATTTTAATATGCCAAAATCCTCCGAATTCTAGTTTTTGCTCATATTGATAGCTGCCTGCAGTATATTATTACACCCAATATGGGTCGACTAGCTGTCCATGACTCTCATAAATTATACTAAATTTTCTTGGTTTTATTCTTACTAACGGTCAGTTATTCTAGAATCTATCGTTAAATTGCCGCCTAAAATTTGATCCTAGGGCTGGTCACGTTACTAGTTTACCTACTAGTAGCATTAATTCTGAATATAACTGTTCATCCTCTTTTTGCAGATTGAACTGTTGAAACGTGAAAAGGAGAGAGTGAAATAGCGTGTAGTTAAAACTACATGTATGGTAAGAGAATAAATACAAAGTTGAAGTCATAATATACCTTGTGGTTCATCAAGTAGATACTTTGAACAATTGTTCTTATTTAGACAAATGGGCTTAGAATTAAAAAGGTCACACCTTGAATGCACCATTAGCAACTGTTTCCAGCAACAGTTTCAGTATCAAGCAGAGCTGTTACGCAGTGCATCTGCTGTCTTTGATAGTTACGATACGAATGGTTTATATACTTTAACACAGGCGGCGGAAGCTGTTCAGTATTGGGGGGGCACACAACCATTTTATTCACTGACATCAGGGCCGGACCTTGGAAAAGTCGAGGGGAAGGTTACAGATTGAGCGAAGGCGCGAAGCGCCGAGCCTTCTAGGGGGGGTCCGGGGGCATGCTCCCCCGGAAATTTTTTTTCTTCAAGGATGCAAAATGGTGCAATCTGGTGCAATCTGAACCTTGAAAAAGCCATTTGAGATGGTCTGGGACTTGGAGCTTTTTGAACAATTGAACTGACAAACTCTGGGGTACAAAAATTATCCTCTGCCCCTCCCTTAAAAAAAACCAACACACACACACACACACACACACACACACAAACATTTATTTATCAGCAGGGATGTTTTGTATACTATTATTATTCACTACTTTTTGTTGATCGTTAACGGTATAAAGCTTTACTTTGTAGTTTATGAACATCACCGCCCTGCTTTCATTTAATTCAGTCTTGCTGCACTAGGTTTCTCGGCATTATTACCATTTGTGAATTGTATCTTCTGGCAAAACAGTTCACTGCTTCTTTGAAGTCAATATCAACATCCCTGTGCACTTTCATTAAAGCAAGTCCATTGAGTCTCTGTGCCCCATTGTAGAGCGCAGGTAGTTTTTCAGGTTGCGCAACTGACTGTTTGAACGCTCACACTCGGCAGTAGTGACAGGCAGGGTGCAAAGGTTCTTTAGCATGATGAACAGGTTGGGATAAAAATCCCTGTCACAATGTTTCAGTGCTTCTGATGCCGTGGATGGGATGATAGCTGTCGCATTCTCAGCAGCACTTCGCCATTTGCAAACCCACCGTTGGTATTCTGCGTCAAGGGTAGCGTTGTCTGGTAGGTCAGACTCCCACAACATTGCCAGTGTCTTCACCCCTTCTGGAACCTGCATGAAACCATCCTGGTTGTCTATTAAAGTGCTTGGCACCAGACAGAGACCATCAACTGCTAGGCCAGCATTTTTTAACCTCGAGTCCAATTCGGTTGACAGGTGTTCCAAGAAAGGAATGGCAATGCAAATCTTGAAATATTCTTCTGGAGTGGCCGCAGGTTGGTTGTCACGGAGAGTCTATCGGGATGCTTGACGAGGAACTATAACACCAGTTGTCAAAGCATTTGCCATTTTGCTGACTTCACCAAACCAGGCAACGAACGCTATGTCGACATCTCTTCTAATAGAAGACATGCAGTTACTGACTTCTTTGATTTCCCTGTAGGCATCGACAACATCTTTTGTCCTTTTCTGCAGCTTCACTGTCAAGGGTTTCCATTTCAACGATGTTTTTGGACGATTCAGCGATGGTCGTTTCAATGGATGTTCGTTACAACGAATTGTCATAATTATCAACTTAACATCTTCATTAATATTTCTAAAAAGTCGTTTTTGGTGGATTAGGGCAGTATCAAGGTGAAGGTGCTGGAAGAGGCTTGCGGCCAGAACAAGAAAATATGGCTGCATTTACTAATTTAGGCTTAGGGGTTGGGTTACTTCGTTGTTTCAACGGGAAAACGCTTTGGACGTTTCAACGGATCCCTTGAAATGGATTTCCGTTGAATTGACTATAAATAACTCTTTGTACGTTGGACCAAAAGTGACTAAAAACTGCAATGTTTTAAAAACAATGTTTAAAAAATTGAAACTCTTTGCATAAAAAAAATTCAATTTTTTTTCATTTATGGGGGGGGGGGGGGGGGGGAAGGGGGGTTCCAGAACCCAGGTTCCCCCCCCCCTCCCACCCTTCTGGGTCCGGCCCTGGTAATTTACTCCAAATAATTTGAACTATTTTCATAGACACTATGTGAGAGAAAAAAAATATATATATATTTCTAAAACTGTGCATATAAGAGAGAGAACGAGAGAGAGAGGGGGGAGGGAGGGTAGAGAGAAATGGAGAGAAACTGACCTGACAATGTTGATCCATCACAGTAACAAAAACAGCAGTCATGCATGTCATTTGGCATGGGAAATTACACCGTTAATTTTCCAAAGTATGCCTTATGGCGTTCATTTGTATTGATAAATTCGTAAGCAATTTGCGCTAGGTCTAGTTGATCTACTTTGTCTTTGAATACATGCATTATAAGACATTTATTTAGACGCTCCTGCGTCATCGTTGCCCAAAGGTATGTTTTTACCCGCTTTAGGGCTAAAAAAACTGCGTTCAGCCGTTGCCTATTGTGGTTGGGATGGTGAAGTACAGTCTGAGAAGTTTATCCACTTCACTCAGCATCCGTCGCACAGTGTCAGAAGCTTTCAGTTCATCCGGCAGTGCTTGGAATATGGGGATCCTAGAGTTAGCCGCCTTCCTGGTGTCACCCAGTGCATGTGGGAGGATTCTAGCTGAGTTTTGAGTCTGTCCAAGTCGATGTTAGCGGAATACGTATCTTTGATTTCTTGAGAAATTTTTGGTCTCTTCCCTGCTGTTCCATCACTTAGAAGAACTTGAATTTTCCTTGGTAAGTCGAGAGCTATTTGATCAAACCGGCTCTTTAAATGTTCTTTGATGTTGTCAATGGCCTCACAGTATTGCTGTCTGTAGTAAGCAGATGGACAAGAGTAGCTGTGACCCTGTGAGCCATCGTCCAGTCTTCGTGGAGGCTGCTTTTGTTTAGGAACGCAGGGCTCATCACACAAATTTGCAGCTTTCGTTGTGATGTCAGCAAAAAATGTCTCATAACAATCTTCATGCCGCATGCTTTCCAGTGTTCTCAGACAAATGTCAGCAGCGTTTACTGCATCATCACAAGTCGTTTGTTTTCTTTGAAGAACTGTCACCAACTCTTCAGTCACAGCAAGGATCTCATCTTTGAATCTTTTTGCAACTCCTGACACATGACCCTGAAAATTACTCGCCCCGTCGTAGGCCTGGCCCCTATAGTTTTGCACTGGCAAGTCAAGTCTGATCAAGCAATCCTTCAGTGCTTTGAAAATGGTCTCAGCACAGATAATATATTGTTAACTTGCATCAGTCCAGAGAAAGGGGGAATATATTGGTTTGAACCTTCAAATAATGTTTTTTGAGGGGCTGAATATTGGGGGGGCAAATGTATAGGTTTGCCCCCCCAATATTTTTCTGGAGGGGGCCAGTGCCCCCCTTGCCCCCCCGCTTCCGCCGCCTGTGTTTAATGTTTTATGTACAGTACTTACTGAATTATATACAACAATTGTGAACATCCATCTGCCTTGAAACAGTTTGCCCTTGATGCATTCAAGACAAAATTTGATAGCTGCGATTTTAAAATGTGTCATGAGTGTTGGAGGAGTCGATGGAAAATGTTCATAACCAGTGTATGTGAATCAGTATCTGCGATCTAAGAAGTGTTGCTGCTGAAAACGAATGTGTGATTGATTCCTTCAAAAGATGAACATGACGATGAGCGAAGGACCTCTGTACCAGTAACTAACGAAGACATGCAAAGTGGCTCCAGCTTCAACCGTTATTAAGACGCCTTGCTTGTTGTATTCTATAGCGTTGTTCAAAACGTCAATCAGTGTCCAGCAAGCAGGAAGTCCACGTAGTAAGAAACATGCTCTAGATTACGAGAATGAATCTGTGCCTTCCTAAGAGTATGCTGTTCACAAAAAAGATCAAAGACCGTATGAATAATCTGTGTTTTGGTGATCGTGGTTTTAAAAAAAAAAGGTGATGTATTAACTAAGACTTTTTGTATGAATCCAAAGTAGAACTAAATGACTACGAATTTTATGTTTGCTTGTTCCTAACGACAACAACAACAACAAAACCACAATTATTGTGATTAAACTGTAGACTGCTGCACTCTCGACTGTTGACTGTCACCGGCCTGTTTCTGTATGCCCCTTCCTTCAAGTTTATCTCTCATGAAAACAACACTTTGTGGATTCCGTTCTTGAAAAATTAAAATAAAATCTTTGCAATGTATCCGCAGATTATTTATAAAATATTAAAGATAGTTAAGTTTATATTGATGCAAAAGATATAAGTAATTTTTTTACAAAATAAACAAAACATTACAATTTTCTTGGTTTAGGATTATTGCATCGAGTCAGTGAGAAAGATACTGAACGATTGAATCTTACAATGATAAATTAAAACCGGTGAAACTCACACACACACACGCACACACACACATACATGTGCACGAACTCAAGCACAAACGCACACACACATTCTCCAACGTCCCAAATATCAACACCTGGAAAGGTAAGGTTATTTAAACCGAAACCATTAGATACACAAACTAAGGTGAGACATGCAGATCAGACAATTACAAGAACATTCACAGTGCGTCCGAGGTCGCGAAAGAAATTGCGCAAAAACTTAATTTCTAATTCTCGCTAAGAAATTACTATAATTCATGCATTCTTGGCATCTAGCATTTGCAAAAATTAATCTAAACATCGCCTCCGACCGTTCAAAAGGTCGTCCCCTATAGCAGTAATTTGAGGCTAATGGCTTAAGAACAGGAGCCCAAATGATTAATGGTACTGAGGTCGGGTAATGACTATCAAGGAGCACTTTGCTAGACTAACATGGTGACCTTATCGAGGAACAGAATGTCTTCTTAAGTTGCTTACACGCTTATTTGAGAGTTTTCACTTCAGTAATGGGAATTAATACACTCTTCTATATATGATCATGCTATCTGGCGTAGAGATTTTGGGAAAGCATTGCCTCACACTCCCTTTAAGATAACGACGTCACTTACCTGTTCACAGCAGCGAGCACTGGATGAAATAATGTTCCCTTTGCCGGTAGCGGGTGCGGTAAAATGGCGATGGTATCGTTGCTTCATCGTCTGCATGCAACGTTGGCATCCAAATTTGAGGAGGGGCAGCACCACTTTCTGCTTTCCTTTCCCTCTCCAACACATCACCACCACCCTCATGACAGCTCCTAGTCCAGCTTTTCGCTCTGAAGACGCCCCAGAATGACAGACCGCTTCTGACCCATCTCTAGAGTCGTCTATCGTCACTATCGTTCGCTTCAGTCTCGCCGACTCGTCTCTTTCGGTACTCGCGGATGGTGCAGGAGCTGACGGTATCACCAGAGACTGCGATTTCAGTTCATTTCCTGCTGAAGCTGACGTGAACTGGAATTTTATGTCATAGTCTGCTGGCGTTGTTGGAAGCGCCAAAGATTGTGATCTTAACGCACCGACGTCTGGAGGTGGCGGTAGCAAGAAAGAACGTGATTTCATTTCATTGTCGATTCCAGTGTTCGAACTTTTCGCAAAGATGCCGGGCAGTCTTTCTGACAAATCGGCCTGTTGTACATTCAGATATTGGCAGTTATTCTGGAACAACGGGCTAAGATATTGGTTCCTGTCCACTATCTTATTTTCTGGTATCAGTAGATCTTCTTCTAAAAGCTCATGTAGTATTTGGGAGTCGTCTCGATCCTGCTCAGAGTCATCCTCCACTACAATGGTGATGTCATGTTGTAGCTGTTCTTTGCCTTCTTCATGTATTTTCTCGTCGTCTACTTGCCCCATGATGTCGCATGTGCCTTTACTAACAACAGAGGCTAGCGCTGAGGGTACAACCATGCGGGTTTGTGCAGTGACAACGTCTATGTTGTCGTCGTTGTTGTTGTCATGACTGTTGTTGTCTCGAGGTGTAGGGCTGCCGCGTAACACCGGTGGTGGCTTCAAGAAGACCATCTTTACAGTTACACCCTGGAAATAATTAAACAAAATAAATTATGATATCTTGTGCTCATGGCCGTGGGGTATTATTGCCCTGTACATGCCTCTGTGACAGATTACGGGTAGTAGGCCTAATTGTAGTGGATTATACTATATAAAAAAATTTTTTCTATTCCTGTCCTGTCCTGTCCCGTAACCCGAAGGTCGTAGGGGCACCACAGATGATCGTTTAACCAGCATACTCCATCTTTCTCTGTCCTCAGCAGCCCTGATGGCTTCGCTCAGTGTCAAACCAGTCCATTCTCGAATGTTGTCCTCCCACCTCTTTTTCGGTCTCCCTCTTCTTCTACCTCCTTGCACTGTGCCTTGCAGAATAGTCTTTGCAAGGCCTGATGATCTGGTGACGTGGCCATACCACCGAAGTTTCCGTTTCTTCACCACTGTTAGCAGGTCATCGTGTTGTCCAATGGCTTGTGTGATGGTCTGTCGGACTTCGTCGTTGGTGATGTGTTGGGTATAGGAAATGCCCAGAAGTCTTCTGTAGCACCTCATCTCCATGCTTTGTATTCTTCGTTGGAGATCTGCTGTGAGGGTCCATGCTTCGCAAGCATATAGGAAGATGGAGATGACAAGGGAGCGCAGCAGTCTTACTTTGGAATGTAGACTGATGGTCCTGTCTTTCCAAATGGGCTTCAACCTTGTCAGGGCAGCAGTTGTTTGTGCGATCCTGGAGAGGACTTCCTGTCGGGACCCATTGTCTGATACAATGGCTCCTAAATATTTGAAGCTATGCACTGTGTCGAGGGATTGGCCTTGGACTTTGATGTCCGTATTGATGCCATTGGTGTTGTTGGTCATCATTTTGGTCTTCTCTGCACTTATTTCCATTCCATAGGCTTTGGAGGTGGTGTCAAGCCTCTGTACCAGCTGTTCAAGTTCTTGTTCCTCTCCAGCCAATCCATCAATGTCATCTGCAAAACGAAGATTGGAGATTGCTCTACCCCCTATGCTGACTGTGCCTTCATGGTCTGCAAGAGCATCCGACATGATGCGCTCTAGGAAGATGTTGAAGAGTGTTGGAGAGAGTAGGCATCCTTGACGCACACCGATTGTTGTTCTGAACCAATTCCCGATGGCTCTGTTGTGGAGGACTGCACTGGTAGCCTTGTCATACAGGCTTTTGATGACTTCAATAATTTTAGGGCTGATGTTGTACACTTTCATTGTTGCCCATAGAGCTGCATGCCAGACTCGGTCAAACGCCTTCTTGAAGTCTATGAACACATGATATAGATGTTGTTGGTGCTGTAGGTATTTCTCACAGATTATTCTGAGGTTGAAAATCTGCTCAGTGGTACTTCGCCCTGCCCTGAATCCTGCTTGTTCTTCAGCTATGATTTGTTCAGCTTGGGGTTTCAACCTGTTGAGTATTATTTTCAGGAGGACCTTGCTGGGATGGCTGATGAGGCTGATGGTCCGGTAATTTTCACACTCCTGAAGGTTACCTTTTTTGGGAAGAGTGATGACAAGCGACTGGGTCCATGGTATAGGCCACTCCCCACTCTGCCAGATCTTGTTACAGATAATGGTGAGGGCATCAATCATCGCTTCTCCTCCTGCTTGTAGCAGTTCCGCGGGTATGTTGTCCACTCCCGCTGACTTCCCTTTCTTTAGCGCTTGCACTGCTGCCTCAACTTCTTCCCGGAGAATTGGGAGGATTTCTTCTTCTTCTCTGTTCTCGGGACATGCTAGAACTGATGGGTCTCCATTTGGTGTATGGTTGTAAAGGTCAGAGCAGTACTCTGTCCATCTGTCCAAGACTTCTTGTTCTTCTGTAAGGCATATGCCAGACTTGCTTTGGATAGTGGAGACTTTGGGCTGTTTGACACTTGTCAGCCGCTTCACAGTCTGGTAGGCCTTCTTGCTGTTGTTCTTGTTCAGACTGTTCTCTATTTCCTGGCATTGATCTTCTATCCAGTTCTCCTTTGCTGTGAGCATGCCTTTTCGGATGTCATTGTTGATTTTTCGGTAGACATCAGCTCCCTGTGAGGTGTTCTTTTTCTTTTTCATCTCTCTTCGTTTATCACACAGATCCAAAAGTTCAGGTGTGATCCACAGCTTCTTCTTTGGTCGGTGCTTGCCAAGGATCTCAGTGGCGGCATCTGTCACAGCACATCTGTCACACTATTAACTGTCTAAATATAGAACAGATAGTCAACATTTTAAAAACCATGTAACTTATAACCTTTAGTCCGCATTTTGAAAACCATACAACTTATAACCTTAACTACGTAAGAAAATAAATGAGCTGATAAATTCGCTTTACCGCTTATATTTAAATATGTTAAGTGTATACCTCTCTCTCTCTCTCTCTCTCTCTCTCTCTCTCTCTCTCTCTCTCTCTCTCTCTCTCTCTCTCTCTCTCTCTCTCTCTCTCTCTCTCTCTCTCTCTCTCTCTCTCTCTCTCTCTCTCTCTCATATTATATATGACCAATACACACGCAACCGAACTTTCAAAAGCACATGTTTGTTCTTAACACAACAATAGCAACATCAACAACTTTCAGTATTCTCAAAGAAGGCAAGCCTCCTAGAGATAGTAATTTCCTATGATTGGTGCATGTGTGCACAATAAAATAAAAATAAAAATAGCAATATTACAGGAAAAAGAAGAGGTTGTGCATGCTGTTGTAATGTTAGGTTCGCGTGTAGAGCCTCCCGAGTCTTCACAGGGATGGGTAGAGCAGGAACTGCAATATTGATTGCATAACCGCTGTTGCCGTTCTGTTGTAGCCAAAATTTCCCTCCTACGCAGCAATCCTCTCCCTCTCAACCTCCCCGCCCTCACCCCTCTCAATTATCATTTCCTTTCATTGTAAGAAGTGACTCTTTCATTTTTGTCCTATAAACAACACTGGTGACTTACGCTTAAAAGAAAGTTAGAACACAGCACATCAAAGGCGATCGTCTGAAAGTTTGTTTCCTGATTTAGCTCAATATCGCTGCATTATTTGATGTTCCCTAGCTTCTTCTTCAAAAACAGCTAATTGCCACGGATTATATGTCAACAGGTATTCGTGCAAGAACTTCCCATTTTCCAGCTACGCTACGTGGTCGCAGAAATATGAAGGCTAGCTCATCTGGCTAGTCTCTATTTTATTATTATTATATTATATTATAATTCTATTTCTATTCAATGTAGCGATTTAGTTTTATGAAAAAGTTAGGAATAAACTTAACTCCTGTTCTCAATAAGTGAACAGACGACATTTTAGTCTAATCATTTCATTGATTCTTTTACCAACAGTGTTGGAAACCAAGACTTAAAAGCGATTTTTAAAAAAAAAATCGACAATCTTACCTTTAAAATCCAGAAGCTCCGAAATACAATTCACAAACAAATGGAAACTAAAGTAATTTTAAATCCATGAAGACAACTGTGGATCTTGTTGAAAATGTACCCATTGATGTCGTCTAGAACGATGAACTCTAACCAAAGGGCCAGCAACTGAGGTTGCGCCCAAATTCTCTCCCCTAAAGCTCTTTGGCAGCAGGCACTTTGACAGCTATGAAACGATTCAGAATTACAAATATTTTCACAAATAAATAAGTTATAGATTTGGGTTTACTCAAATAGTGTAGTTTCTAATGTTAAATAGTGGAAGCAGAACTTTAATTGCTTTAAGATTGGCGCCATACTGATACTTATTAAATATTTGTCATATTGTTTTATATTTGTATTGCCGGTAATCACTTTTAGCGCTTGCGCACTATTGACAAGTAATGCTTCTGAATACTCCAGGATGGCCTATCTGTCAAGGATGAAGTCCCTTGATCCAAGTTACCATGGCGCCACTTGCAACAGTCTTGACTCAAACCGTGTGTGTGCGAGAAACAATGGCAGCTATTGATTTGATTACAAATTAGTTACAATTGTTCTGACTAAACATTTAAATTAACATTCCTTTGTGTCTGGGGTTAATTTGTGATTGCCATCATCTTCACCGTCGACATCATCATCATCATCATCACCATCATCATTATCATCATCATCGTCGTCGTCGTCGTCGTCGTCGTATTCGTCGCTTTGTTGTCGTCATCCACATGATCATACACAATATGTAGATCTACGTATATCACCGGTTTTCATAATAATCCAAAAATTCTAACTTACTAATACAACTATGCATAATTTTTTATTTTGTTTTAATAGATAGATATATAGATAGATATATAAATAGATATAGATAGATAGATAGATAGATAGATAGATAGATAGATAGATAGATAGATAGATAGATAGATAGAGATATATAAATAAAATCAGTAAACGTAAAGTCACTGAATTTAATCTCTATTTCATTGGAATGCACGTCGTGGAAACGTGTTTTTTTATTTTTAATATTTTGTTGAGATTGCTAACAATTAATTAAGCTACATTGAGAACCTTCATAAAGAATCAGATTTGGGAATTTAATATGTGTCGAAGCTGAAAGATGAAATACACAATCCTAGCCAAAGGTTATATATCCTTAATCTCAACGCGGTTTCATAGTGTGTCATTTACAAGGACGTCTGTACATGTATAAGATACAGCTAGCCGGCTCTGTTTTTGAACAGTTACATGTACATCACACGCCGATAATACACATATATAGACATATTCGTTCATATCAAATCACTGTAGTTACGTGCACATTGTGCATAAAGCTGCCGAAGGTCGTAACGATGTTCAATTGATCGTATTGCAGGATTACAGGGATGAGATAAGATAAGATAAGATAAGATAAGATAAGATAACAATTTTATTTAACATGGGTAAGCAGAGTAAGCACTGGGTGTTCTTTTTTACATCTTGCTCTTCAGACTTGAAAAAAAAAAGAATAATTAGTATAACAAAATAACTTTATAACAATAACATCATAATGTAATTTTATAATCCAGATCTGTGCACACATGCACATACGCGCGAACTCACACACACATTAACAATTTAATGAATGTTCTCTAATAAAGTAGCTAATAAATTAATTTCTGATGTGCTGTAAAAGATGTATTCTAAAAGATTTTGTAAAAAAAGTTTGTTACCCTGAGCTAAATGGATAATTTTGATTGATTATGTCATCTTATTATTAATTTTCTTTTTCTTTTCTTTTTTTTTCTTTTATCGTTTCCTTTATTTTCTTGTCTATTGCCATTTTCTTGTTGTTGTCGCAGTTTAGTGTTGTTGTTGTTCTTTTTTATTTAATTTTTAATATTCGTAGTTTCTCATTTTCATTGCTAATGACATTTCATGTAGTTGTAACAAGCCTCCGCGTGTTTTCGGTGCCACAATGGCGTACACGCTTCAACTTTACCTACCGGAAATAAAACAGCGATTAACCCCCTTTGTTGGCTAGAGGCCATTTCGAAGCACAGCAGGCTTTTTGTGTCTGCACAATGGAGTGCAAATGTAATCTGGTAAATGTTGACAACGGCTGCTGTGGTGATGAAACTGCTGCTTCTGGCGACAACCATGGCGATGACATCGACGACGACGACGACGACGACGATGATGATGATGATGATGATGATGATGATGATGATGATGATGATGATGATGATGATGATAATAAAAAGGCAACTGCTATTGCTACTGAAGATGTGGGGTAGAAAGAGGGAAAGCAGAAGGAAGAAAAGGAAGTTAAGTAAAAATAGTTTTCCTGTAAACTGATCGGTTTTATGGGGAAAATATCTTCCCTTTTCTCAGGGACAGTTTTATTGAGATCGATTACCACCTTCGCTGTCTCGCTGCTTTGCTGGTTCTAAACAGGGCAAGATACCGATCACAACAGGATGAAACTGGATCGATGTTGCTGTCCGCAGTTTCGTGTCTTTTCCACCTTTGACAGTCCCTCTTCCTCAGTCCCGGCAACGTCGTCAATCTGGCCCCCTCCTTATGTGGAAGGGGGACAGTCTTTTCCACCTCTTGCGGTTCTCAGCCTCTCTGACCAGCGCTCCAGACCGAAATAATAAAATTACGCAGGTGCTAGAGATTCCAGTTTGACTCCTCGTACACACCAATATGCTCAATTATCCCTTTACATATTTCCTCTACTATCATACGAGATTATAAAACAAAACTATAGGATATTTAATTAATTTATTTATTTATGCTATAAATATACCAAACTAATAATTATGCTAGCACAAGAGCTTCCATTGTAACTCCACATAAACACAAATACGATAATTTACCCATAAACATTTGCTTTAAGGGTTCCAAAAGGGCATAACCACTATAAAACAGTGTTAGTCGTTAACTGATTTAGGGCATAATGATGATAATGGTAATCATGTAGTATCGATCCACGCTTGCTGACAGCGTATTAATCGCTGTAATGCTAATTCCGTGTTGCACTCCTGAACATGCAGGGAGAAGTAGAGCTTGGGTACCGTGTGACCTTCACTTCCTTCTCATCATCAGTACCATGCGTGGTGGGGGCTTTGGGGACATAAAAGACGACCTTAGTTGTGGTCTGTCTTCTGTCTGACAAAAGAGTTCGAACTCGTATGCCAGGGTCCCATTCATAATCATCCACCAGTCTATTGTCCTCAACTTCGATCTTTGAAAATCAGAACGGTCCAAGCCGGTCCAGTTTTAAATCTGCTCTCATTGGGTATTTGATTTTATATATCATACAAGCTCTAAACAAAACAGCCTACGAATATTACTCAAATTTTATTCAGTTCAATGAAAACGAAAGTAATGTAATAAAAATTGAATAAAGACTATGTACTATTATACCTTTTGGCGCACCTTCAAGTCTTAGGCTGATCGGCAGCGATTCTGCAAACATTGGCGGCAGCACCAACCCATTTAGTAATATTGTTCGCTATTTGGGTGTCAAGCTAGATAGTTCTTTGTCCATGCATGACCACATCAGTACCATCTGTCGTTTGTCTTTTCTTGAGCTTCGGCGTATTGCGTCCTTGAGGCAGTTTCTTTCGAGGGATGCATGCACACATTTGGTCAGCGCTTTTGTGGCATCTAGACTTGATTATTGTAATTCAGTTCTAGCTGGTCTCCCTATTGATGAAGTTAGCCGACTGCAGCGTGTACAGAACTGTGCAGCTTCGCTTGTGCTTAAAAAAACGGAAACGTGATCATGTCACACCTCTTTTAAAGGAGCTTCACTGGCTCCCTGTCAAGTTCCGCATTGAATACAAAATTGCTGTCCTAGCTTTCCGCCTCTTTGACCAGTCACTTCCACCATATATGTCTAAGGTACTCACTACCTACACTACAACTCGTTCTTTCCGCTCATTAGATAAACAAATTTTTTGAAAATGCCCAAACGTCGGCTTAAAACAATTGGCGAGCGGTCTTTTAGTTTTCAAGCACCCAAAGTTTGGAATGCGCTGCCTGCCGGTTTAAGACATTGTACAGACCTTGTTTCCTTCAAGAGCTGCTTAAAAACGCACTTGGTCCGCAAGGCGTTTTCTGTGTAAATAGTAAGAACATTAATAATACTTTTGAATGATGCTGGACATGATGTAGTGCGAATGTTGTGATGATGCGTACGAATGATGTGTGTAAGCGCATTAAGTTGTCATTCTAATGAAAAATGCGCTGTATAAATGCAATTTATTATTATCATCATTATTATTATTATTATTATTATTATTATTATTATTATTATTATTATTATTATTATTATTACACTGAAAAAAATACAATTATTGTTATGGCTGTTTAAAAAAAAAGCATCTGTATATTTTGCTTATCTATTTCAATTTTAATGTTCACAGCCAGACCACTCGATTTTCGGCTTATTTCTATGTACATCATGGTTTATAGAGTTTTCTACAAATCAGACAAGCAATTCTTTGCCTATAGGCTAATATAAACATGAAAAATATCCACAAAGAAACAAACTGAAGCTGCAGGTACGTTATTATTATGCTAGGATACTACTTACTGGGTAACATATATCAAAATCTCGTCACGCTCACTATGGTGTCAATGGTCAATAGCAATCCAAACTGCAGGTTATTATTATTCTAGGATACTACTTATTGGGTATTTATTTCAGAGTTCATATATACAAATCTCATCACGCTCACTATGGTGTCAATGGTCAATAGCGGCCGAGATGTTTGATTCCAAAAATAGTGAAGGGCTGAGAGAGGACGTTGCTGCCCACAGTCCTTGCCTGGCCAGGTTGCTGACCGCCAACATACACCATCATAGGCCCTGGACATATGAAACGGTTATTTGAATATCAAGACTATTCCGATAATCTATACACCAATGCATAGACCGAAATAAAACAAGTCTGGAATCACACCAGGAACAAAACTGGAATTTGAATAGGGACTGCTGATCCTGACTAAGACCAGACAGCTGTATGCGTCATGTCTATGACTGTATTATTCACAGCCTGTTTGTCAGTCTGCGTATGACTGTTAACTAGCATCAAGTGGACATTTTACGTATAAAAAAATATAAATTTTGCTGTTGTCGCTTAACAGAGTTGACTGAATAAATCAAATTAAATAGTATAATATTTCGTCTTCTCCTTCTCTCCTTATTCGGGGGAATTATAATACAGGTGATAGCTTGCAGGTTACGAATAGCAACAACAGTAAATTCGCATGTTCATTTCTGATTAGGACAATATCGGCTTTTCTGTCGGGCAGCACTGAATAGGGCATCATTAGGCGAGAATTCCATAAACCCACAGTTGACAACCTAAGAGGGATGGCGTATATTATAGTGGATACTCATCATCATCATCATCATCATCATCATCATCATCATCATCATCATCATCATCATCATCATCATCATCATCATCATCACCTCTACCTCCATCACTATATTATAGCACCCATTGCACCAAGGTACCAGCGCACTCAAGATACACCTCTAATCTTCGCTGCGAAGCGTGAACAGGATATATCGTAATATCGCCAAGATAATAACTTGAGTCCGCTATGAGCGGACGAGGCTACCTGCGAAATCACGGAAAAAGCGCAATTTCACTGTAAATATATACAGAATGTTGCTCTACAACATTCCGCTCTTTCCGTCTCAAAACCCAATTGCCTTGTTGGATTCTTAAATTGTATGAAACCAAGTGAGGACACTATCCGGCGTCAACAAACGGTTCAAAAACATTCTCAAACGGTTCGTAAAAGACAGTTGACCTAGAAACTAATACAGTTTGACCTAATTCGTCCCCTCGAGGAGACGAAACTTACATTTTTCTATTTTCATGAATTCACTGCAGTCAAATTGCGCTTTTCCCGTGATTTCGCATGTAGCCTCGTCCGCTCATAGCGGACTCAAGTTATTATCTTGGCGATATTACGATATATCCTGTTCACGCTACTCAGCGGTACTTTCAACTGTATCTTGAAAGCGCTGGTAGCCATGCGCATTACCTCATTATAGTGGATACTCATCATCATCATCATTATCATCATCATCACCTCCACCACTATCAGCTTCATCAACATCAATATCATTAGTCATTACCACCACCACTAACAACATCATCACCCCCACACTACCTACCAGCAGTGATGGTCCATCCTGTTTCCTCTAACCACACTGCCATGGAAGCGGAGTTCACCGTGAAGGTCAAGGTCACTTCGCTCTGAGCAGGAACGAGAACTCTGTTGAACCAAACCAACTGTAGTATGGGAGCATCTAAGGTTGTGTCGTTCCAGCTGATGTACACTTGAGATACCTGCACATAGATATCATATAACACAGGTAAAGTAATTGAACCTGCCAATTCAACGAGGTACGCGACCGCAGTCAGGATCGAACTTAGGCTGCCCAAGATGCCAGTTTACTTTATCAAACGTATCCCCCCCATCCGGGACCACTGAGAAAATAATGCCTGTCTATAACAGTGTAAGTATGTCGCCGTGCGGGGCATTTGACTCCCGTCTCTCAGCCAACACCTTGAGGACACGGCCCGACCCGAGCTGTTATTTTCATTCATCGCTCGTAAGAGAGACATAAAAATATTTTCCTCCCATAAAGCCACAGATCCGACCGCTCAAATCGAACCATGTCTTCATGATATTTCCCAGTTCGCAACAGGTATGTCTGGAACCGACACTGACTACGCCTATTCAGCCTCTATCCACTGACTTAACAGTGAAAAAAAACTGCATTCAACAGTTACCACGGTCCAGTATCATCCTGTTACTGGGTCGTTGCACCACTTGTAGCTGAGCGGAGGTTTTGACTCCCGTCTCTTGTCCACCACCTTGAGGACACGGCCCAACCCGAGCTGTTATTTTCATTCATCCCTCGTAAGAGACATACAAATATTTGCCCTGCAAGGTGGTGCAGCGTGGTGATAGTAAACCGGTTTGCCGGCTACTATTGCCACGACAATCGCTGCAAAGCCACTGCCACTGACTTGTACAAAATGCCTGCCGACAATGTAGCCCCGCTCACCACCAAAAGCAGGAGACGAATGGTCAGCCGGGTAGAACAACTGTCGTGTCGCCTTGTCCCGCATAAACCAATGGCCACTCCAAAGAATTCTGCACAACAGGAGCTACCCAAGGCTAGTCTAAGCAACAAATGGAAAGTAGAAAACCTCTCTCCCAAGCTTGAACCAGTCGCCTCCCATTCCGCCACAAGTAGCATATTTTGCTTTTGTGTAAAGCGCTTTATGATTTTGGAAAGAGATGTTTAAATTGCCTGTTATTATTATTATTATTATCATTATTATTATTATTATTATTATTATTATTATTATTATTATTATTATTATTATTATTATTATTATTATTATTTATTTATTTTTTTTTAAATTATTATTATTATTATTATTATTATTATTATTATTATTATTATTATTATTATTATTATTACTACGACTCCATCGCCTTCCCTTGTCGCCACGCTGAAACGACTTGGCATTGCCAGAAATCTCCCTAAGTCGCCGCGACGCTCCAGGAGAGGTGGAAGGAATGAGAGACGTGATTGGGCGGGTACTGACACTGCTCCTCCCTCCAGTCTACGTCCCTGCCTCGGCTCTCAGCTCCTTGTGTGTTGTCTTAATGCACAGGCGCTGGGGCAGTCTTGTAAACGCTCTGCTATCAACACTTTTATTGCTGACAATGACATCGATCTCATGCTGCTTACTGAGACCTGGCTGCACTCATCAGGCGATGAGGCTAAACTAAAGGATCTTGCTCCGCCGGGTTACTCCGCACAAGGCTTTGCTCGTGACTCGTTGGGTGTTGCTGGGCGAGGGGGCGGCATTGCTCTGATAATGAAAGATTCAGTAAAGAAGCATGCGTGCTTCTCACAGTCCTCACTCACCCACCCAACATTTGAAGCTGCTATTCTTTTAATGACTGTTAACGATATCAGGATAAACATTGCCTGTGTTTACAGGCCCCCACCAAGTAAGAAAAACATGTTGACCCATTCTCAGTTCTTCGATCAGTTTCAGGATTTCCTTGAACATTGTGACGCCTTGCCGGGAAAGACGCTTATCGTGGGAGACTTTAACATTCATGCTGATGATGCAAATGACCCATATACCAAACGATTTTTCACTTTGCTTGATTTGTTCTGTTTCAGCCAGTCTGTTGTCGGCTCCACCCACAAGCGTGGTCATACTCTTGATTTGATTTTATTCCGCTCTAGTGATGATTTTTTGTCTTCTTCTTTTATTAATAATGACCTTATGTCTGATCACAGTGCTGTTATGTGTAGGTTAAATATTCCAAAGCTTATTCCTGAATCTCATGTTATAAAGTATCGTAGTATTAATAAGATAGACAAGCAAGATTTTAGAGATGATTTATCCATGTCTGTGTTTCTAAACTGTACTGTTGCTGAGTACAACGCATCATTACTGTCTGTCCTTGACAGGCACGCCCCCCTCCGCCAACGCACGCTTCGCCCTCGGAAATTTAACCCGTGGTTCAGTAATATTGCAGGGCAGTTTAGCATACTGAAACGTGAGCGTCGTCAGGCCGAGAGGCGCTGGCTTAAGTCTCGACTGATTGTTCACAAAGAGATTTTTTTTAAGTATTAAGCACAAAATTAGTGATCTTATTGACAGTGCGAAGACAAATTTCTTTTCTGCTCAGATCCTTGCCACTTCCACTTGTAAAGAACTATTTCGTACTTTCAACTCTTTGCTTGGTAAACAGACTGACTCTCCCCTTCCCACCATTTATGATCCGCACACTCTTCCTACTGTATTCTCTGATTATTTTTCAGACAAGATTTCGAATATCAGAAACAGTTTTCCTCCCTCTGATTCTGCTGCTCTGCCTGTCTCTTGTCATTTTACTGGCACTTTCCTGGATTCTTTCTCTCCTGTTTCTGAACAGTTTGTCCTCAACATCCTTAGAAATACCGCTCCCAAGTCATGTGAATTAGATCCTATACCTACAAGACTATTGTATGATAATCTTGACACACTTCTTCCTGTCATCACTCAAATCATCAATACCTCTCTCGCTTCCGGCTCTGTACCTGCAGATTTGAAAACGGCTGTTGTGAAACATCTTCTAAAAAAAGCTTCCTTAGATAAAAACGAGTTAAAGAACTTCAGACCTGTATCCAACCTTCCCTTTCTATCAAAAACTCTAGAGAAAGTTTTGCTCTATCAGCTACTGTCTCACCTTGACTCTAACAATTTACACAACCCTTTTCAGTCTGCGTATCGAGCGGGCCGAAGCACCGAAACTGTTCTGCTTCGTATTGTCAATGACATTCTCACTGCTCTGGATGAGGACAAACTCTCTATTCTACTTCTTCTTGATAACTCTGCTGCTTTCGATACTATCGATCATTCTATTCTCCTTTCTCGTCTTGAAACTGTTTTTGGTGTTCGTTCAGTAGCTCTTCGGTGGTTCGCTTCCTATCTCCAAGACCGTACTCAGTATGTGTCTGCCAATAATTCCTCTTCCATTCCTTCTCCGCTTCTCTATGGTGTGCCCCAGGGTTCCGTTTTAGGCCCTGTCTTGTTCATTATGTACACCACGCCCTTATCTACAATCATAAAACAGCATACTGTCAACCACCAATTATTTGCAGATGACACCCAACTACAGCAATCATGCAAGCCTGCAGACATTCACTCTGTTATACAAACACTTCAGAATTGCACCACTGACATAAAAACCTGGATGAATGCCAACATGCTTAAATTAAATGATGACAAGACTGAGGCCCTTCTCTTCACTCGCTCTTCCATCACTGATCTTTCTCTGCCTACCTCTATCACTGTTGGTTCTTGTGATATTTCTTTTTCTGACTCCGCTAGAAACCTGGGGTTCATCATGGATTCTACTCTCTCTATGAGACAGCATATCACTAGAGTCTGTCGGGTTTGCTACTTTGAGTTGAAGAGAATTAGTTCAATTAGGAAATTTCTATCAGAAGACGCCACAAAGACCTTGGTTACTTCCTGTATTCTATCTAGATTAGATTATTGCAATTCCCTTCTCATTGGCTGTCCAGATTCTATCCTCTCTCTGCTTCAAAAAGTTCAGAACTCTGCTGCCCGTCTTACCTTTAAAGTAAATCATCGCCAACCCTCCACACCTCTCCTTGTTAAGCTACACTGGCTTCCTGTCGCGGAACGTGTTAAGTACAAAACTGCCTGTATCTGCTACAATATTGTCATCGGTTCTGCTCCTTCTTATCTATCTGACCTTGTCTCCCTTTACACTCCATCTCGTTCCCTTCGCTCATCCACCGACTGTCGTCTTCTCCGTCAGGGCCGTTACAAAAGAAAATCTCATGGTTTCCGCTCTTTTGCTGTCCACGGCCCTCAACTATGGAATGCTCTCCCCTTTCATGTTAGACATTCTACCTCCTGTGAATCGTTCAAATCCAACCTTAAAACGTAGGCTTATCTTTTCTCAAAAGTCTTTCAGCAGTATCTGTAGTTGTAAAAGGGATTTGGAGGAGTGGGGGGTTAAGTAGTAATTTAGTATGTTTTTGTCATATTGATTTACACAGCAGTAGTATGTACGCGTGAAAGAGTAACTTGTCTTATAATTATAGTATATGTATAGTGTGTATATGTGTTTGCGTAAGAAAGTGTGCGTGTATAGCGCTTAGATCCTTAGTGTAGTCGCTTTATATATGCTAGTTATTATTATAATTATTTATAATATGAGAATTTTACTTCGTCACTGTCGACGCTACCGGTGTTCTTCACATTAACGGATCCTTGAAGAGGATCACCAGCTTGGATGAGATCGTCCACGAGGATGAGCTGGGTGTAGACAAAGGTGGTATAGGAGAGGCCGTAGCCGAACGGGTAGAGACTGGGGCTCTCACTGTAGCGGTACGTCCTGCCTACCATAGAATAGTTCACCATATCCGGAATCTGCACACAAATAAGTAAACAAACATGAAAGCTTCAAAACCTTACTGAAGTTTCCATTGGCATGCACGAATGAACTAAACCCGCTCGACAACACACTTTCCAAATATTTTTAATCTTAGATATTAATACAACGTGACGTTCGCTTTCCTATCATGCTGAAAATAACCATATGAGTTAATGGTACGACATTTTGGCTTATTGGTCGTTCCTTGCAAGTCTTATGTTTAATGTAATAACTAAATAACTAAATAAATAAATAAATTATAAATAATATAAATATATAAATAAATATAAATCAATAACGTTACACTCACATGATCAGCTAATAAAGGCCAAGTTGCAGGAAGTCTACCGGCGGGAGAACTGTTGCCTCCCTTGTTGGTCAATACCTCCACCAAGGCAGTGCCTGCCGTCTGTGCCGGGAAAAACAGCTCCAAGATGGCGGGAACCGCTGCATTCTGGTCCGCCCAGGTGACGTTCAGAGGTCCGGCATTGAAGAGAAGCAGAACGACGGGAGCTCCTTTGCCTGGAGAAAGATAAAGATTTTTTGGTATCCCTCGGTCGTTTAGAGAGGTGCTAATTGCCTCTTTTTTTATGAGGGTCAGCTTTGTGAGAGTGGCCATTTCATCACTTTCGTGGAGAACCAGGTACTTATTCACCACTGGGTGGACGGACTGAGGTGACTGTGGCGTGATGTTTCGTTTCTCTCCGCACTTTGTTGCTCCCGAAACAGCACGAAATGGATCAATAATCTTTTGAACAATTTTCGAAACAGGAATGTGTTTCCTAACTACTCCTTGTGCTGCCAAGAAAAATTGCGGATGAAAATACTACTGTACTATGCTTCTCACGGACAACATTTTTAAATGTGTTTGTTTTGCCCAAAATGATCGTAAATCACAATTCGACTACCCAACAGCCTTTATTAGTGAACATTGTTGATGTAAAATTTCACACTTACTGAAGGTCACAGCGTCCTGAAGGAGTTGCTGCTGCAGACCCGGAAACTCGAGGTCAGGTTTGTCATGACCTTCACTCTCCTCCATTTGACCTTGACAGAAAAACAGGCAAAGAAATGTAAGATACTAATTTCTTGAAAGACGTATCCTACAAATTATCATATTGAAGTAGTGTGGTTCTTGGGCAAGTTAAGAAGACCCTGTAAAGTAGAGTGATATCCTTATTTGTGATTGTTATGTGGCATGCAAGCAAACGCTCGCCTCGTAAAATGAATTGATGATGTTGTCAGATAAATAAATGTGAACCTTTGCTACACGCCATACTTAAGCTCACATCCTATCATATCCTATCCTATCCCGTGAACTCGAAAGTCGTGGGGTATCACAGATGATCGTTTAATCAGCGTACTCCATCTTTCTCAGTCCTCAGCAGCCCTCATGGTTTTATTCAGTGTCAAGCCAGTCCATTCTTGAATGTTGTCTTCACACTTCTTTTTCTGTCTCCCTCTTCTTCTGCCTCCTTGCACTGAGCCTTGTAGGATAGTCTTTGCAAGGCCTGAATAAAAAAAAAAAAGCTCACTTAATAACCCTCAATACAGTTCCGGAGTACACCAATGCAATATTAGACTTATATTCATAACCTCATGACTTAATGGTCCACAAGGAGATGTATGTAGGCCTACCTGTTCCCAAACAAGCAAAAACAATATCAGCATTCTCCACAGCCTCCTGGACACTCTGGGTGTCGTAAGTTTTACAACTGACGTCATCACAACCGTTAGCATTCGTCACCATGCCACCGAGCTGCTGCAAGCCTTGCAAAGGCGTCACAATACGCGATCCGCCGACGTCAACACTGTAATTCGGTTCTCCGAAGATCAGCTGTGAGTCGTTGGACAAAGGACCCACAACCTGCAAAGAAATGAGTCAAAAGTAGAACGTGGGGGGAAATATCTGATCGTTTGGATAAAGAGCTGCTTGAAGAAGAACACAGTTATAGATAGATAAGAGACACAAATTTATGATCGTCTTGCCTAAGAAAGCGGAAATGGATTTAAATGACTGCATCCTGACCATAATCCTTATTGGAGGCCATCCTCCTGAAAGTCACTCTTCAATATCACCTGGTTAAAAATTATAGAAGCTTTCGAAGTTAAATTCTTTTTCCACTGAATATAAAAAAAAAGTGTAAAATATTACGTTTAAAAAAAAAAAACGTCGCTAATAAACTAACATTGAAAGTAGTGAATTTGTGTTGGCTGACTGCTGATTTACTGCTATAAAAACATAAATTCTCTGCTTCGAATTTAAAAAAAAACAAAAACAAAAAAAAACAAACTCAGCAAGGCCTGTATAGTTTATATGTAGGCCGAAATCTTGGTCACAACAAAACAAACAACATAGTCCACATACTCACAGCCACTTTGTTGAACGTGCGTTTGAGGGGCAAGAAGCCATTTTGGTTCTTCAACAGCACAAAGCTCTTTTTGGCAGCCTCAAGAGACAGAGCCTGGTGGGCGGGGCTCTGGATGATTGAAATGTTGAGACGACTGTAAGGGTTCATAGAGGGAGGGTCAAATTCTCCCAGGCGCATGCGCGTGTAGAAGAGAGGTTTGGCGCGATCTCTGACGAGTGCTTCGGTGATATTGCCTTGTTTCACTGCTGTTACTGTTTTCCAAAACAAAAAGTCCTACATAAATGAAAGGTACCGTACTCTATCTCTCTCTCTCTCTTTGTCTCTGTCCCTGTCTCTTGCTCACTCACTCTCTCTGTCTTTCTGTCTCTCTGTGTCTGTGTCTGTGTCTGTCTCTGTCTCTCTGTCTCTGTCTCTCTCTCTCTCTCTCTCTCTCTCTCTCTCTCTCTCTATCTCTCTCTCTCTCTCTCTCTCTCTCTCTCTCTCTCTCTCTCTCTCTCTCTCGATACATAAGATCTTGAAGTAATCGTTTTGCACGGCACGCTCATCCCATGTGTTAATAGGCTAATAGCAGCTCATACAGCGAGTCTGAGACTCGACGAGGCCTAGGTTCGTCCTCCCTCCATAAAAATATCTTTGTCACGAGGTGTACATTTTTGCTCCCACTTACCCAGTTGCATGAAGACGTTGTCTGGTTTGTTGTGCGACACTTCGATGTTGCAGCCAGCCGTGATAGCGTCAACGGCCGCTGTGACGTAATCACTGACGTAATGATGATCGGTGACGATGCGTTCCAGCGCGCTTTCGTCACTGATGACGTAGCCGGTGAATTTCCACGTGTCACGAAGTATCTCCGTCAGCAGCTTGTGGTTGGCGCACGCTGGTACGCCATTGATGCTGCGTCAAGTAAACAAATAACGCCGATTTCAATAACGAAGCCAAAAGCCGAAAGCGACGATAAATTATATTGAGGACTCCGATTCCGACGACTACGAATAAAAAGAAGAAGAAGATAACGTTGATGCAGATGCTGATGCAGCGGCTTTTTGAACACTTAAACAAGAAGTTGAGATTCAATGTTCACAAATATTATACCTACCTCCCTCCTCCCTCCAACCCCCACCCCCAAAAACTAATAAATAAAAAAAATTGAAATGAAATTAAAAAAATTATAAAAAAAATTTGAACGGCAACGCCTATATGACTTACATGCTCCTTATGAAACTCACAATAGTTAACATAAAAATGAGTGCCCAGAAGAAAAAAAAATCAAACGGTGGCATTGAAATGCAAAGTAATACCGGCTTTGATCTTTCTATGCTCTTGACCTTGAGATGACCTTGACCTCCGGCTCCAAATACACTTATGTACTATCAAAGAAAGTACAGCAAAAGTTGTATTATGCCAAAAAAATGTGACTTTGGGATGATCTTGACCTTCAATGACCTTGACTTTGTGACGACCTTGACCCCTACGTGAACTCTCATGCATGTCTGATCAAATAACCCAATGTTTTGCATATTATGGGTTAAATAAACAGCCTTTCCACTGTACGATGACCTCTTTTTTGTAGGTTTTTGCACGGTCTAAAATGACCTTGACCTTCGAGATCAACGCAAAAACGGAACCAATATCAAAGATCTATTTAACATTTCTAAACACAACAAGTTTGGACTTTATATCTCTCATAGTTTAGGGTCAAGGTCACTTCAAAGTACCTATACAAACCGACTTTGGTCGCTCCAGTGAGCCTATCTCATTGATATCTATAATGCATCAAAGAATCATAAATTCAATATAAATAACCTAGAAAAAATAGTGAAATTTTGTGAAAAATTGTCTTTTTTAAAAACACACTAACATTTGATGACCCTGTAACCTCGATCTTGAAGAGAATAACTCATTCGTTCACTGATCATTTTCGAGGTCTTATGGCTTTACACCATCTTTCCAAGTTTGGTTGTAATAGTTGAAATAGGCTCTAAGTACTTAGCCACTTTAAAGTTGTTTCACAGACAGACAGCGGACAGACAGACGGACGGACGGACGGACATTATTTTTTTCAATATCATTTTTGAACTATTCAGGACACATCTGGCACAGATTTGAAAAATTCTGGAGATACTTTTGGGGAGGAGGGGGTGAGAGGTGGAGGGGGGAAATGAATACACAGACTCACATTGCTATGGATGCGAGTCAAAAAGGATGAATAAATAAGTAAATAGCCATCTGTTAGCATGAATTAGACATTTTATAAGTTTGCGCGCAATTTTGATCTCGACCTCAGACGAACTTGAGATAGCTCAGAGGTACAATAAGGCATTTTGTCATTTGCAGTTTCGGTGTGTTGGAACTATAAAGTTATCAAACTACAACTGCAGTTTCGGTGGCATCAGCCTAGTTTACTGCTGTCTCGATGGCTCAGAGGTACCATACGCTGTTTAGTTGTTCTGCAGTGGGGATGGCTCAAAGGTGTCGTACTTACACCCCACCCCCTCTTGCCTCCCCTCCCCCATCCGATGACGACGACGGTGATGATGGCGAGACGATGACAATAAATTGTTCAGGGAATGGACTTTAGCTAACACTAATCTTACCTGTTGTAGCTACACATCAGGCTGTAGGTACCTGCATCTACACACGCCTTGAAGGCAGGTAAGAAGGTCTCGTGCCAGTCTTTCTCGCTCACCTGTAAGAAAACATAAGACAATATATATGCTAGCGTACTTTCCAAACAACTTTCACCAAACAGTATTTTAATCTTTACCGCGTGCCGATATTACGATTTCATTTTAAGAAGAAAAGAAATAAAGGCGCGATGCATATTGTTTTTGAAGTAACAACAGCTTACTGATGTATTCGTTGCGGAATGTCTCTAGTTGTAGCTAGTCATGTGTATACACCATTTAATTTGCTCAGCAGCCTATTGTTGTTACCAATTTTCTTATAATGTATGTAAAACCCCCACTCCCCTGTAGTTAGTGAAGGGAAACAACAATGTTGACATAGCGTTGACAGTGGAAGTGTGTAATGTGTAACCCTAGAACGACTAGCGTAACTACAGTGAGCCCCTTAAATGTATTAAGGGTGTGTGTGGGATGAGTCGGTGCGTGGATAAGAATGAATGTGCAAGGATTAGCATGGTCATGAGAAAGCGTGAATGATTGAGAAAATGGCAGTAATAGTCTTGAGATTTTTTTAGTATTGTTATGCATTAAGGTGTTCTAATATCCGCTACCGTTTCTTTATTGTATACATGTACGTTAACCTTTGTGTTGTCTTCTTAATATGCCAACAGTTACTGTGCATCACACACAAATATCCTTGTGCAAATGGGGACAATAAAGATTCGTTATTCGTTATTCGTTATATTGATGTGCATTTTCCACCTCAAAGAGCTGATCACAGTACGTAAGTTGTATTAATAATCGTCTCCAGGTGGGCCACAGTGCCAAGGGTACAGCAATGTGGCCTCGCGGGCAGTTTGTGTCGCTCTCTGAGCTGGCAAGTGCGCTATAAAAACAATTATTTCACATTGTGCTGGACTGAAAATTAACCTGTCTGTGGATGACTGACCTGAGCGTCGAAAGAAAACCTGGACTGCGGTATATCCTCTGGGCCACCGTGGACGTCGAAATGTTTGCAACCAGCGCTGGTCAGCAGGTAACGACTGTCATTGCCTTGGAGACCAGTCACGAAACTGATGGCTAGCGCACTGGACAGGAATGGATCTTCTCCGTAGGTTTCCTGAACGGCGAGAAAATAGTTCTAATAATATTTCATTTTCAAAGTGAAATTCAGAATTATCAAAAAGTATTCGGCCCAGAAATGCACTCTATTTTGCAGGTAAATGGCAAATCTTTCTAGTCATAATATAGTCTACAGTCGTTGACTGATGATGATAATGCAATAGTGCTGGTAATTTTTATTTCATGATAAAAATATGAAACTGTCAGAATGTATTTAGCATTAGCGCAGACTATAGTCTGTGGCAGTAGAAAGACATCAGCTCTAACAATCAGGGTTGTATATAGATGGTAAGCATTTCCAACCAGCTTTGACTCTATTCTTGAAGAAATTACTGGAGATGCAATGGTATTATCTTACCTAACTACACCAAATTATAAACAATTAAGTCTGATGGGAAAATCGATATAAGGACAAATAGCCCTCATTATCGTTATCTAGTGTGTGTAACAAACCGTTTCCTACATTGCCTGACCTGGTTTCGGCCCCATCTGGGGTCTCGCATGATGTTGACGACAGGTGCGAAGCAGGACAGCCCCATGTGGTCCCCGTAGGTGGCGTAGTGGGTATAATTGTTGTATTTGGCTCGCACCTCTAGGGCCGTGGCTCGAGCCACGCGTCCCACCAGATCCGCACTGCGCAAAGGTCAATTGGACAATCAGAATACAAATGATGAAGACCATAATGATGATGACATACATATGGAAACCAACATGGTCTGCAGTTCCCACCTTTCCCCACCCTCGCCCCTTTCTCTGTCTGTCTGTCTCTGTCTCTCTCTCATAACAGAGAGAAAGAAGGAGCATACGCTGACTGGTTCATATAGTTATGCCGCGCGTTACTGGAGCAGGCCTTTGTAGCGCGTGCTGAGACTGCATGGGTGTGTGCTGCAAGTTCGGCTACACTGTACGAGTGTGCCCTATTCACCATCAAAACATGACTACAAACAAGATCTAACAATCAGTCATTTAATACACCACAACCATCAGTTGGGTAATATTGTTGGACGATGCTCGTGAAAAAATATCTACATAGCGCCATCGTCCTAAAGGTTATATGCTCATGACGCAGATCCAATAAACAACAGATTGTTTACAGTCATTGCCTCTCATTGGTCAAAGAGATGCTTTGCATTTAACAGACACTTCCTAAAACCCTAGATCGACAATAAATCTGAATATTCTTAAGGAATGAAATTCTTCTGACGCCGAGCTATATGGTTCAGAATGAAGATAAACTTATAAAGGCTTAACTCCCCACCAAAGAGACAGGAGGCATGCGTTACCGTTACTTTAAAAGAAAAAAATTCTGGTCCCGCTTTACTCTCTGTTTTACCCATTTAAAATTATACTTCGAATGATACATTTAGAACACTTGCTTGAAAGTTGCAGCCAGTCCAAGCGGCATGGGGAAGGAGGTGGCTGGACCTGCCCGGATGTCGCCTCTCAAGCACTCCGTATTCCAAGAGTAAGGCCCCACCCCAAGTCGCGGGATGGCGGGCGCGGGACTAACTGTTGGTCCGTGACCTCCTCTCGCCAGCTGCAGCTGTAGCTCTTCCAGCGTTAGCATGCTCACCAGGTTGTCCACCCGCGTATCCCATGGCAGCGACACATTCTGAAAAGGGTAGCTGCCGAGGTCAACGTCAGAGTGGTCAAGAGCATCTTTATTTTCAAGGTCGACCTGACTGCCAAGATCTGTGACCTTCTGGTCCTCGATACTGTCCGGCCATGTGGATTTTTCGATCACTTGTTCTGTGAAATTTTCATCGTGTTCTTTGAATTCTTTGAATAATATTTCAACGCGATCTGTGAATTTCTCAGCGTGATCCGTGACTGGTTCTACGTGTTCCGTGAATTTTTCTACAAATTTTGGATTCTTCCCAACACTGATATGCATATTTTCAACAACATTAGGCGCGCCTTGGCTTCCTTTTGCGTGGAATTGATCATAGTTTTTCATCCGTTCGTCTTCGCCATAAACAACAGTTTCTACTTGTAGGTCCACATTGGTCTGTTCTCTAAAACTGTTGATTCGGTTTGAAGGCTGATCAACGAAACCGGTTTCGCTTACAATCTCTTCCACAAGAGAGTTATCTTTCTGAAAACTGGTTTCTGTCAAAAGAGTGTTGGCTTGTTCATTGTCTATATCTTCATGATGTTCGCTAGTTCTTTGGCATGCCACACATCGTCCGTTGAGGAAAAGGACGACGAAGGAGAGATGGAAGACCATCGTGAATCCTTTTCTTGTCATCCTCGATGTCGTATTCTGCAGCACACAATACATTTTTTTTTCTTCTCTAAACATGGGACGATATCATCCTCGATTAGTCGTAGCCACAGGAAACTCTTCGATCTTTGAAATCAGATTGAGTGTAATAAGAATTGAAAAGTTAAGTATCGTAAACAATTGTATCACAATATTATTTACATTTCAAGACAAGATTCACGTTTAACCTCCACATTAGCTTAGGACATCTGAGTGTGAATGAAAATTTCAAAAAAGTGTTACTATGTCAATAATACTTAGACAATAGGATAACCACTAATACGTAACTGGGTATCCTACTATTTTACTACGGCTAGCCTAGATCTTGTAATAAATGACTGCATGTGTAATAGTTCATCATAACACACACAAAATGTTTTATCCTACAATGTTAAGAACATTATTGGTTTAAACAGAATTTTATTCACGAAACAAGTAAACCAGGCATGGAGAACATAAAGGGCACACAAAAGCAAAGCTTAAATGAGTGTTACCCTTTGACAAATTACAACAAAGAAATGTCTGGCGAACAGGAACAAGTACAAAGCAATAAAAAAAAAACAAAAAAAAACAGGAGCACATAAATTAATCTTTTTAACAATGAAAAGAGAACAAACATATAACTATAGTATAACAGAGAAAAAAATGCAATAACGTTGAACAACAACAAAAAAAAGTAATAGAGAAATAAATGAATGAACTAACTAACGAGAAACAGATACATGCACCCAAGAGTAATCTTTACACAAAACAGTAGCTGTCGATTAAAAGGTAAATAAATACCTGCAGCAATCTAAAACAATGAGAGAAAAAAAATCAGTTTGGAGGAGGGGAAAAAAAAAGTCACGTGCAAGTAAAAAAAGAAGAAAGTAAAATAAAAACAACGCGTGCACACACACACACACACACACTCACACACACACACAAACACACACACACGCACACACACACACACACACAGATAAATAGTTCAAGACTACGTGTTTGCACGTGAACAGATATTTACAATAGATGGTGAACTCATCTATTCCGTTCGAAGAGACAATTATCTGGTCAATTTCTCTCTGACAGCTATTAATAAACTTTTGGTGCGAAGGGATGGGGTGTAACTACTAGGGAGAGGGAAACTAATGGGGATTGGTTTAGCTGGTATCAAGGTTACCAATCAGAGGTGAATTTGCATAATTGGGCTATTTTCTAAACGAAGCGGTCACTAGATGTAAGGAATGTGTGGACTTTTGAAAAGAAGTTGGCGTTTTCTTGTGGGGAGAGATGTTCACTGCCAAACAATAAGGTGTTGATGTTTCGAAAAGGAGGGTCTAATTGGTTAATTGTCTGCGTACGTACAGTGCCGAATGTAGGGCAAAAAAGGAGGAAATGTTCAGATGTTTCTGCAGGATGCCCACACTGACAGACTGGGTCTTCTAACAAGTGACGGCGGAACATGTCATAATTAAGGTTACTTACGCCAAGTCGGAGTCGGGCATGCAAAACCTGCTGCTGTCGTGTCCCATGGTAATAGTACAATGGAACAAGTGGATCATCTTTGGAAAGGTGTCTTTTTAATAAGCTAATGGATGGGCTTTCTTGAATTTCCTCGGGGAGATCATTCCACAATACTGTGGTTGAAGGAACAAAAGAATTTTTGTAGAGTTCAGTTTTGTATGGGGGTACTCTACGTTCTAGAGGTCTTCTGCGGTGATATGGATTAACTGCTGATACTAGTTGTGGGACCAAGTTGGACAAGTACTCAGGACAGCACTCGTTTATCATCTTATGAAAAGTAAGTAGCTTATGTCTTTTCCTTCTCTCCTTCAATGTGTATTGTCCAGACTCTCTATACAATAACTCATGGCTGGTCCCCTTCACCGCCCCAACAATAATTCTAATACCTTCTAAATGGAGTTTTTCCAATAAACCAGCTTGAGTGTCTGTACAATTATCCCAGATTACATCGCCATAGTCAAAGTGAGGTAGGACAAAGGATTTGTACATATTTTCTAAGGCTTTTCTGCACAGCTTATATTTATACGTTCTTAAACATGATAGGAGGATGGTTATTTTCTTTATGACGTTACTTATATGGATATCCCATTTACAATTACTTTGCAGTGTTAGTCCTAAGTGTTTATGGAATTCGTTGTCAGATAAAATTGCGTTTCCGAAGCATAATGGGTTGTTAGGTAGAGCGTCACGTTTGAAAGTTAATAGTTCTGTTTTGTCTTCATTAAACCTTACTTTCCAGGTGTTAGCCCAGTCGTTTATCTTTTGAAGATCAGAATTTAAAATTTCTGCTCGTATGTCTGGGTTGTTTAGGGTTAATGACATGCTAGTATCGTCTGCAAAAAGTTTTATAACTGATTCAATGTTATCCACAATGTCATTAATATAGATAAGGAACAATAGGGGGCCTAAAACTGATCCTTGAGGTACGCCTGACGGAACGGTTTTATAGTTTGATTTGCTACCTTTAATGACAACAGCTTGTTTTCGTTGGTCTAAATAGTTAGCAAACAATTGAAGAAGCTTACCTCTAATACCTATGGCCTCTAACTTAGCTAGTAATCCTTTGTGCCATACTCTATCGAAGGCCTTGGAGATGTCAAAGAAAATTGACTGGTTAGTGATTCCACTGTTATAAGCTGAAGTTAGTTCATTATATATGCAAAGTAGTTGGTTGGTTGTTGAGTCTCCGGGAATAAAACCAGACTGTGATGGTGTTATAAGATTATTGTCTTTTAGGAATGAGAAGACATGTGTATGGATACAGCGCTCAAAGACTTTACCAACACAACTTAAGAGAGATATTGGGCGATAGTTGGTACAAATATCGGCTGGACCTTTTTTGTGTATTGGCGTTACATGAGCAATTTTCCAAATATCTGGAAACAATCCTTCTGATAGACAGCGGTTGAAGAGTTGACTTAAAGTATGTGAGATTATATCAGCAGATATCAGTAATAGTTTGTTATGGATTTTATCGGGGCCTGCAGCTTTACTTTTGTCCAGGTTTATTATCACTTTGGCTACCTCTGCTGGGGTTATTAAAATTTCAGTCAGTTCGTGATCTAGGTGGGGAAGTTCAGGAGGGTCGTCATCGGGTGTTTCTAATACTGATTGCTGTATAAAGTGGTCATTGAATGCGTTGGCCTTTTCTTCATTTGTATCGACCGTTTTCCCATCACTAGATATTGGCGGTATATCGTTGGAGATTCCTTTTTTGTTTATAAATGCTTTAACGAGTTTCCACCATTCCTTAGTTCCAAATCTGGTGGGGTCTGATGCTTTTTCATCTAGTTCCTTGTGATATTCTAATTTCCTATTTCTGATCATTAACGTGACTTTATTTCTATACTGTCGATACTTTTTCCAGTCGTTCTCTACATTTGTTATCTTTGCATGTTTAAATAATGTATATCTGCATTTTAGGGCGTGACGAATTTCTATATTTAACCAAGCGGCATCTCTAGTGCGTACAGTAACTGTTTTTACGGGCATACATTTACACGCGGCATCGAAGTAAGCTTGAGTAAAGTTTTCTGCTGATTGATTTAAGTTTTCCGCTGTTATTATTGTAGGCCAATCTATTTGTAAAAGCAGATTACAGAATTGATCATGGTCTAAACGGTCATAGTTGTATATTGTCCTTTTGTAGGAGTAATTCCTAATGACAGAGTTTATGATGGTTGCGCAAGGTACACAGTGATCACTACATATTTCTGGTAATACGTCTATACTTTTTACTATTTGTGGACTCTGTGTCAAGACCAGGTCTAAACAAGTTCTAGATGTCTCAGTGATCCTTGTATCAGAGTTGGTAATTTGATGTAAATTGTACATATTTAATGTATCTATTAAGTGCTTGGAGGGACGATTGTAATCATCGTTAAAGTCGCCTAATGCCAAAAATGCACAACCTGTATTGTTTACTTTTCTGAGACTCTCTTGGACTAAATTCCAATAATCAACGGGAAGACTGGGTTGGCGGTAATAGGATCCTACTAATAGTGTGTTTCTATTAACTTGAGTTTCGATCCATATCGCCTCTAGGTTGGGTACATGAAGATCTGGTCTGTGTCTGCAGAGTAGGTGACTCTTGACATAGATAGCCACACCACCACCACTTTGATCAGTTCTATCTAGCCTAACGGGGGGATGGAAATTTAACAAATCTGTCTCGTTACTTGTGTGCGTTGCATTAAAAAAGGTTTCAGAACAGGTAATTATGTCGTATTTATTGCTTTCTGCTTCAATAAGGGTTATATGAGCGGGGATGCTTCTGGCATTTAAATGAATTATTTTTATTTCGTTGTTAGTGTCAGGCCCAGGGTTTTGTTCAATGTCGCCGCATAAAAGTAGTAATAATGTGATTGGGAACTTGTTATTTCTATAAAACAAGAACGCTAGAAAGCACAAAACGTGGAATTTGTGGGTAAGGAAAATATCTGGACATTTGACCGCTTTTGAAGAACATTATTGACCCAGTAGTCCAACTGCTTTGTTATTCTCGTCATTAGATAATATGTAAATAATAGGATATAGGACAAAATCTTTAATTTGACCTATACCTCATTTCTTCAAGACGTTTTAATTACCACCTGAGAACTTTTTTTTAAAGTACTAGTTTTATTCCTTACCTATCAGAACTCTGTTATCAATAGCTACCAGTTTTGTACGTCATCGTAACTAAAAAAAAAATTTCAAGCGACGTCTTCATATTAAGACCAAATTACACGAATCAATAGTCGCGTGTTAATTAAAGACCTGTCCACTAGGAAGACAATAAATATGTTGATTCATACCAGGTTGTGTAAAAACAGGACTCTCGTCTATAACAGCAAACAGCGGAATACTTTATTCCAGCTGAAAAGCTGAGCATCGCAGGTCTCCTCAGGCGTTGGAAAATATGTGTATCAAAATATATAGCGGCATTTAGGTGTAGGCAAATTTCCTATATTAATAAGAGGGACAAGTCCTTCTATACTATATTAACAATGACTCGGTTATTTCCCTTGATTTGAAGGTTACAAAAGTGGATTAAAAAAAATCCACTTGCGATAGTGCCGTTGTAGTATTCAATTCTTGTGATTGTGCATGTTGTAGTATTTAACTACTTTTGATTTTTGATTGTCGATTGTTTTGTTTGTACCTAGATTTCTTGTCTTCTTGGGAAAAAAAATAAGGTCCATACCGGAACAATTTTTTCAACAAATTAAACCTGGCGCTGTGCTTTGTTTCTTCTTTATGTTTCTTCTGTTCTTTGTTTCTCTGTTCTCTTTGTTCCGTCTCCTTTTATGTAGTGTTATGTTTGCTTTGTCTTTGTTTATTTGTTCTTGTATCTTTCTTGTCTGATATTAAACTATCTTGAGGGAGAGAAAGAGAGAGAGAGAGAGAGAGAGAGAGAGAGAGAGAGAGAGAGAGAGAGAGAGAGAGAGAGAGAGAGAGAGAGAGAGAGAGAGAGAGAGTTATACCGTACACAATTCACAGACACATAATTTTTTGGCTGTTGCTGAACAGATAGATCTACGGATCAGCTAATTTAATTTATTTTATCCCTTTAATATAGCGCTTTTCCAGCTCAAGAGCTGCTTAAGGCGCTGGTCGATACAGGGTCATTAACCAAGAAGAATGGACCCTCTGCAAGAATTTTGTGGATCCCCGATAGCGGACTAAAAGTTTTGCCGAGGGTCCATTTTTCTTGGTCAATGCGCCTGTGGTCTAACTCAAGCCGCCCGAGGCGTCCGCCTGCAACCTTTCGGAGCACAGTCTGACGCCCAGACGACTGAGCACAATCCTGGACGACCGGGGATGATGAAAAGAGACCTAGTGCGTGCTGGATGTGTTTGTGTAGTCGGCACTCGCCCGCTTAGGACAGGAGCGCCAACGAGCGTCAACGGGTTTGAGCCCCTGCCTGTACAGGCTGCAATGTTATTGCCTGACATTTGAGAACACTGCGTACATTGCTGAGCCAACTACGCTTGATAAACAGTGGTCAAACAGTGGTCAAACGGTTCGCATACAAATGCATAAATATACACACATTCAAGTTTATCACCATTGCTACTCTATTTCGGGATTGAACATAAGCCTGAACTTGTCCCTCTTATTGATATGGGTAATTTGGTATAGGTTATCATCTTTAATTTCCCACTCTGTAGTTATCTCCCTGACCTCAGAATGATATGCCGACGTGTACGACACACTAAAGTGTCCAGATCGTTGCTTACAAGCATATAAGAATACATTTGCAATTACAATTAAAATGACACCGGTATTGACTAATACCTTTGGTCCGTTATCGATGAAAGAGGCTGAACAGACACAAAACAATCAAACACAGATGTTGACATCGATAACGATTTGCCGTAGACCACAAACACCGATTACGACTACAATCACTTCAGTTATTAATCAGATCTACTGTTCTCAAAGGATTTTGCCGTGACAACGACCGGACTGAAGATTTTAGTTTACAAGATTGTTATATTATACGCTATTTATCTCTTCTTGTTAATTTGGAAGTTCAAATTGTATTGAACTTACCTTTCCGAATAACTACAACCAATTAATTACAAAAATTAAATGTGCCGTTGTAATAAAAGCTTTGGTTATTTATCGCTATCTGCAATGAATTTTAATTAACAAGTAAGCCATACGCTTATCTCAAAATAAGTAAATTGCTGAAACAGTATATAATACAGCTGTTTCAGCAATTTAGTTATTTAATAATACAGCTGTTTCAGCAATTGACTTATTTTGAGATAAGCGTATGGCTTATTTGTTAATCACAATTCAGTGCAGATAGCGATTATATATTCTATTGTTCCTATAGTTATTAATTAGATCTGCTGTTCTCGTATTATTTTTATGTCATATAGTTAAATGGTCACGGGTATCAAGGATAGTTGTTTATTTTGTGTAAGAATGAATTAACTTGAGAAATAAATAATAAATGGTGTAATGACAACGAATTAACTTGATGTCACAGGCTAGTTTTAGACATTGCAGTAAGGTGCCTCTCGCCTTAATAGTTCATCCTGCTGTAGCCTTTGTATATTAAAGTTGATGCCTACAAGACGATAGAAGTAAAGGTTTGGTCTAAGCATGTGTAAGCTAACTCTCGCTAGGGTAGGCAGTGACCTCATCCAGCTGACGTATAGCCAGAACCCCCCGCTAGGAGGCGCTCAGGTATCACGAGATTTCGCGGGCTTTGGCTGACCACACGGTTAGGTAGTAATTCTCTGTCTAAATCTCAACCGAGAAGGACGCACGTTGAAAGCTCTCTCTAGCAGTAGACTACGCAGGTGACGGGGTAAATTCAATTCATAGCCACAGCCTGACATTGTCGGAAAGTAAATGATCACTTTTGTTTCATCGCGATTTATTGATATTATTGTTGGATTATGTTTGTGAAGTCTTGCCATGTTTTATACTTGTGAATGTTTTGTAAAACTTTGCTTGACCACGTGGCTGACACACGCGAACGGTTTCGCCACCACGAAGTAGCCTCTACTGTCCAACTGTTGGTTCTACTATGTGTATTATTGCAGACCAGTGGCTGTACCGGAGAATGAGTATATTATTAATTAAATCTCCCTGTGTTTATTTCAGCCATGATGTGTATATGTATAGGCATTAGGTTGGAGAATGCAGAGGACCACGGAGATTGTTCGTCGCTTATATATATAAGTGGAGCGATCACTGAGGGCTGTTTCTGACAACAGTGAGACGCTCTGCACACTCTTTTTAAACAAGGCGTTGCAGAAACTCGTCTTATGTTTTGCAGACGAGCAGGCTTTTGGTCCGATGCAGGAGATAGACCACTGAGAGTCAACCCTGACATTCGGCCTGCAGTGGTGCATCGAGCACTGAGCTCCGATTGCCCAACAGTCAACAACCAAGGAGGAGGCACCATCATCACACCTCAATGAATCAGCTATGTGCTCGCGAAGAAATGCACTAACACTGTTCTAGAAGGACTGTGCGGTAGTCCATTCTCCTGAAAACGAACATTAGGCCCACCAGAACAAATAGCCCAATGATGAGAAACTAGCAAATATCGAGACCAGTAGCAGCATAGACTCGTCAAGGAGCAACTACTTGAAGTGAAATCTTGGACTGTTAAGTTAATCCCAGATATATTACGTGTTGAACATTTAAGTTAATATAGTGTTTAGAATTAGATATAGAGTAGAGGAAATAAATGTGTGATATTTACTGTTAACAAGTGGCTGGACTACCTATGTTTCATAGCCGTGTGAGAGCTAGTGTGTGAGTGAATCTTTCACACGTTTCTCCCTATCTCTATAACCCTATCCTACCTCAGACCGGGCCAAACAAATAAATGTATTAAGATTAGTCATAGGGTGATTAAACTAGCCGATCCCCGCAGACAAAGACGAGTGGGTAATAGCATTCCATAGTGCAGAGCCCAGCAACAATAGACCCACCGTCACACTTGAGAAAGTGCATTGTCGTAATAGATGATATAATGACGATGAATTAACTTGAGAAAGTGCTTTAACTTGAGAAAGTGCTTTATTGTCACGTTAATAGATGATACAATGACGATGAATTAACTTGAGAAAGTGCATTGTTGTCACATTAATAATAGATGATATAATGACGATGAATTAACTTGAAAAAGTGCATTGTTGTCACGTTAATAGATGATATAATGACGATGAATTAACTTGAGAAAATGCATTGTTGTCACATTAATAGATGATATAATGACGATGAATTAACTTGAGAAAATGCATTGTTGTCACATTAATAGATGATACAATGACGATGAATTAACTTGAGAAAAAACATTGTTGTCACATTAATAGATGATACAATGACGATGAATTAACTTGAGAAAGTACATTGTTGTCACAATAATTGATGATATAATGACGATGAATTAACTTGAGAAAGTACATTGTTGTCACATTAATAGATGATAATACTGGATAATCGTTGCTTAAGGTTTGAATTTTAGGCTTCGATGCCTTGCTATGTCAATAAACAACTCTGCCTATTGTAGGTCTATACATTTTCACAGAGGTGCTATATTTTGCCTCATTGATTGATTGATTGATTGTTGCTTTAGGTCCAGCGGACTCCCCCGAGCCAAATCAGGACCGGACAACCCCCGATCCGCATAAAAGATCTGCTGAAACAACCCTAGTGGGAAAATTGAATGCCCTCCACCGGTCAGTCACTTTACAATAAAGACATCCCACGCAGGGGACGGCTGAGGCTTTACCCCAACTACTCGAACCCCCGGTTACAAACACAAAATAGAATACAAACATCATTATAAATTATCAACAAAACATATGCATATAAAATGCCTTTATTGCTAAATAATAACATCATAGGAAGCCCTAGTGACCACCCGGCATATTTTGCCTCAATCTTGACGCTATTAATAAGCACACAATTATTGAATGTATCAATTTATATTAAATTCGATTTTTTTTAAAAAAGAGGCTTTTTTGTCTTATTTTTGACTGTGGGGGCAACATTCATTGTGAATTCTGGAAAAGTAATTTCTGACGCTGAAATGATTAATCCAGTGGCCCATTAAGATAGGACTGAAGGGTTTGGTTTACAAGATTGTCATACTATGACGCTTATCTCAAACACAATGAATTGCTGAAATAGCTAATTTATTTATCGGTGTAGTTCTCACAAAGACCATAGCTAGGCTAGCTACTCATGCAGCGGAAATATTTGTTTGATTTTGATACAACTATGGTAGAAGCGCACGCTATGTAATGCGCCTGTAATCACAGCAAATGATGAGGAAATTATTGTTGTTTAACGTTTCATAATTGTTACGTGAGCTAGCTAGATTTTAATAGCATGTAACAATTAGTCATCACTTCAAAGCACAGTGCTTTCCGTAAGTCAGTATCATATTCGTCCCCTATACGCTTATGTGTCCGGGGACGTTAATCTATAAAACTAAACTAAACTAAGTCAGTATCGAATCAGTTAATATTGTAAAAACATAAGATTTATTATAACATTATTACAACGTACTTTATTTTATGAACAAACTGAAGTCAAGTTCTACAGTATCAGTTTCTGTCGTGTAAAACATATATATACTGTAACACACATAGGTCTACATCTATAATAGCCTATTTTACATACCTCATCAATCTATTTCAACAAATAGCCTACAGTACAGTAACTCATGTCTATTTAAAATTATACGCAGGCCTATCACTATTATAAATTGACTCTAAAAATGAATATGAATGGAGATCGTCATAATATGCCGTACACGAGAAGTACAGCACATACAACTCGCCCCGTACCGGTAAAGGCTTGCCCTAAAGTCGAAGTCGTTGTAGGCCGGAATTAAACTTGAAGTTAGAAGCCGGAAAGAAGGGGGCCGGCTGATCGAGGTAAGGGTAAAGATAAGCCTACACTAGAACATAGGAAGAATGCAAACTTACCTTTGAATTACGGTACAACTTACCTTTGAATTACGGTACACTTACTGTAAAGACATAAAAATTAACGCATCTTTACTCGACACTTGCTGATTTATTTATTTTTTTTAGTTTTCTTCCGAGTTAGGCTACAGTTTGAATTTAGGTCTATTGTTTTTAAAATGACTTCGATCCTCATAAATATGCACTAAAGCACCAGTCATGGACCTTTCAGTACATTACATTACATAGTTATTGCTTTAGGTCCAGCGGACTCTTCCGAGCCAAATCAGGACCAAACCTTTCAGTTGCACATATAATGCACAATCATGTTTGTTAGGCAGCAACATCAGAATTTTTAAGTTGATTCACAATCTGCTGAAACTGACTGGCCGCTTGGCTAAACAGACACCGTGCAATTTTGTACCCACTGTACAGCGAGAATACACATAGTCCAGAAAATGGACCCCGGATTGAGCAGATGCAGGGTATATTCTTGTATTCTACTCCTGCAAAGTAAACATACACCGAGAATACCCGTATTTCAGAGAGTATTCTCTACAACAGTTTTCCAGTCATAAGGGACACAAAAATCATAGGGTTGGGAAAGGGGTGAAAGGGGAGAGGGGTTCACCGCTAATAGACATTGTGTTTAATAGTGTTAGGACGGTACACACAGTAGAAGGGCTTGAGTGAGGGGGGCGTTGTTGAGGGACGCCATAACACACCGCCGGGTGACACACTCTAATAGAAGAACTGAATGCATGAATTGCCAGTGTGTCACGTGCGACCTATAGGCCTATTCATGCACTGTTTAGAGGGTTGCATGTGATCGGCTTCGTCTTGTGAGCTACAAAAAGGACAGAAATAATGAATTATAAAATGGGCAGACTGCGCGAGGATATCGTACAGTCCTCACTCTCTGTTCAAGCCAACACAAAGAATGCAGTAGAAAAGAGAATGAATGAATGTTCACGGCCGGAAATACCGGGAAGCATGTCTTTACAGCCAGGTCTTTAACATTGAAAGAGAGTACAGTGAAATGTAAAGCGGCAAGATAAAGGAGTTGTGCAACACTCTCACAAACCGGGCCCCGAGAGAAGAGGTCCATGACACCTCTCTACCCTATGATCGAAAGACAAGTGGCATCACATAACAATCACCATAGTCTACCCAGCTGTGAAACGATATCTGGCTCTCGATCTTGGCTCTTGTGAATCAAGGAAGGTAGAGTAGCGAGGGACTAAGAGACAACTTGCACTTCCCTTATAAAGTGGCCCTGAGAAAAGTGAGGCCCTCTATCACCTCTCTCTTACAGGTAATACAAAAGTTCGTGGCTATCATGCATGAGTCAGTCAACCATTGATCGTATTTAATTGCTTAGTACACAGGTGGCTGTGATTCTAAATCAATTGGTAATTGTGATTACTCACGATGATGGCAGAATAAAGCATAGACAATTATACTGTTACGTTGAAACGTGAACGATAGTATGTCTGAAGCGCGCACGATAGATCTAATCGTTTCGATTTGCAAAGTATTCAATGATGGAGTTTATTTACCTTTGATTTGAGTTTCTGCCGATCATGTGACATTTGCCATAAGACCATACCTCGAGGAAGGGTCCCGAAAGTGCCTATGCAGAGGATGCCTCTGATCGACCGACCTTTCAAGAGGGTGGCCTTAGACCTAATCGGCGAAATAAGACCTCCGAGTGAAGAAGGCCATCGGTGGGTACTGACTTTAGTGGACTATGCGACTCGGTACCCAGAAGCAGTGCCACTGAAGAAGATTGACACTGAAACTGTAGCAGAGGCACTGGTGGACATGTTCAGTAGACTTGGAGTGCCTGAAGAAATTCTGACAGACCTCGGGAAACAGTTCGTCTCTGACTGTATGAAGGAGGTCAACAGACTGCTGAGCATCCGGCATTTGACTACGACACCCTACCATCCGATGTGCAACGGGCTCGTCGAAAAGTTCAATGCTACGCTGAAGTCCACCCTGAAGAAACTGTGCAGCGAGCAGCCCAGACAATGGCATCGCTACATCAACGCCCTACTTTTCGCCTACAGAGAAGTACCGCAGGAGTCCACCGGCTTTTCTCCGTTCGAGCTGCTGTACGGAAGAACCATCAGAGGGTCGATGCTCATCCTGAAAGAACTGTGGACGAACGAAGTAGAGACCCCAGAGGTGAAGAACAGCTACCAGTACGTGTTTGAGCTACGGGAGAAGCTGGAGCAGACTCTCGAGATAGCCAGAGAAAACCTGAAGAAGTCCCAGGACTGTGGAAAGCACTACTATGACCGTAGGGCTGTGAACAGGAAGTTTAAACCTGGCAACAAAGTGCTGGTGCTGCTACCTACTGATCATAATAAGTCGCTGATGCAGTGGAAAGGCCCGTACGAAGTGGAGACCGTGGTGGGGATCAACGACTATAAGGTGAAGGTCGGTCAGCATTCCAAGATATACCACGCCAACCTCCTTAAGCTGTACGTGGAAAGGCCATCACAGATTGTGATGCAGCAACAGCAACTGAGATCGACAATAGCTTTGACAGCGAGGAACTGTTGGAACTTGGAGACTTCCACAGCAAAGAAGGCATCGATGACGTTAAGCTAGGACCAGGCTTGACGGAAGGTCAAAAGTTGGAGCTCAAGGACCTTATGGGCGAATTTCCCCAAAGCTTCAGTGATGTCCCAGGCTCTACGACTTTGGTCGAACATGAAGTCCAACTCACTTCAAATATCCCTGTTCGATCCAAACCATTCCCGATCCCTTTCAAGGCCCGTGAATCCTTGAAGAAAGACATCGATGAGATGCTGAAGATGGGCATCATCAGGGAGTCCAGTTCCCCCTACGCGTCCCCTGTCGTGGTCGTGAAGAAGAAGGGCGGGAGCAACAGAGTATGCATCGACTACAGGAAGGTTAATAAGATCACCGTCTTCGACCCTGAGCCGATGCCTACCGCAGCAGACCTCTTCCGCCAACTATCGGGGAGTAAAATATTCTCAAAGATTGACCTCAGCAAGGGTTATTGGCAAGTCCCCGTGCGTCAACAGGACATACCAAAGACTGCTTTCATAACTCCTGATGGGACGTACGAGTGCCTAAGGATGCCCTTTGGTCACAGCGGAGCTACCCTAAAGAGAGGAATGAGGAAGATGCTCAAAAGGATGGACAACGTCGTGTGTTACTGGGACGACCTGCTAGTCCACACCCACACCTGGGAAGAGCATCTGCAGACCTTGATGGAGCTGTTCCACCGTCTTCAAGAAGCCAACCTGATCGTGAGACCCAGCAAGTGCATCCTGGGAGCTGACAACGTCGACTGCGTCGGACATCCGACGGAAGAAGGAGACAACGGAGGATGCACTGACTCCAGGAAAGCCCACGTGATCATCGTCTTTGACCCTGGGCCGATTACACCCGCAACTGACGAGGGCGTCGTTTCCTTGCGGATGAAAAAACATTGACTGTGTAGATAAATGTGAACATTGACAATATCCAAAAGGACTTGCAGATGAGAAACTTTGACTCTGTGTGAATGAACTGAGAACGTTGATAGTGTTCAGACAGACTGAAATAAGTCTTAATTCTGTACTTTGTTTGTGCATTACGTTCCAACGTTGTTGAAAGAAATTGGGTAAATTTCTTCTTGAGTGGGGGGTTATGTTACGTTGAAACGTGAACGATAGTATGTCTGAAGCGCGCACGATAGATCTAATCGTTTCGATTTGCAAAGTATTCAATGATGGAGTTTATTTACCTTTGATTTGAGTTCGCATTGTTGTTAGAAGAAGCTTTGTATAACGTTGATAATTTTGTTAGTCGATATTATTGGAGAATTCTCTGGATTTTAGTATTTACTATCGATGGAAACTTCCCGATAGATATCGAAGTATGGGGAAGGAGAAGAAATATGTATTACGTAAGTCAGTGATGACGATATTTTATTTGATTGGTGGTAGTGCGTCATTTCTACTGTGTTCAAAATTGTTCGGGAAGAGAGAGAGGTTATAAAATTATGTGCCGCGCTGTTTGTGCAGTTGTTGAGAGTTGTTGTTGATAGTGACTTGGAAAGTAAATTTGAGAGTGGAAAGGCGATTGAGCGATTGTATGCAGTTGTTGATGTGTGCTGAATAAAAGTGGAAAACTTCATACGTCGACTTTGTGACTTGTATGCTGCTTGAGCAGGCTGCGTGGATAAACGAATCTGAGTTACACACGCCTATCAGGAATTCAAGCATCGGGGCTGATTCAGATACTGATAGAAAAATACCAACATCGAACCGAGTGTAACATATACTGTTGGGATATTATAATGCGAATGCTTTGAAACCAAGTTTATAATGGCGTTTTAAGGTTTAGTATTCATTTCTTCACTAAAATTGTGTGTCCGCATCCTAAATTGTGTCATGGGTTGCCTTAATTGAAGGTTTGTGGAGGTTCAAACACTGTTTTAAAGAGGTTCTCAGATCCCAAACCTAGGTTGTTCACATTTTGGACAACAACAACAAAAAAAGTTTGAAGAACCTAGGATCTAGACTGAGAACCTGTAAAAAACAACTTTTTTGAATCCCTACCATGAACCTTCCAATTAAGTATACCTCTCAAGATTGTGTGTGTGTATGCACGTGTGTGCGAGCGTTCATGCGGTTTTGGATGTATTTGTAGCATGAAGAATCGTGGAATTTCTTCCTAGTTTGTATCTCTATGAGATGACTGAAAGGGAGGGAGGGAGAGAGAGAAGAAGAAAGAGAGGGAGAGAGCAAGAAAGAGAGAGAGAGAGTAAGAAGAAAAAGATTATTATCAAAAAGAAGGGAAATGGGATTGGAGATAGAAGAGAACTGGGAAAAAGTCTAATTATCAATTGTCAGATTTGTTTCTTTATCAATTTTGGACCTTCATCAACATGACATTTTACAAACAGCACAGTACCACACTGGGGTGTCGGATAGCGCAGTGGTTGGAGCACTCGCTACTGTGTCGCAAAATTGAACACCGTCCAGTGCGGTTAGCACTTGGATGGGTGACCGCAAACCGTGAAGCGACAAATAACAACGCCCCCAGGTGACTCAACTGTGACTGAGTACCTACTCTCTTAAGGGTGGGGAAGGTAAAGCAGCGAGGGAGAGAGATGGGCATAACCCTCATTACGCTGGCCCAAGATAAGTCAAGTGTGATCTCCAACATCACGCTCCCCTACGGCCACAAGGCTATAAGACCAACTTTACCCTTTTTTTTTTTAACAGTACCACTCTCTCTCTCTCTCTCTCTCTCTCTCTCTCTCTCTCTCTCTCTCTCTCACACACACACACATGAGTGATTGCCAATGTTCTTTAAATTGAACTTGAACTGACAATCAGAAGCACATTTTGATTTTATTAAATGATTAGTTAGTCCATTCTGACAAAAATTCATGATTTGAACTGTTAACCATAATCACTATCATTTTTGACTTCATCGTCATCATTACCATAAGCTTTGAAATATTGCGAATCTCTCAAATACAAATTCATTAGGATTTGCAAAGCCTTATGATGCAATATCCCAAATCAAACCCCTTACTGAAGTATTTGCCCAAACCAACCCTAAACATAATACTTCCTCATTGTGATGTCCTAAAAGTACAACTTTTGTGAGAAGCCAGTAAACTGGGCCTGTATGAATGGCTAAAACAGTAAATAGAACTAACTAATGGACATACAGCAGTATATTTTATTCATTATTATTTCATGACAGAGCAAAGACATCCATAATCCATAAATTGATTGATTGATTGATTTATTGTTGCTTTAGGTCCAGCGGACTTTTCCGAGCCAAATCAGGACCGGACAACCCCCGATCCGCATAAAAGATCTGCCGAAACAACCCCAGTGGGAAAATTGAATGCCCTCCACCGGCCAGTCACTTTACAATAAAGACATCCCACGCGGGGGCGGCTGAGGGTTTACCTCAACTACGCGAACCCCCGGTTACAAAAACAAAATAGAATACAACCATCATTACAAATCATCAACAAAAACATATACATATAAAATGCCTATAGTGCTAAATAATACAATCATAGGAAGCCCTAGTGACCACCCGGCAGAAAGCGTCCAACACTCCCAAGCTGATCCAACAGACCTCATACACAAACAAGGAGTCTTGTCCAGGAAGAGTTTTCAAGAAAAAAGGTAGGTCATTGATCTAGCGAAGAAGAAGATAGTATAGCAGAGTGAAGGACAGAGCAGGAATGGGAAAGAGTAAATGAGGAAGACAGCGACAGTGGGAATTTAAAGCACTAAATTTCCGAACGAACGAAAAAACGATGCTTAACGTCCTATTGCATGAGCGTTAAGGACAATAAAATTGGGCTAAAAAGCCCTCATCATACATATTTACCAGACCATTTGGTCTGGCTCAGTACTAAATTTCCATAAAGTGGGGATACTATTTATACTGAAAACCCCCGGTACTCCAACGGGGGTACCGTTGCCGCAGTGAATCTGTCTTGCCCATAAAGGAAAGACAGGTTTTCAACTGTGGCTTTCCCTTTTCCCTTTATAGGTTTGAACAATCTACAGTGGCAAGATTGCTCATGACCCCAAGGGGTAATCCATAAATATTATCCATCACACTGATCAAACATCTAATATCATGTAAGATGCCCAATAGGTTAATCAGTGACAGCAATGACAAGAAACAAGCACCATCGGTTGACATAGGTGAAATACTATCAATAATTCAAAATCAGAAGTATCGACTCCTTAGAATCACATTTATTAATAAGTAGTTATTAATTTATCACTTCACATACAACAGGGTGGAGAACAACTGAATCAAGAAATCTCTGAAATCCGGCCGTGGCCCAGGGGCCAAGCCCCAGTATTCGCCCCCTGGAAGAAAATGAATTTATGCTATTTTGAAAGTAATTTAGGGCCTCTCCTGAAAGCAAAAAGCACAAAGTAAACATGAATAGAAACAACAACAACAACCAAAAAAAAAGAATGTTTTAATTTATGCACATGTCTTTCAAAAAAGTTAAGAATCTTGATTTGTAGGCCTAACAAAGTTTGAGGTCCACCACTGTTACACACAAACTCCACATTTCAAATTTTACTGGGCACACGTTTGTCTATTTTTTAGCTGTAAACAGGCAAGAATTTTTATAATTTTAGAGATATTTAGGGGTACGTTAGTAAAAACATTACATCTTAGGTATTAGTGACTAGTGTATAGATTTAAATGAAATAAAATGCAAAATGAACAGAAATAAATCTCTTTTGATTATCTACCTTTTTATACTTCTCTTGTCATGTCTTGTTTTTGATTACTCCATGTGTATACAATAAAAAAAAGTTTTAAAAAGTCCAAACAAGCCCCCTCCTCTTCTTCACTTTCATGCCAGTCTGAAAGATCGTATGCATGCACACTACTGACACTAATTGTCTAATGACTAATCAGTCTAATGTCAGTACTCAGTACCGATCTCTTCCTCCGACTCCAAGACCATTTCTCTCGCTTTAATGTCTGATAAATGGAAGCCTGTAAACTCCCCTTCATCAGTCGAAGAATCCAAACCATCCATTTTAGACACACACACAAGAAAATTTGAAAAAAAAAATCGAAAAAACGAACGCATCACAGAGAAAACTTGTGGAAATGCAGTCGAATGTTTTCACAACAGAATTTAACCGGAAGTCAATTGCCGGAAGTCTCGCAATCTTTCAAACAACGCGAGAATATAACCACAAGGTTGATACGGACGCTTTTGGACGTTTTGCCCGTTTAGACCTTCGGCCGCTTTTGGCCGCTATGCCCAGTAAAGGGTAGCCCTCAGCTTCTCACACTCGGAACTCAACATTTTTTTCTCGGAAATGCAAATGCCTTCCGCGGAAATCCGCGGATTCGCGGAGAATTCTCCACCCTGATACAAACACATTTCAAGATTGAATTCTTTGACAAACAGCATGAATATATGAACACAGAGTGGTTGATAAATATTAGAGGGTGGAACCGGTACGATTTATCAAACCGGTTTTTCCAATAGAAAACCGCGGTTTAAAACCGGTTAACCGGCTAGAAGTTACAACTGGTTACCCCGGGTAAAGCGGCATAGTAAGCAAGGGAAATAACCTCTGTATTGAATTTTTTTTGGGGAATTTATGTCGCTAGCTACTTAACTCAGAGGCTATTTCCCTCCTCCACTGTGGGTAGATTTGGGAGTTTGCTTTTCAATTTTGAGTTTGTGAAACCGTTGGTGGAATCTGAAGTTGCGAATGTCATATTGGTTAGAAAAACAATGCGCATTGAAAGATTAAAAGCCTGTTCCAAGTTGGTGTTCTGTGAAATTCGGTTGTAAAAAGTCCTTGCATCTAGCATGTAGGACTTGTGGGTTAGATCTATTGGGTGCAGGGCCCGCAGGCTTGGCTGGCTTCAGCAGCAGTAAAGTGTGGTGTCGGCGAATGTGTGCATTCAGATTTGAAGTGCCACCGCCAAGTTTAATACTTGCCTTACACTCTTTACAGTAACCGGTATTATGGTCAACCTTTCCTGCTTCCGTCTCTCGCAGGAGAAAGAATCTCCAAATGTCAGCTTTCCCACGCGTGTTCGCTACGAATGTCTCTGTTTCTGCCATTTTGCTAATGCTTTACGGGACGAGTGATGTCCCTTAGAAAAACCGCGGTTTTCCGTTTTTTTAAGGTCAAACCGGTTTACCGAACCGTGAGAAAGTCGAACCGATTTTAACCGGAAAACCGGTAAAACCGAACACCCCTAATAAATATCAATGACAAAATGTAAGCATCACTATAACACACACACAGCATACATATAAAAAACACTCGAACATATTTCATAGACCTCTCTCTGAAACACTTAGTGGCAAGTGATAACATGCAAAGCTAAATCTGCAAATATGAATGCATTATTTTTTTAATATGATGAGGGAAAATGTCATTTGGAACTAACACCCATGCAGCACAAAGTACACATTATGCATAATAGTAAGTACGATTTACAATTGTCAGTTAAGCCAGGCTATAGTTCTTGAATCTCACAATTTTGATCTCCACCAATATAATAAACAACTCACCATATATTATTTCAATGATATTTCAACTCAACATGTATGACTGTATGACTTTACAACACAACACAAGCAACCAAATGGACGTTATAACTCAACAAACACACACATCAGTAGATGTACATACACATGCACACAATCAATGTACATTTGCTGCCTCTTGACTTGAGAATATTCATTATTCCGCATTTGTTTCTAAAAGAAAACACATGCACTACATAGAGCAGTAACCCACCTCAAATCACACTACATGACATGGTTAGTTAGTTAGTTATTCATTGCTTACAGGGTCCAGCGGACTGCAAAGAGCCGAATCAGGACCACAAAATCAAGACCACAACTTCGCTGAAAGAGGACTCACCCCTGATCCACATAAAAGATCTGCTGAAACAACCCCAGTGGTAAAAGTGAAGGCATTCCATCAGCCGGTCACTGTACATTAAAGGCATCCCATGCAGGGGACGCTAAGGTAAAACTCTTAATTTATTGAACCCCCGTTTATAAAAACAAAATAGAATAAAAACATCATTATAAAATATCAACAAAACATATATATAAAATGCCTACATTGCCAAATAATAATATCATAGGAAGCCCCAGTGACCATTAGGCAGAAAGCGTCCAATATTCCCAAGATGATACAACAGACCTCACCCACAAATGAGGAGTTTTGTCCCAAAAGAGTTTTCAATAAAAAAGGTATGTGACTGGTCTAACGAAGAAGAAGATAGTATAGTAGATTGATAGAACAGAGTAGGAATGAGAAAGAACAAATGATAAAGACAGCGGCAGTGGGAATTTAAAGCACTAAATCCCCAGAAAGTGGAGATACTATTTATACAGAAACCCCCAGCATCCCCACTGGGGAGCCATGACATGGTAATTAGACATTCTCTACTAATAGTAAAGTAAAAATTCTTTCCACAAAAGAAAGAGGTCACTCTCAACACAGAAAACAATTTTTATTGGGTCACCAAAATGTTAGAAGGTCACATCATCAATCACGCAACACAAAACAAAATAAAATAAAACAAAAAAATTGAAAAAAAAAAGATCTACCTACCTACCTTATCTAATCTATCTATCTAAAAGAAGTTATTACTAATATTTAGAACTTCAGATGCAATTTCTGCTCCCTTTTGACAGCCAAGTTGGAAACCTTCCATATAACCCTTCAGAATGCCTGCTGCTGATTCTGTGGTGAATTTTGCATGGTAAATGGATTTATGTGAATGGTGCTACAGTAAATTGCCTCGTGTGCATTAGTCATAGAAATCAATTTGTCTACCGCATAGACTCCATTGGTAGAGCGTTTGCCTTGGCACACCCATGACCCAGTTTGGAATCCCGTGGTGGGCAAAATGATAGTGGCCATTTATCACTGTCAGTGTTAGCAGAATGATTGGCTCAGATGGTTCAGTGTTGATTTAGGTCCTAACCCTCTTTCCTGGGGAGGGTTATCCTCATCTGCCATATAAACCAACAAGAGTGCGTGTAGACATTAAACTTCAACATTCATTCATTCATTGGGAATGAAAAACAGTAACAAAGCAAAACTTCTGTGCATATAATGGCAGGAGTTTGAAATGACACCTTTTCCTCCAAAATACTGCATCCAACTGCACTTCTGTGTGTCATATTCAATTCAATTCAACAAATCTGTATTACCTCTCACAAGGAATTATGACAGGCACTTGATCACTAAAATAAAACAAAATAAAATAATAGTATAATGTGATATTTGTTTAAAATCTTTACAACATGTAGGATACGATTATATATATGGACAAACAAATACACACCCACACTATTAATTTATGTAGTAAATTATGTAATAAAATGTAAAACAAATTCTCACAGAAGAGGCTGTTTCCATTCAATCACAAATACAGCCAGGGTACAGTTATCACAGAGTGCCATTACACATATATGCACGTATATGTGTAACAATTAAAAAAAAATAAAATATTATTACTGGCATTTCATACCAAGGTACACTCGTAGCTACCTTATGGTTCTTGCGCCTCAATACAACAACTTGAATCAGCAGATGGTAGATGAATGTTTTCAGAAAGAATCTCCTTGAGGAGCTCCGCCCGTTGTTATATACTGTAGTTTTATACCCAGCAACGAAGTCAGCTGTGGACACAATCACATTTTTTGTTGAATATATCAAGATATTATTTACACAAAATGCACAATTATTCTATAACAAACATTAAAAAAATATAACACAACTACAAAGTTTCAGCTGAAAAACAAACCCACCCACCCACACATACCAAGGGTGTTAAAAGCGCTTGCCCATTTGATAAATGTGAGTAAAATTTCTCTCAGTCAGCCTAAACCCTGTACCTGACTTGCCAGGATGGCAACATAACTTGCTGCCAACTTTTTCTTCTAACCATTCTATTTCAATTATTCTTTTCCTGGTTTACTAAAATTCTGAATAGCAAACTGCGTTCTGTTTTTATTTTTTTTGTGTGTGGGAAAGTTGTTTATGGACTAGTGACAAAATTAGCATAATTTACAGCACTTGGTTACTGTGGGCCCCCAACTAAGGAATATTAATAGGCATATTCTCTCTCATCCTATATGGCACTACGCAGAAGCTGCAATAATTTTGAGTGACTACAATTTCACTCCCAACATGGGTAACAAGTTAATCAGATTCAGACTCAGAATATCTTATTGTCCCCATAAACAGAAACTGTGATTTAACATCTTTAAAAAAAAAAAATGAAAGAAAGAAAAACATCTAAACACTGCATGTTCAAATCCTACCGACATACTTGTTTGAATTTTGCTCGAATGGCTTCCATCTGCTCATGCAACTGAGGATTCCTGGGGTCTCTGAGAGGGAAAGCCTCAATCATATCTGATAGAGCAGCCTTTGTCTGTAATAGCCTGCAATAATCACCATACAAAATGAAACCACGGTTACACTTATGCATAAATGATCAGGTAATAGTAAATGCAATACAGAAAAAATAAATCACACTCGTAAAACTGCAATTCAGAAAACTAAATGATACCTGTAGTAGATGTAACAACACTGCCAAAGAAAATAAAGCAGCAGTAAAAATGCACTTCTGACTATATATTGATAGTTGTTCAATATTTGTATTAAGTCCTTTCTCGGTTTTATACATTTAATTAAATGAATACAATCAATAACTGAGCTCAATAATGAAATGAAGACAACAATTTTACCTCTGGGCAATAATTAAATGAGCACAACAAATTTACCCCAGGCCAATAAAGAAATGAATGCAATGAATTCCTGAGGGAAAAAAAAAGAATTCAAATGCACAATGAATACCTGAGGGCAGTAACAAAATGATTACAATGAATACGTCAGGGCATTATGAATACCTTTCTGAAAATTGCTGTGAATTCTGCCTCTTTGACAGAGATTCAATAACACCTTGATAGAAGCCAACCTATAATAAAAACAAAACAAAGCGGTTATTTTGAGGGCTAATGGCTAATTGCCTACATATTATATACAGCGCTATGTTATGTTATGATTGTTAGATACAAGTACCGTTTAACTTTCGGTTTACACTTTAAATTCTGTTCTGTGCTATGAAATATCAAGTAGACACTAGTCTGTGTTACGTTGAAACGCGAAGGATAGTATGTCTGAATGCGCATGATAGATCTAATCGTTTCGCTTTGCAAAGTGTTCAATGATAGAGTTTATTTACCTTTGATTTGAGTTTGCGTTGTGGTTAGAGGAAGTTTTGTATAACGTTGATAATTTTCGTTGGTCGATATTATTGGAGAATTCTCTAGATTTGCGTGTTTACTGTCGATAGAAACTTCCCGGTAATTGTAGAAGTTTGAGAAACGTTCCTGGAATGTGAAGGAAGATGTATGACGTATGACAGTGATGACGAAGTCTAGAGCGATTGGTTAAATTGCGTCATACTCGATTGTTCCAAGGTGTTCTGGGGATGAGGAAGGCTATTATGTGCCGCACTGTTTCAAAAAGAGAGAGTGTTGTTGCATACATGTCAAGTCTTACGTTTTTTCCGTAATTCTTACGTAATTTCAAGTTTTTTTTCACCTTACGGCGTAAGATGAAAATCTTACGTATTTTTTCTGTTTCCCGACCTTTTTTTTTTTTTTATCCGAAATTTTTATTTTATTTTAATCCGAAATACAGCCTAGAGAACAATTCTGAGTCACGCTCGCTCGCGATCGTGATCTCTGAGGAAGTACGGGCCTTGCGCATGCCCATAGCATTTCTATACACTGTTTCCGTCTTGGAGGAAAGGTTTTCGTTCATTCAGCTCCAGTGTCAGATGCTGGAGAAGGGGAAGTAATGCACTGATGACTATAACAAAGAACACCAGTGACATACTTGTGTGCAACGCAGTGTATTTCTTTTTTTCTATTAAGTAATTTGGATTGTTTTTTTTGTTTGTTTGTTGTTGTTTTTTTGAAGGGGGGGGGGGGAGGGAGATGGGTGTTTTTTATTTTCTGCAGTGGATAAAGCACAGTTATGAAAGTTTTTTTTTAAATTTTTTTAAAAAATCTTATTAAGTTGCTTGTTTGTATGGTACAGTGTTTGTTATTAAAAAAATGCAGGTGAATTTGCATGTGTTTCCTAAAATTATAATTATTGTTTTTGTTTTTTTTAAATTTGTATGAGGGTGTTTACCGTTTTACGCATTTCTTATGGTTTTCGATAGAAAATTATGGTCTCTCGGGTCAAAAATTATGGTCAGAAGCTCCAAGAGCTTGACATGTATGTTGTTGTAAAAGTGTGAAAAGGCGATTGTATGCAGTTGTTGATGTGTGCTGAATAAAAGTGGAAAACTTCATACGTCGACTCTGTGACTTGTATGCTGATTGAACGGGTTGCGTGGATAAACGAATCCGAGTTTACACCTATCAGGAGAATTCAAGCATTGGGGCTGAATCAACTACTGATAGAAAAACACCAACATCAATCGAGTGTAACAGTCTGGATGGCACTTTTTGTATTAATTTTTTTATTCATAACCAGCTTTTAATGTATAGGTAGCGGGTAGGTTTAAAGAATATAACAATTATACATCACTTTTATTACAATTGCTGTGGCGTATGTGACCACTCATGAAATTGTATGCAATAAAACAAGAGACATGGAATAGGCCGTGAGGCAGTAAGCTGCTATCCAATAAACTAAACTAAAATAATCAACAAGGACTTGTTATGTACTAACTGAATAGAGATACTATCTAGCCTAAATCTGGCTATATAAACTATCCATACATGAACTACTTACTTCAGATGCAATTTCTGCTCCCTTTTGACAGCCAAGTTGGAAACCTTCCATATAACCCTTAAGTCTGCCATCAGCCTTTCCCTCCTCATAGCCTTCAGCTTGGCATCTGGCAAAAGAATAACTTTTCTGAAAACACAATTAATTTAATGGCAATAATTTTAATTAAGATTTTTAACACAAAGTTTACAAATAATGAATTAAACAAGTTTTAGTTCCAATGGCTTTGAACATTCATCACCAAGTAAGGCCCTGTCCAGTATTTGGAAGAAAATGAGGAAGAAGAAGTATGAAACTATGTCATACTGTACTGCATAATGAATTAACCGTTGTTCAACCGCAAAATAACAAAACAGAAGCTATTGACTAAAATCTGAAAATGTAGGCCTAATCAGCATTTACAAACAGCATGCTTCCACATCCAGACAACTTCTTCTTCTTGGGTTCAGAAACCACAAGCAGTCGGTTTATTCATTTGCTGCACTTCTTCGTTAGTAAATAATTCCTAAAAATACCTATTTTCATTCATAACAATAGCGTCCAAAAAGTCGACGTCCATATTTATGTCTTCTCCACCAGCAGCCATGCTTGGAAATCGTACTCAAGTAGGCCTAGATTACTTCCGGTTGAGGGCGGTAATTTGGCCTACGAGACTTCACAGCCTGTGCATAGACCATAATATACTGGTCTATGGCCTGTGTGTTGTCAAGATGCAGAGAACTCGCAGCTGATGTTTGACATGCATGAATGTATTATAAACTCTGCAAATCGGGAATATTGACCGTCAGGTTTGTGAGAATTTGAGTTTATTTGGTATTCTGGTTTGTCGTTTTCACATTGTATATTTTCAGTCCGACTCTGACTAGTCTGAGATTAATTAAATCTCCAAGCAGAAGTTGTACTTTCTCTTATTTCTTGTGTGTGTATAGCGCTATAGCTGTACATACAAGAAATAATGGAAGTTCAGTCACGAACTGAAAAAAACTACACTAGATATTAATGTAGTACAGTAGTAGGTCTAACCAAGGTAAAGCAACACATATATGGGCAACAATGAAAGTGTACAACACCAGCCCTAAAATTATTGAAGTCATCAAAAACCTGTATGACAAGTCTACCAGTACAGTCCTCCATAACAGCGTCATTGGGAACTGGTTCAGAACAACAATCGGTGTGCGTCAAGGATGCCTACTCTCTCCAACACTCTTCAACATCTTCTTAGAGCGCATCATGTCAGATGCTCTTGCAGATCACGAAGGCACAGTCAGCATAGGGGGTAGGGCAATCTCCAATCTTCGTTTTGCGGATGACATTGATGGATTGGCTGGAGAGGAACAAGAACTTGAACAGCTGGTACAGAGGCTTGACACCAACTCCAGAGCTTATGGGATGGAAATGAGTGCAGAGAAGACCAAAATGATGACCAACAACACCAATGGCACCAACACGGACATCAAAGTCCAATGCCAATCCCTCAGTGCATAGCTTCAAATATTTAGGAGCCATTGTATCAGACAATGGGTCCCGACAGAAAGTCATCTCCAGGATCGCACAAATAACTGCTGCCCTGACAAGGTTGAAGCCCATTTGGAAAGACAGGACCACCAGTCTACATTCCAAAGTAAAACTGCTGCGCTCCCTTAATTGTCATCTCCATCTTCCTATATGCTTGCAAAGCATGGACCCTCACAGCAGATCTACAACGAAGAATACAAAGCATGGAGATGAGGTGCTACAGAAGACTTCTGGGCATTTCCTATACCCAACACATCACCAACGACGAAGTCCGACAGACCATCACACAAGCCATTGCCCATTGGACAACACGATGACCTGCTCACAGTGGTGAAGAAACGGAAACTCCGATGGTATGGCCACGTTACCAGATCATCAGGCCTTGCAAAGACCATTCTGCAAGGCACAGTGCAAGGAGATAGAAAAAGAGGGAGGCCGAAAAAGAGGTGGGAGGACAATAATCGAGAATGGACTGGTTTGACAATGAGCGAAGCCATCAGGGCTGCTGAGGACAGAGAAAGATGGAGTATGCTGGTTAAACGATCATCTGTGGTGCCCCTACGACCTCCGGGTTACGGGACAGGATAGGATAGGATAGGATGTACTAGAGAAAACTCATTGCACTTTACTATGAAGGACGTCAGTTCTGCTTTACATTATGATTGACACTGATCAACATGTGTACCAAATCCAAGACGCGTTTACACAAATCGCACTAAAGTATACACTTTAAAATATACATTCTGTATTTTCTGTTTGTTTTTTTATTTCTTCCAGTTTTGACCTTGTTTTTTTTTTTCTTCCAGTTTTGACTGGGCAGATCATATTCTGGATATTCTGGATGTGAGTGAACAATGCAAACTTTGCTGAAAAACGTACATGTTGGCTTAGGAGCACCAGGCCCTGCAGACCAAGTCAGTGTAGTAAAAGGAGACTATGAGTATTGGCATTATTGCTGTGATGGCTGTGATGACAGAGTAGGTTTCAAGACTATTTATTTGAAGACTCAATTTATTTTTCTGTAGATCAAGTCAAGTTAATAAAATATTTTCAGTTTTCCAGGAGTACTGAAAGCTCCGGTCCATTCGCCAAGAGCTTGTAAACAATTATGCTGACAATCTAACAACTAATTGCAGCCCACTTGCTAGATAAACTACATTATGTGCATACATATTTTTTCACCATTCATCCCTCTATGATTGTGTGTGATACTTATATTATGTTTATCTAAATCTTGCACAGTCTCCAACTGCTTGTCGACAGATTTTCACTACCTCAGTTTTATTTTAATATTTATACTATAGTTGATGGTCGGCGGTCGAAATTTCTGGTGGATGACAGGCTTAATTTTATAGTAGTTTGGTGGGCAAGATATTATTTTGGTATTAGCACGAATGAATGAACATTGAGGTTTAACGCCTGCACCCACCATTGGCAATATGCAGTGTTCCCGATTACGCACAGTAGTGCGTCAATTACGCACAAAATATGAAAAAGGACGCAGAAAAATTTGCATGTGTGCGTCCTGTTGACGCACACATTTTTTTCGGATCGCTGAAGTCAAAAATACGACCAACGAGTGGCGAACTAATTCACGGCATAATCAGAATCAGAACCTAACTGAGACTGCCATTGCAGACGATTAAAGATTGTGTCGGGAGTTGCCGTTCTTAAAAATCGCATGCGCGCGCATTGTACACTTCCTCCAAGCAATACATTCACTGAACAGAACAAATCTTCGTGAATCCATTCTTTGATTCTATCATACACGATCATGTCACTTCTGACTTGGTTGACTGGGCCCAAAACCCGTTCATCCACCGATTTGGGGACTCTCAAAATTTGCACAAGGACTCTTAAAATTTTATACCTGGGAGTCCCAAGGACTCTCATTTTTTGTGTGTGGAGGGAACACTGATATGGCAGACTGGGATAATCATCCCAGGAAATAAGGGGTAGGGACCTAAATCAAATCTGAACCACCAGAGCAATTATACTGCTAAAATGGGCAGTAAAAAGTTGCCACTTTTTATTTCGCCCACCACAGGATTTGAACCTGGGTCATTGATGTGCCCAGGCGAACATACTACCTCTTGAGCTACGGCGACAGGGGTTTTAGCAGCCCTGTTTATGTTTTCTCATCGCCAAGAAGGGGTTTCTATTCAATTCAATTCAATTCAACACATCTTTATTACCACAGGAATGGAAATATTGTACAAGTCTCATCACATCATATTATGGCTCCATATAAAAAAAAATGTATCACACATCAAGACAAGTTATAATGAACAATAATAAGACACAGACTGATATAAAAGGTTCAGACAACATAAGATCCGTACGCACATCATCCGTACATAAATTAACTATGCATTGATTGAGCGAACGCCTCGTGCAGGTAAAAATATTACAGGTAAGAAGTAGGACTAAAAGAATAGGCACTAAAATTTCAGTCATAAAAGCCTCGCGTAGTCACAACACATTCACGTACTACATTAGCTCATTAATCGTTACAGCTGTGCATTCATCCATACAGAATATATCATAAATAATTATGACAACAAGGTAAAAAATACCAAACAAGTCTATCGCATACTGATGAATATTGCACATTTCTAAAGTAAAAATAAGACAATACTGGTCGTTGATAAATAAAGGTAATACACTCTCACTCACAAACACGATAATTATCAATGGACATGTGGGTAGTGAAGTAAAACATACAATTTTGGTTGTAAAAGCAATTAATCAAATAAAGATAAATGATGGGGTTATTAATTTGAGGGTGGTGAGGTGTCCTGAGCAGAGCCATCAGCGTTTGTTGGTTGCATTGAAAAGGGTAATTGCAGTAGGGATGAAAGTAGAACTGAAGCGAACTGTTCGGCATTTCATTGTCCTGAGTCGAACCCCGGACGGAAGACACTGGAAGAGGGGGCGCAGGGGGTGGGTGGGGTCTTTAATGATGCTCATGGCCTTGCTCAGGGCCCTTGTTTGGAACAAATCACAGAGACGGGGAAGATTTCTGCCTACAATCTTGCTACATGTTCTGGAGATACTGTTAAGAGAATTTTGGTTTTTGAGATTAAGAGACTGATAAAAACAGATGAATGAAAATGTTAACACAGACTCAATAAAAGCAGTGTAGCACTGCTGCAAAATTCTTTGCGACACCATCAGTGAACGCAGTTTGTACAACATGTACATCCTCTGTCTGCACTTCTTGAACACTGCCTCGGCGTTAGCTGTGAACTTTAACTTATCGTCAATGAGTATGCCAAGATATCTGTATGTGTCTACTCTTTCTACCTCTTCTCCCTTTAACAAGAGTGCTGGCAAATCTGTCCCGTTCCGCCTAAAGTCCACAACCATTTCTTTAGTCTTTTTGACATTCAGTTCAAGATGGTTCTTATCACACCAGTTGACAAAAGAGTTGACACTTCTAGTGATAGTATAAATAGTATAATACAATACAAGACTTTTTTATAACCCCAAAATGAATTACAGCTGGCACAGAATCACATTTTAAATTCATATACATTAAGAATACACAATAATCTGCTGTCATTCACATCACACGTGTGGTAGACATTATTCCAACTCTCATGATATATATAGTAGGTTATCATGTAGCTTTGTGGACTTTATCATATTTGTTTTCATATTTTAAATATTTAGACCGTGTGTGTGCAGGGTTGGGGATGTGGCTACAGAACTTTACAGACACTATGCAGTTGGATCAGACTGCAGCGAAGCCCCAACTCCGAACATGTTGCATCAACACCTGACGATAAGGCTACTACTAAATACTGTGGACGACAAGACAGAAACTCAAATAATGCTGCAACAGATTTTGGCATTACTGTTTTAGAGTGTGGTGAGAAAAGTGTAGATCATGCTGATGTATCAGCTTGTGATAGTGGAAGTGGTAATGACAATCATTTGGGTATTGCGGTCATCTCGTCCACTAAAAGTGGTGACAGTGTGGATGATGAGGCTGTAATCACAGTTGTTTCTGGTGGAAATGTCGTTAAATTTAATAGTCATCAAGACCATGAAAGGTGTGATACTTCACCCCAACTCCCATCTTCAAAGACAGCTGAATCCACTGGTGTGTCAGCAAGTATATCACCACTCCCAGTAAAAGTCAAAGAAGTCCCTAGTCTGAGAGAGATCCAACAAGCTTTAGTTGACATGGATGACAAGCCAAATAGCTTTGTCGGTTCTCGACAATGGATTGGAAGTTACGAGGTTTGCATCTGCCTGGACTACTTTTATGATGTAAGTTGGAAAAAAAATTTCAAGTGTAAGCTCTTCTTCTTAGGCTGCATTAAAAGGCTCCAATTCAAATCTTTTTTAAATTTTGGTGAAAACGAGTTTACCCTAAAATATGCATAGTTTTTACATTAAACATTGATAGAGTGAGCTTTCCTTGCTCAAACCAACAGGTTAAGTTTTGAATTTTACATTTTGATTCTGACAGGGAGTTATTTCCCCTGTTTTAACGGTACAATATTGTAACCTTTGACCCTATTTCTGAGTGAACCGCACGGCTTGTAGTGTGCATCTTTGGTGTCTGGGATAGAGAAGTGTTATTTTATCAACCTAAAACAGGAACCCTTATGAGCAATTGTTTTTTTTTCTGGTTCTGTTTCCTGGCTTTGATAGATGCTGTTTTAGTTCCAGAATATTGGCTATCTATCCTATCCTATCCCGTAACTGGAAAGTTGTTGGGGCACCAAAGATGATCGTTTAACCAGCGAACTCCATCTGTCTTGTGTCCTCACCAACCCCCATGGCTTAGCTCTGTGTCAAGCCAGTCCATTCTCAAATGTTGCTCTCCAACCCCTTTTTCTCTCCCTCTTCTTCTGCCTCCCTGCACCGTGCATTGCAGGATGGTCTTTGCAAGGCCTGATGCTCTGGTGACATGGCCATGCCATATATTGGCTAGCCCTTGCAATTAATAAGCACAAAGAGTATGGAATGTATTCATTTAAATAAATAACTATACTTTGGAAAGATTTTTTTTTTGTTGTTGTAAGCTTATTTTTTTTCAGCGGGGCTACACTCACTGTGAATGTTAAAAGGGTCAGTGGAAGGGGCTTGGTCAAAGTGGGTACCTTTAAGTGTGTATACTGTTTCCTTTCAGTCATTTTGTTTTACGTTTCCTTGAATGGTTGAATTCCTTGGTGGTTTTAGGAGTTAATATTCAATAAATACAGCAAAGTCTAAAGATGGGCAAGGAGAAAAAAAAACAAATGCGGAAAAAATATCTATTCTGTTACAAATAATTATTCAGCGACTTTTTATTGTTTTAGGTTCCATGCAGAATTGTACACATCAACCAAGGGTCAGAGCTCAACCACCATCTCAATACGTTATTCAGTCACTTCTCCACCTTCGGCAGTCCTGTTATGATGGGTGAGTGCAAAATAAGACGGAAGATGTATGTTAGAAAATCTGAAAGGTTCTTAGCAAATATATGCAAGCTACTCAATTATATTGGGCATTAAACATCACCCACAGACTACTTTCCAAATGTGCTTCACAGTGAACCAAACTGTAGAATTATTTTGAAAAGCTTCAGTGAATTACCATAGGAAAATTGACTCCACCAACTTGATAATGTACTATTATGTGGATAATTTTCTTACACTTGACAGGTGGTGATTCTGATGCTTCTTCAAAAGGCATCATGGGTGTGTGTCTGGACCCTCCTGCTCTGCTAGTAGTGGTATGTGTTTGCATGTATTTGTTAATATCGTACAAGATTTGTTTAAAAACAAAAAATTTATGGCATGGCTTACAATTCAGGAGTGATAAAAATCTTAAAAGACTTAATGGACTAGTGCACATTACTAGTCCAGTTCAACCAATTTTTGTAACTGTATAAAATTTACTCCCATTAATCAGCAGATATATAGTCATTTTGTTTAACCTTTTACACACAATGAAGATTGGATATTTAAAAATAGTTTTGAGATCTGAGATCCATTTGAATGTATATTTAATCTTTAAAAAAAAAATTTTTTTCTCAGCAATGGCAAAGCACAATACACATTTGCAGGTCTTGAATATGGGCAGACTTCAAAGTAGCCAGTCGTTACTGAGTTTTATTAGTTCTACTGCGTTTTTTATGTTTGCAAACTAGTGTGAAATAACTTTTTGGTTTATTTCAGGATCCTCACTACAGTGGAACAACAGTAAAGTCTTCAACTTTGCAAGCTGGGGGATGGGTGAAATGGATTCTTGCAAAGGATTTCCATCAAAGCTCTTTCTATAATCTCTGTTTGCCTCAGCCATCAGCTCTGTGAAACATCAAATACGTGGAAGGTTTTCCACAGCACTTTCTCAAAAAGAAAAAAAAAACTAACAAAAATAAAACAAAAATACAGCTAGGGATTTCTTTGGAGTTGAAACTAAAGTTGAAAGTACAGAATAAAAAGTATTAGGTCTTTTCCATACAATTTATTTAGGCAGCTAACTTTTGATTAGATGAGGGCTTGCTTGGATCGAGTTAATGTTTTGGTGAATATATGTGTGGGTTGCTGTTGCTGTTGCTGGTTTTTAAAATGGTAGGATTGGTAGTGATGGTTGTGGTGGTGTTTTTGTGTGTGGTGGCGGTTGTACTTGCCTTTTCATGTGTAATTGAGAAAGAGGGAATGAGTGCATGTGGAGGACAATGAAGAGTCTCAGTGGGACGTGAAAGAATGGGTTGAAAGAAAGTGACATAGCGTATTCATTAGTAGAATGATAAATGGATCATTGACAGTGTTATGCAATAATAAAGAAAACGGTATTCTTTTCAACAATTACCCCTTGGGGTCATGAGCAATCTTGCCACTGTAGATTGTTCTAACCCATAAAGGGAAAAGTGAAAGCCCCAGTTGAAAACCTGTCTTGCCTTTGTAGGCATGACTGACTCACTGCGGCAACAGTTCCCCCACCCCGTTGGAGTGCCGGGGGTTTCAGTATAAATAGTATCCCCACTTTCTGGAAATTTAGTGCTTTAAATTCCCACTGTCGCTGTCTTCCTCATTTGCTCTTTCCCATTCCTGATCTGTCCTATCACTCTGCTATACTATCTTCTTCTTCGCTAGATCAATGACCTACCTTTTTTCTTGAAAACTCTTCCTGGACAAGACTCCTTGTTTGTGTATGGGGTCTGTTGGATCAGCTTGGGAGTGTTGGACGCTTTCTGCCGGGTGGTCACTAGGGCTTCCTATGATTGTATTATTTAGCACTATAGGCATTTTATATGTATGTGTTTTGTTGATGATTTATAATGATGTTTGTATTCTATTTTGTTTTTGTAACCGGGGGTTCGAGTAGTTGGGGTAAGGCCTCAGCCGACCCCTGCGTGGGATGTCTTTATTGTAAAGTGACTGGCCGGTGGAGGGCATTCAATTTTCCCACTAGGGTTGTTTCGGAAGATCTTTTATGCGGATTGGGGGTTGTCCGGTCCTGATTTGGCTCGGAAGAGTCCGCTGGACCTTAAGCAACAATCAATCAATCAATCTTTTCAACAATTACAATGTGATTTAGGCAAGTTTTATGTATAATTGTTTCTTTAAATTTTAAATGAAATGTTATTTTATCTATGTATTTATTTTATCGTTTGTATATAATGCTTTTTCAGCTTAATAGCTGCTCAAAGCGCTGGCTGATTCAGGATCTTGCTCACACCGCCTGAGGCCCCCACTTGTAGCCTTTGGGCGCATTGTCTGACGCCCAGATGACTGAGCACAATCCAGAGCAACCGGGGATAGGGGGAAGGTACCTAGTGCATGCTGGCTGTATTTGTGTAGCCCGCACTCACCCGTTTAAAACATGAGTGTCAGGATCTTTTTAGTCCGTGCAGTGTAATGCATGCATGCCTAAACTAGACCTTATTTTATACTATCATCCAAACTTGTGTTTTGATTGAGTGCGAGAGGTGATAGTTAAATTGTGTTTACTTTGATTCATTTCAATTTTGATGCTGGAAAAGCGTTGGGCTTGCAGTTTATTCATTGGTTTTCTTCAGTTGACATTTGTAAAAATCTCAAGAACTTTGTGGATCTGTTTGTGTACCACAGGAGAAATGTTATAGGTCGCTCTCAGTGCTTGCTGACAGACTCAGAATTCTGTGGAAGATATCACAGTATTACGTGATGCTTGTTTCCTGTAATGATCTTTGTTTTGATTATCATTAAAATTAAAATTCTCAAACATTCCAGCATTTTCTAGCATGAAGAGAGGGTATAAACAAAGTTAATGGTGATGGTTTGTGTGTTGGGGAGTGAGATTTAGTTTGAAAGCTGTTATTGGTGCTAATTAATTGCACTTTTGCTAAATAAAGTGTGAGAAAAATTACAACTTTTTTTTGTTAATGAATGGGTTTTTTATGGAGTATGAACTCAATAGTTACATAGATTCAAGCGTTAGGACTGACTCTATAAATGTGACAAGAAAAATTAGGTTTCAATTTGCCCAAAGGGCTTTTAAGAGAGGCAGTGGAAGATGAGGGATACGTACGGAAGAAAAAGACAAACTTGGGGGAAGTGGCAATAGATCTTACGTGTTGATTGATGGCCAAGTAAATGGCAGACGTCATCTGATTTGATCCAAGGGCTTTAAGAATGTATGTTTGATCCCCATTTTGGATGATGGTGATGTTAGGTTGCTGCATTGATATCGAACAACCATATTTTGTGTTATAAAAAACCCCTGATAACTTAAATCACAAATAAAGTGTCATATCTAATTTTTTCCGTATCACAATGTTTTCATATGGATGTCTGGGAATACTACCATTAATTGTGTAAAAAGGTAGTATTTGTGGGTTGTGAAAATGTAGATTGCGAAGGTGATTGTTACTGGTATACTTTTCCCCACTCGGTATAATTGGAGGAACCACTGCATGAACTTATTCTGCAGCTTTATTTTGACATTTTTATTTCATAAATTGTTTTAGGTTTCCATCTATGAATTCATTATTAATAATTAATATTGATGGAATTCAGTCCGTAATGAAAACAAAATAGAAAATACATTAATTAAAATATAATAAAATGTAATAAAAAAAGTAAAAGTAAAAATAAAAGAAGTGAAAATAAAATAACATAATTGAGTTGTCAGTTGTCTTTTTTAATGCTGTAAATACATTGTCACACTATATCAATCTTAATTGTTCTTTATGTATTGTAAATTTATTATTTTAAAATTTCCTTTTTTGACTTGCTTGTGAGCAGCAATGTGAGTCTGCATTCAGCACCATCATCCTCCCTCTCCTCCCCTCCACTCTCCCTCCTCCCCAAGTTTCCAGTTTTGTGCAAATCTGTCACAACCAAACTTAGTAAGGTGGGGCATATAGCAGGGTGGAGAACTCTCCGCGAATCCGCGGATTTCCGCGGAAGGCATTTGCATTTCCGAGAAAAAAAATATTGAGTTCCGAGTGTGAGAAGCTGAGGGACTACCCTTTATTGGGCATAGCGGCCAAAAGCGGCCGAAGTTCTAAACAGGCAAAACGTCCAAAAGCGTCCCTATCAACCATGTGGTTATATTCTCGCGTTGTTTGAAAGATTGCGAGACTTCCGGCAATTGACTTCCGGTTTATTATGTTGTGAAATGCATTCGTTTTTTCGATTTTTTTCTCCAAATTATCTTGTGTGTGTGTCTAAAATGGATGGTTTGGATTCTTCGACTGATGAAGGGGAGTTTACAGGCTTCCATTTATTAGACATTAAAGTGAGAGAAATGGACTTGGGAGTCGGAGGAAGAGATCGGTACTGACATTAGACAATTAGTGTCAGTAGTGTGCATGCATATGATCTTTCAGACTGGCATGAAAGTGAAGAAGAGGAGGGGGCTTGTTTGGACTTTTTAAAGCCTTTTTTTTTTTATACACATTGAGTAATAAAAAACAAGACATGACAAGAGAAGTATAAAAAGGTAGATAATCAAAAGAGAATTTATTTCTGTTCATTTTGCATTTTATTTCATTTAAATCTATACACTAGTCACTAATATAGTAATAATACCTAAGATGTGGTGTTTTTACTAGTACCCCTAAATATCTCTAAAATTATAAAAATTCTTGCCTGTTTACAGCTAAAAAATAGACAAATGTGTGCCCAGTAAAATTGGAAATGTGGAGTTTGTGTGTAACAGTGGTGGACCTCAAACTTTGTTAGGCCTACAGTACAAATCAAGATTCTTAACTTTTTAGAAAGACATGTGCATAAAACATTCTTTTTTGTTTGGTTGTTGTTTTTATTGATGTTTACTTTGTGCTTTTTGAATTCAGGAGAGGCCCTAAATTACTTTCAAAATTGCCTAAATTCATTTTCTTCCAGGGGGCGAATACCGGGGCTTGGCCCCTGGGCCCCGGCCGGATTTCAGAGATTTCTTGATTCAGTTGTTCTCCACCCTGATATAGAGATCTAGACAGTGATCAGTGAATAAGTGACTTCACTTCAAGGTCACAGTTGTTAATATTGAACTTATGATTCTTTGAAGCATGATACATATCAATGAGACACACCTACTATGCAAATTTGGTCAACCTTGCTCCAAGGGCAAGGTCACTAAAGCTGTCCAGAGCCGGTTCGTATTGGTACTTTGAAATGACCTTGATCCTAAACTATAAGAGATATAAAGTCCAAACTCATTGTATTTATAGAGATGACAAATTGATCTTTTATATATGTTCCGTTTTTAAGTTGATTTTGAAGGTCAATATTATTTTAGCCCTAACATAAACATTAAAAGATTTCTAATTGTTCAGTGGAATAGCTCTATATTTGACCCATAATATGCAACACCATTGGGTTATTTGATCATACATGAGCATTAGAGGTGCTATCAAGGTCAAGGTTACTGAAGGTCAAGGTCATTCCAATGTAACTTTTTTGTATAATAGAACTGTTAATAATAACAATTTAATTCATTTAAGAAGCATGCTTGTCCATAACTGGGAAGCTCCAAGCGCGTTACATGAAGCAGACTTACAAAGTTTAAATTGAGAAAGTAATAGACAGAAATACGAAATGTCCAACATAAATCCAAAACATGCATGCAATCACAAAAATAACAGTCGGTATTACTGTAGTTGCTGTAGTTTATTTGATAGCACATACATATATTTAGCCGTATGTCAAGGTCATCTATATGTTATATATTACTTTGCATTTGAATGCGGCTGTTTTGTTTTGTTCTGGGCACTCATTTTCATGTAGGGCCTAGCATATGAGTCATAGGGCTTTGCCCTTCTAGTTAATTACCTGTTTTGCTTTTATTAATTAAATATATTTCTTTTCTTGTTATTTTACTTCTGTGCCTGTTTGAAAAACTGTGTTTTAGTGTTTTTGTTCTTGCAAAATTTCAATCATTGTACATATTATTTTGCTCACACACATATTTCAACACTATGCAATGCGCATTGCAATAGCACATTAACCAATCCAGAGGGTTAGATGAGTTTGAGGGTCTGAAATCGAGTTCATGCATTTAAGCAAAGTGATATGAAAGAAAATATTATTTAAAATGGAAAGGAAATAATTATGTTTATACATGTTCCATAGGTAAAACGGTACAATGCTAAAAACATTTCTTCTGGATACTGTGGATACTCCGAGAGTTTCAAAAAGCAAACTTGTTAAAGTATAAATAAAGCAACATGTGAAATAAACAAATAATAAATTAAGAAAACAAACAAACAAAAAACTAAAGGAAGAGTCCAATCAAGAGCGCCCGGAAAGAATATTTCTTGCCGACCCTTAACAAGGCCTCAAACTGAACTGTGAACCGGTGAGCGAGCAAGGTCAAGGTCAAAGCTAGGCCTACTACCTCCCCCGACCAAGTGCTACAAAAGGGCTGCAAATAGCGATCGTCGCACTACGCGTTTCAGTCGTAAAACCATTGTTAGAAGCTCGTCTTCACAGTTTAATCCTGCATACTAGATAGGAGGACAGAATATATAGGAAAGATGGCAAACAGGGACAGGGCTGCCAACCAGCTGAAAGAGTACAAAGAATCAACCACGGTTAGTTTCTCTTTTGTCGATTACGTTCTTATAATTATTTTATTATATGTATCTATAGACAATAGTTGCAAGTTTGGACTTCAACCTTTCATGATTGATTAATCTTGAAGTTGATTAGCGTAATTGTTCGGCTCCTTATTAATAATTACATCATAAGCATTAAAATAAAGTAATTTTCTAAATTAAAAAAAAAAGACATATTTGACAAAACATAATTGTTACGATTGTATTGTGATTCTTCTTATATATTTTCACTTTAAAAAAAAATTGTTTGTTTTATTATTTGTTATTCTCATAGTGTAGAAACGTTTTGAAAATCCTGCTTACAAAATAAAATATCAGCGTTACTACCGCTAGTGCCACAAAATCAAACATTTTTATATGTAATTTAAGATAAGATTATAACTAAATGTTTATAATTTTCTTCAGAAAGAGAATGTCTTGACCACAAGCACAGGGGCCCCGGTGGGTAACAAGTTGGCAGTGCTGACTGTTGGTCCACGGGGTCCACTCCTGATGCAAGACTTTGTCTTCACTGATGAGATGGCACATTTTCACCGTGAGCGTATCCCTGAACGTGTTGTGCATGCCAAGGGATCAGGTGACATTTTAAATTTTGTTCTAATTGGAGACACTTTATAAACGAGAACACACACACAAGAAAATGTAATAGAGGATTAAACACACGTTATGGGAACATCCAGTTTGAGGTCATGCAGAAGTTTTTATTTGTTGGTGCTTTTAATAAAGTTTTATGGTCAGTGTAAAATGTTATCAGTTACTGAATTTGTGAATAGTCTAATTGTATATCGCATGCTTAAAAATAAAATGATGTAATATTGATAAAAATATTCTTGATTTGCATTTTTGATTGTTTGGAATCAGAGGGTGGGTTCTTGAAGGGAATGGTGGTTATGTATATATAGGGAAGGGAGCTGCAAGGGTGGGGATGCAGAGGGAAGAAAGTAATATAATCACAAATAGTCTAGAGTGTTGGACTTTCTAATCCTAAAAGTTTTGAGTGCAGGGTGATTTAGCAAATGTTGTGCTTGTCATCATGTCTCATTCAGGATACAGGATTCTGTAGTCATTGTTCAAACCACTGGGCATTCTATAGTACCATTAATATCCGCAGCGTATGACCCACATCATCATCATGACTGGACTCTTCAGTTTATTTCCTACAGGTTTATTTATGATCATTATGTGCATTCCAGTTCCATTTGTAACAGGATGAGTTGTTTATTAGAGAAAGTCAATGGCTTGTCTCTTGTGAAAGAAAAAAATTGACCCCCAATCACCGTCATAATGACTTGCATAAATTACGGTTTATTTGTTGATTTCCAAATGATTTATTTAATGACTGTTTATATTCCAATTCCATATGCAATGAGATGTTTCATGGTTTACTACAGACAGTTGATGACTGACTTCATAGTAATATTATTATTAAGATAGATATTCAATGTTTATAGGGTCCAGCGGACTGCTAAGTGCCAACTCATGACCACAATATTAGTAATAGCACAGGATGCTGTCATGCACTTATTCTTCAATTGAACTCAAAAGTGCGGCAATCTGAAGCGATCACTATTACAGAAGGCGGAAGAGAAATCAATTTTTAATTTTTGAAATTTAGATTGGCTGCATTAAATAGCAGGGAGGAGGGAGGAAACCGGGGTGCCCGGAGAAAGCACTCAGTGACCTGAAAAATCTCGTACCTTTTAGGTCAAGTAAGTTTGTCCCATCCAGAGTATGAACCCGCGACCTTGGGCATAGGAAACCAGCACCCTAAGGCTCCCAGACTTCTTTGAGAAACTTCTCCATCTGCATAGTTGCACTGGTGTTCCGCATCCAAAAGTATCCATTGATCATTAGCGCATTTGGATTCTGTTTTGTCAGCATGTGGTGGCTTATGGCATGAAGTCAGTGAGAAAATCTTCCTCCACTCGCACTTGTGGTTTATTGCCAAAAGATTCACCGATCGCTCTTATATCGGAACAGAAACATGATGTTGATGATGATGATGACGACGATGATTTTTGAGGAGGAGGAGGATGATGAAGAGCAGGGAGAGGAGGAGGAGGAGGAGGATCAGTCATAAAGTGCAAATTATCCAGGCTAAAAGCAGGCTCAGGCAGCACAGAAGAAGAAAAGTGTTTGGGGTTGGGGTGGTTGGTAGTTGAAGGGTGCATGACTAGGGGTACACAATAGGGACTTGGGTGAAGAAATGGTGCAGAGCAATGGGTGTGAGGTGGGGGGGGGGAGGTGGTAAGTGGGGGGCTGAAGGGCAATCAACCTGTGAAACAAATGTGCCTTTAGTTGTCTCTTACAGACATCCAACATGTGGTGGTTTATTATTATAGCAGAAAATAATTGCAGAATGTTTATTACTCTTTATTCCATGGTTTTATTGGACTTGTAATAAAAATGAAAAGGTAGACTTGTACTAAAAAATGAAAAGGTAGCATTTACCACTGTTTTTTGAGCTCTATCTTTGTTGAAGACTCTTGTGAGAGAAAAATGTCCCCACTTATGGGAATCGAATCTGGTTCGCATATGGACTGATCTCTTCTTCCTCACACTCGGTACCCTCCTAATTCATAATGTGTCAGGCCAAAGCTAAACACTATCAACACTTGACAAAGATAAACTTGCCAAAGTTTGCATACTTTTTAAGAGGAAATAAAATTTGTTTCAACCAGTGCAAGTGACATTATTTATTTATTTATTTACTTGTATAAACATGATTTTTTTTTTATGCTCTTAATTCAGCAAACAAAAGTAGTAATAAACAGACTACAATAAAACAATGAAATACCTCATACTGAATAGTAAAGTTTATGAAATGTGACTTCACACAGTTTCTCGAGTCTGCATCAGCACCATTAATTAAGTTCTTTTGTTTTAATATTTTAAGCGTTCCTTTGTTTATTTTTAATGGTAAAGCTTCTGCTCTACTAAGCAGCGTACTACATAATGGCTTCTTTGCCTTATGTCAGCATTGTGTTAGGATATGTTTTTTTTTTTTTTTTTTTTTTTTTAATATGACCTCTTGTAGTTTTATTGTTGTTTGGATTCATCATATTGTCATGTATTTATACTATGCTGTTGATAGTGCTTCACCTCTCTGTTATATTTGGACACAGGTTGTAAAATTAGGCTCTGAATAAAACCTACATCCCAATAAAGTTTTAAAATCCAGATTCAGATTTATTTAGTCTTAATTCATCTTTCTCCAGTTGCATTATTTCTCTTACGCTCTGTTTTGGGACATGTAACTTACACGCTGACTTCTTGAAACCTAAATCCCAGTCAAGGTTCAGAGTTCATGTATTGAAAGTTCTTATTATTGGTCTTACACATCAGCACATTTTCTGAAGTTACTTAGATTTGTTGAGTTTTTAAGGGTCACTGCATTTGCATAGGGGCAGTTTCATACATAAACAGCTGTAGCCTAGGACTTATTTGCATAATCTGCCTCAGCCTCAGGTCTTTTATTGTCCAGTGGGGTTATTAACTTTCATAGGTTGTCTCTTTTTGTTGCCTGGGCCATGGTCTTCTCTCGAAAGTTGGAGTTTGTGTGCTGAATGTATAAATATGCTACTGTTTTCATGCAGCATAGCTCAGCCTTTGTGGCCTGCTCCTCATTCTCCCTACTGTGGAGGGAATAGACCTCAAAGTCTTCAGCTACACTGAATGGTGCTTTGATGTGACCATGTCAAAACAGCAGTCCTCTCTTCTTTCAAAGCAGGAATAATTTTCAATGTAATCCTCTTCTTTTCTTTTATTTCTCACACTAGTTGTGCCACACGCTTACTCTTGTCTTATGCAAACAGTATGGTCTTTTTTTACTATTTACTTTTCAGTTTCCTTTTCTTAAACTACAAGTTTTTAAAGTGTTAATGCAAATTGTGCTACAAAGAAGTGGAATTTATATAGTAGAGTATAATGTTCCCATCAGTGCTGTCGAAATATACCAAGGTAAATCCTAGAATCTGAGTCAAGAAAATACCTACTCCATGTGAATATGTTTCACACAAATGCACACACATAGCACAGGCAGGGAAACTGATACCCACATACAGAGTACACATTTCCTTTTGTGTTTAAATATAATTAGCCGTTCAAACACACAGCTTCGTGGTTGTCAACAACCTTGTGAAAATGAGGAAGGGGTAATAGGAGGAGAAAGAGAGAACTGGAGATAGGAGGGTGTACATGTGGGATGTCGTGGTAAGGAGAGATGTGCTGTATTTGCATATATACAAGTTTTCAATCAGGATTTCTGCAGACTTTAGTAGTAGCCATAATATTATGTAATTAGTGTAGTCATTTCACATCAAATGAAAAGTCTTTGTATGATATGCTTAAACTTTTTTTTTTTTTGGTAGTAGATTATTGAAGCCCATTTGGAAAGACAGGACCATCAGTCTACATTCCAAAGTAAGACTGCTGGGCTCCCTTGTCATCTCCATCTTCCTATATGCTTGCGAAGCATGGACCCTCACAGCAGATCTCCAACGAAGAATACAAAGTATGGAGATGAGGTGCTACAGAAGACTTCTGGGCATTTCCTATACCCAACACATCACCAACGACGAAGTCCGACAGACCATCACACAAGCCATTGGACAACACGATGACCTGCTCACAGTGGTGAAGAAACGGAAACTCCGATGGTATGGCCACACAACAGATCATCAGGCCTTGCAAAGACTATTCTGCAAGGCACAGTGCAAGGAGGTAGAAGAAGAGGGAGACCGAAAAAGAGGTGGGAGGACAACATTCGAGAATGGACTGGTTTGACACTGAGCGAAGCCATCAGGGCTGCTGAGGACAGAGAAAGATGGAGTATGCTGGTTAAACGATCATCTGTGGTGCCCCTACGACCTTCGGATTACGGGACAGGATAGGATAGGAGTAGATTATTGCATTCCATCAATACCCTCTTTCTTTTTTTTTGTTGTTATTTTTAATTGATTTATAATGATAACCATATCCATACCAAGCAAGATGAGTAACCATATCACCTGAGGCTAGTTAATTTTTTGTTTGTTAAACTTGGGGCACGATCGAGGAGATGGGAGGAGAGGGAGGGAAAGGGGGGAGGGTGTAAAATTTTGATTTTTTTTTTTTGTCTGGGAAGGTAATTTCCTACAGAGAGGGAATGTTTTGCCTGTTCAGTATTTAATTTCTTGTGTATTTCAACAGATGTGTAATCAGTTTCAAATAATGTTTAACAGCTTTACATTTGGCATTGCTGATCGAATAGGTTTATAACCAGTTTCAAATATCTTAGTTTTCGGTAAGAGTTTTGCACTTTCGACTATGCTGTCCTCGCAGAAGCCCAGACAGAAACTTAACTATAATTATGGCCATAGTCATTAAACGGATAAAGTTATTTTTCTAAAAGAGTTTTGCACAAGACTAAGCTAGGTGGATGAAAAAACCAACTATAGAATAGTTCTTAATCTAGCACAGCATAGTGACTTGCATTTTTCTCAGTACTTGGACGTTCTATTGCATCACTTTCACCATGGCAACAAAGGATTTCTCTGTCAGTCCTCAAAGCATGCATGAATTTATGGCCTATCAAAAATGGAGTGGATGGAGTCCATATGTTAGGCAGCCGCGGGATCATGAAAATCTAATGCAGCCCCAGGCCGCATCAAGCAATATGAACAGTTTTAATGCAGTGCGGACGTGACAGCGAGCTCTCTAATATTTTAACTTTCCATCTCATTTTTCACATTCTGCCTAATCTTTCCAATTTGTTATATAATTTGTTTTATGATGATGGATTAGATATGAGCACAGATTTGAAGTCTAGTTCAACTTGCGATTTATTCTGTTTATTTTTCAGTTTTAATTTTATCCATATATTAGCACAAGTCATTTTTTAAATTATAAAACTATTAATTTTTGCCAAATAATAATAATAGACCATGCTGAATATAATTGCAAGCTTTCGTGATGTATTAGCAGTACAAATGGTTATTAAATATGCAGCATGCATTACTTCTTCAAAAAGTTAAGAATAAACTAGACTAGTTAAGATTTGGAGAAATACAAAACTTTGGGTAAAGGTATATTAACTCAGGTTTAGCATATGCACGCATGCATTCTGTCTCACAGGCTTTAAAGACCCTGAAGCTCAGGTTCTAGACAAGTGATTGCCAGATAATAATAATAATTTATTTTATAACACAATTAAAATAACCCACAGGAAGCATGCCATAAGCACAACATTCATTCATTCTCACACAGTGTATAATGTCAATGACATACATTTCAATAAACCTGGAATTAAATCATTTAAATTTGTGGACTTATTTTTTCACCCAGCCGATTGTCATGAAGAAGAAGAAAAAAAAAAAGAGTACCACACACAATCGCACACATATACCCCCACACATATAATAAACAGAACAAGTGGATCACAAACACATCATGTAAATGTGGCAAAGTCGTGTTTTATGCGTATGTATGTTTGTAAGTTAAGTGTGTGTTAATGTATGACGAATAATAGGAGATAGACAAGTGTATTGAATAATAATATGATTGGTTTTTAATGGGACGTAAACATGTATGGTAAGAAAAATATACTTTTTTTCCCTTTATTTGGAGGATTTGGTTCAGATCAATAGCGAACATTGATTGTCCGTGTGGTTTTGTTTACTTTCATTTTCATCTCCATCCTTCCTCATCTTACCTGCCACTGTGAGCACCCAAACCCACGAGGAATTCCCTTCTTACCCCAACCCTTCAACATAAAGAGACACATTGTACAATAACACTAAGAAAACTGATACAGAGTTAATACTAAAACTAATATTCAGCACCACACAACTAGCTACAGCTACCCACACACAATTTTACACACATATTTATCACATACACTTTTAAACACACACTCTCTCTCTCTCTCTCTCTCTCTCTCTCTCTCTCTCTCTCTCTCTCACATAAAGCAACACAGTGATACATCCGCACCTCACATTGACCACCAGCAAGCAGCAACTTTAGCAGCTCCTATTCCTAAGCTGGAAATGCATCTGATATAAAAATGGTAAAATAAATATTTATTTTTATTTATGTATATATTATTCATTTATTTATTTTATGTGAAGATTTGCGCCCACGCCAAAAACATTTTTTAACTTTTACTCTGTGTGAAAGTTGTACAATAAAAATGTATTGTATTGTGCTGTACTGTATTGTATTGCATTGTATTGTATTGTAAATAAATAAAACATGTACAACAATCATGCCAGTGCCTCAGCTGCTAATCAGCACATGGCACCCTTTGAGAACTGGGAAAATAAAGCAGCAAGAAAGAGGAAATGAGCATCGTTCTTACAAAGTTGGTCTTGGGGGAAAAGAGAGGTATCTGAGACCTTTCTGTCTTACAGTCAAAGGTTGTAAGACAACAACTACTACCTTATCCGCAGACCAGATGGTTTCTATTACATCCAACAAACATTTACTTTATTATGCATGACATGCACTTTTTTGCGGCACTCATTTAAAAAACAATTCTTTTATCACACTCTTTCCAGTTCAGAGCAGATTTGTTTTGAAGACCTTGGCTTTTGCCAAGTGTTGTGTCAAATTGACCTATATTTTGTTTTTGCAGACTTGAGTTTTTGCCATTGTAAGCACTACATGGTTACCAAGGTACATCACATTCTACTTTTTTGTGCACTCTCTGTTATGTACATTTCTGGTTCAGAGATCTGTTCACGACCTTAACCTATCTAGTTGCTGTAGTTTCTTCGTTGTTGTGGACAAGTTAGTTATACCGTACACTACTTTTGTGTTTAAAAAGAATAATACTGTATTACTCCTTTAGATGAGAGTGTAAACCGAGGTCCAGTCTGCACATGCACACATTCCATCACACAGACTTTAAAGACCCTGACTTTCATGTCCTAGACGGGTGAGTGCCCACAATACACACACACTCAGCAAGCACTAGGTCCCTTCTCCCCGTACCGGTTGCTCAGGGATTGTGCTCAGTTGTCTGGGCATCAGACTATGCGCCCAAAGGCTGCAAGTTGGCGCCTCGGACGGCTTGAGTTAGATACTGAATCGGCCAGCGCTTTAAACAGCTCTTGAGCTGGAAAAGCACTATTTAAGAAAGATTAACTAAATAAATAAAAAGAAATAAAATGGGAACTGGGCATTAACCCTTTGTATTTAAAAAAAGAAAAATCCCATCACAATGTTCCTGACCTTTACTCCCAAATGAAAGTGTTTGTGCAGGATGACTCTTTAATGATTCATACAAACCCGCCCAGTTTTATTAAAATGAATTTAGCGGAACCCGCATTAGATCACGAGTTTAATAGAAGCAGATGCATGCACATCATGTTAATGAATGTTTATTTATTATGGGGATTCACATGCACAACAAATTTTGTTTAAAACAAGTAGGCAAGACATTCAAATGTATTTTCAGACACTCGTACATGTAGCTGACAAAGGTTTTAATTTTGTGGGCGGTGTTGTGACTTGGCTTTATCAAAACGAAGCAAAAGGAAAACATGGGTGATGGGCCACTAGCTGAACTATCGGCAAGAAAACAATTATCAGTGCCAAACGCGTTTTAGAGAATGGTGATGTGCGATGACCTTGACGTTTGAGAGTTTAAATACGAATGAAATAACCTGCTTCGCCGTGTTGAAAGTATCTACAAAGTAAGATGGATGAATTTCGTTTAAATTATATTCTTGAGGAAAGGCAAAAAGTGTGTTTTAAATAAAAAATTGAAATTTGAAGTGATGGACCAATGGGCAACCAGAATGCTACTGAAAGATGGTCCATGATTGGAAGTACCTGTATACCAAACCTAAAAAAAATCGTGTCTGCCATTTTTGAGATACTGAACAAAACATGTTTAGCAACAGAATTAATCCAGTGACCTTGACCTTTATGGTAGAGCAAACATGATGGCACTAGGCCACTAACCTAGGTAATGTTCCTATGAAATTTGGTCAAAATATGTTAAGTGGTTCTTAAAATATGGCATCCAACAGACCGACATTTGGCTCGTTCTGATTACCCCCGACTGTTTAAAAGGATTTCCAGATAAGTCTTGAAAATACAAAAAGTTAGTCACAGTAGACAAAAAAAAAAAATCAGTTTCAAGGACTGGATGCATGCACATCATGTTAAAGTAGGGAAAGCAAGTTCCTGAAGATAAAACTCGGTGCAATTAGTTCAAGGTTTGTGCTGCTCAAACTGTTGAAAGCTCTTGTTTCATCTACATGTAGTTGCCAAAATGACCTATCTTGCATTTCTAGACATGGAAGATTGTCGCCGTAAGCATTCTGGTGTTGTTTTGTCGGGTTGCACATTTCTTTCTATTTATCTGTAACCAGTGTCACACACGTTAAAAGGTCCTTGCCCGAACTATAGTTTTGAAACTGATCTATGATGTTGTTGCAGTTTATGTGTCTCACATAGGTTATACTTGTATTTTTAATTTAACATTCTTATATAGAGCTTTTCCAGCGCAAGAGCTACTCAAGGTACTGGCCAATACAGAATTTTTTTAAAACCATCTGAGGCACCAACTTGCTGCCTTGGGCCCAGCCACCAACGCCTCAGACAACTGAGCACAATCTTTGGTTAGTGGGGATTGTTGGGTTTTGTCAGTGCGGGGAGGGAAGGGCCTAGTGATTGTTGAATGCATTGGTACTCGACCATTTTGGGCATGAGACAGGATCAGTGAAGTCCATGCGATGGATTGCTAGCATGCACAGACTGGTCCTAGGTTTATACTCTCATCAAACAGAGTAGGTGACAGATACATGTAAGAGAAAGAAAGACATTACTGTTATATAGCGCACTTATAAGCTCAGAGAACTTCTCAAAGCGCTTGCCACTAATATCCAAAATCACCAAATAGTTTGCTGAAGAACATGTAAGCCTCAAATGAAAGTTTTAATTTCGTTTGTCCCACATCTGTCGTTTGGCACTGAAACTGTTTATTTATCTTCGAAATCACTGTTATGCGTAATAGTCAGTTTACCCTTTTTTTTACTCCATATCCTTAGGACTTTAAATTTAAAACCAATGTATCTTTCATTTCAAGATTTTGTGTTTTGTGATGGTTTGAAAAACATGCTAGTTTATCGCATGTTCTACTTTCTCTTTATTTCTGTTGTATTTCTTTATTTTTGAATGGTTGTTTGATTCGGCTCTTAGCAGAATGCTGGATCCTTTAAGCATCGATGATATATCTTCTTTATCTTTGACATTACTGCTGTGCACAACATTCCAGTTCAAAGCAGACTTGTTTAAGACTCTCGCCTGAGCTATATAGGTGTCACAGTGATCTATGATGTTTCTGCAGATGTTGTGTCTTACGGTGATTGTAAACATTTTTAAATATTCCATAGGAATCGCGTAGGGGTCACAGAGCGGGTCAGTGGTAGAATACTCACAGTGTAATATGTTTGCCACTGGGTGACACTGGTTCGAATCTTGATCGTGTTGAGAGTGTTGACTTTCTGTATTGGCTTTTCATATAGCGTTTCATTTTAAACCTTCAGTCCCCCCTCCCACTCTCTCCCCTCTTCCCTTCAGGATCATTCAGATATAGACAGTACACATCAAGCAGCAAGTTGGCACCTTGGCCTTGAGCATGTTTTTTTTTATCGTACCTTGACTAGCTATGTAAGCTGGTAAAAAGCACAATACATGAACAGTGCATTTTTGTGTCCTTTCTTTATCTTTGATATACATCACTGTCGTCACTACCCAGTGGGTTTTTTTAGGCTGATTTTGTTGTGTGTAGTAAGCATTATGCTGTAATTTTGATCACAGTAAAATTAAATATAATCTAATCTTTTATTTATCTTTGACATTACAGTTGTCAGTGCACATAGTTAAACGTGAGATCTACTTTTGCAAGGTTCAGTTTGTTATGTTATAAATATGCCATTGCAGCATAACATATTTTTTCCCTTTTCAAGGCCAAAAGGCATATGAAACATAATTGATTGCACTAGCAATGGTGCACTTCAAGTCAAATGACCTCATTGTGACAGTGTAGATAAGTTCCAGTGCAGATAAACTTTTGATTTTCTAATCTTGCACAAACCCAAGGGTCAGTATATGTTATACAAACTTTGTTGGGGCCCTGTTTGGGTAGCAGATAGGTTCATTTAATGTGCATGACACTATTAAAGGAGTGAGGGGTTAAGGGAGAGGGTGAGTGGATGGTTAATGGTTAGGGGGGATGAAGGGTTGTCAGAGAGGGTGTGTTTGGAAGGATGGTGGAGGAGGAGAAGAGGAACTCGGAAGTTAGGAAAGCCTCTAGTCTAGGGGTGAAACAAATGGAGACCTGTTAAGGGGTGGAGGAGAAGGGAGGGGTATGGTACGAGGCTCACTGAGTTCTGAAACTTCCCCTTTGCTTAGATGCAAGTTAATTATGTGTGTATTTATATGCATGGTAATGTTTCACAATACAGTACACTTTGTGGTTTGCATGACAGCCATGAGAATATTAATTTTGTGTATTATACCTTGAACTCTGCTTAGCAGACTAAGTACTCTAAATTGGTCATGTCAAAAAAAAAAAAGAAAAAAAGTACATATGTACAAATTCTGTTGGCTGGGGAGGCAAATTTCTGTGACAGTAGGCACAGTTTTCATATACTCCTTTCCTGGATACAGGGATTCCAAGCTAAATTAGCTACTGTGACAGCACCCCTTCTCTTTCCACCCACCTCCCTCCCTCCCCCCCCCCAGTCTAAAATAACAATTAAAAGCCCAAGATAAAAAGCCATGCAAATGTATTTCCAGACACACACCTCAGCCCCCAAAATAAGCGTTTTCAAAAGTGTTAATTTTCTTGGCAGGAAAACATGTAATGACAGGGCCCTTATGATCTATCTACAAACCAGAAATGATCTAAATTGGCCCAGCCAATGTGTAGGTACACTGCAAAACGTGTTTAGAAAATGGTGAAGCACAGTGACCTTGACCTTTGAGAAAGTACAAACACAAATTGATTTTGCATGCTTAGCAGTAGTTGAAAGTATCCGCCAAAGTACAAATGATGAATTTCAGTTCAGTTATTCTTGAGATAAGGCAAGAAGTGTGTTGTGGATGAAAAAGTGGCATTCGGAGCAAACAGACTGACCAATCAACCAACAAATGGACTGCTGATGTACGATGTCCCATGATTTGAAGTACCTGTATACCAAAACTCCAAAAATCACTTCCCACGTTTTTTAGATACTGGGCAAAATGAGAGAGAGAGAGAGAGAGAGAGAGAGAGAGAGAGAGAGAGAGAGAGAAAGCAAATAGAATGGCATGGGATGCAGGCCACTAACTGAGGTAATGTCCCTTGTGAAGTTTGGTCAAAATCCATTCAGTGGTTCTTGAGATATGATTTCCAACAGACAGACAGGCAGAGGGATCAGCAGACGGATGGACCCCGATGGACAGACCAATATTTTTCTCATTCTGATTCCCTCCCTACTATTTCGTAGTATTTCCAGATAAGTCTGGAATTAAAAAAACCTCATCAACTACAATGTAACATAAAACAATTTCATTTTGCTCATTTGGATGAAAGTATAAGCTGAGGTCTAGATTGTGCATGCATGCCTGGACTTTGATGATCCTGATGCTCATGTCCTAAACAGGAGAATGCCATTAAAAAAAACCACCTACAGCTTACAAACACTATGTCCTAGTATCCCAGTCCTGGGTGGTGGTGCTCTGCGATTGCCATGCTTTCCTTGAGAAAGCAGTCCCAGTTTCATCCACATGGTTAACATAAATGCCCCATGTTTAAAAAAAAGTCCTCCCCAGTGCTTCTAAATTCAGTTGCTGATAATATTGATGGTATCTTTTTCAGGCGCCTTTGGCTACTTTGAGGTGACCCATGACATCACCAAGTACTGTAAGGCTAAAGTGTTCAGCGAAATTGGCAAGAAAACCCCCCTCGCCGTTCGCTTCTCAACTGTGGGTAAGAACGAGCATTGTCCTTGGATTATCTTTTATGTTATTGGTCCTGTCTTGGTCACATACCACAGAATAAAAGTCAGTATCCATGGTTCAAATGACTTCTTGACATGTGTTTTGTTTATCTTTGCCTTGTTCTTTACAACAGTCAACATCAACAACAATAAAAGTTATGGATGCACTTGAAAGCATAGCCAGTAAATATATATATATATATATATATATATATATATATATATATATATATATATATATATATATATATATATACACTTTATCCCATCGCCGTAGCTCAAGTGGTAGAGCGTTCGCTTGGCACACTGGTGACCCAGGTTCAAATCCCGGGATGGGCGAGAAAAAAAAAGTGACAATTTTTCCGTGTCCATTTTAGCAGTATGATTGCTCTGGTGGTTCAGTGTTGATTTAGGTCTTTAGCCCTTGTTCCCTGGGATGGTTATTCCTGTCTGCGATATCGCCAATGGTGGGTGCAGACGTTAAACCTCAACGTTCATTCAAATATCTACTGCTGGTGCGCACGAGGGAGTCCCGCAAAATTGTCGAGCAAAACATGAACATTTCCCCAAATCCAAGAGGCTGAGATGGGGTTCAATAAAAATGAGTAAGGTTTAATTAAGCATTGATCTCATTGTATGGCATAACATCATAATGCAATGAATCTGCATGAAATAGTTTTGTAGAATATGTTTTTCTCCAAGCGAACCTACAGATGGAATTGGAGGCTGCAGCATGAGGTTGTGTGCAGTACAGGACGGAGGAAATGGATGAGGGTGGGGAAAGCTTGGGGTGGAGCAAAGATTTAAGCGATGCCATGTTTTAATTTCTCTGCAAAGTTTGCTGCAAATGTTCTTCTTTCCATAGGGGGAGAAAAGGGGTCTGCGGACACAGCCCGAGACCCTCGCGGCTTTGCCGTCAAGCTGTACACAGATGAAGGCAACTGGGATCTGGTGGGCAACAACACCCCCATCTTTTTCATCAGGGATCCCATGCTGGTAGGTTTGATCATGATGATGACGATGACAACAACAGTTGGTAAGATGGCAGCGATGACAATGATGATGATGATAATGTACAGAACTACTCGTTTAGGGATGATGATGATGATGATAATGATGATGATGATGATGATGATGATGATGATGGAGACAACAACTAAGACAGAAGGACGCCTTTGTCCATGTTACAATCACTTGTATAAATCTAATTACTAATGTTAATTTGATTTCTGTTTTTCAGTTCCCCAGCTTCATTCATACCCAGAAGAGGAACCCTGTCACTAACCTCAAGGTATGAAACCAGTTAAACATACTAGTGTCAGTGCTTGTCATTTATAAACACACTAGTCTCAGTGCTTGTCACTCACATAATACAACACTAGAGATTTTGTGGTGGGTGGAGTGATCACAGTTGTTCATTATTATTATCAAACATGTTGAACAACATCAGCCCTTTCTGTCCTTTTTTGCTTTTTAAAATTTTTTTTTTATTGCGAGCTATTTGTTTAACGTCTTCTTCATCGAAATGTACAGTTCTATTAGTATGCTATTTTCTATGCTCTTTGTCCAGGATCCTGATATGTTCTGGGATATCATTAGCCTGCGCCCAGAGACTACTCACCAAGTGTGTTTCCTGTTTTCCGACCGTGGCACGCCTGACGGCTACCGCTTTATGAATGGCTATGGGAGCCACACCTTCAAACTGGTCAACAGCAACAAGCAGGCCGTCTACGCCAAGTTCCACTGGAAGGTCAGTGCTTTAAAGATGATATTTTGATTCAGGGGACACTTGTCAGGTAAGTGGGCGGGGTTGGGGATGTGTGACAAAGTGTTTGCTTAGAAGGAACACAGGGAGTAGGTAGGATTCTGCTTGTGGAAAAGGGAGACTGAAATAAACCAATGCACATTGAATGTAAGCTTTATTAGATAACCCCCCGTAGGGGTGCTGGGGGTTTCAGAATAAATAGTATCCCCACTTTCTGGCAATTTAGTGCTTTAAATTCCCACTATCGATGTCTTTCTCATTTGCTCTTTCTCATTCCTGCTCTGTTCTATCAATCTGCTATACTATCGTCTTCTTCGCTAGACCAGTCTCCTACCTTTTTTTCTTGAAAACTCTTCCGGGACAAGACTCCTTGTTTGTGTATGAGGTCTGTTGGATCAGCTTGGGAATATTGGACGCTTTCTGCCAGGTGGTCACTAGGGCTTCCTATGATGTTACAGACCTGATAGTTCTCCGCGAAATCGCGGAAATCCGCGAAAACAAACACGAAAACGAAAAAAAAAAGAAAAAAAAAAGAGGAAATGCGAAACAATCCGCGGACACTTGAATTTTTATTTTTTTGTATCGGAAGACGAAAGTTGCTTTACTCGCTTCCGGTTTTGCGGCGCTATACTTTGTTTTGGAATAGTGGTGCAGCGTTGACTGTTTCTGTGTATATATTTTTGCCGTTCAAGTTGTGGATTTGTGGATCAGACTCATTGGACTTCAAAATGTCTGTCACAAGGCGTGACATAGTCGCACGTTCCGCGGAAACCTCTCTTAGATCACTATCAGGTCTGTGTTATTATTTAGCAATGTAGGCATTTTATATGTATGTGTTTTGTTTATAATTTATAATGATGTTTGTATTCTATTTTGTTTTTGTAAACGGGGGTTCGATAAGTTGGGGTGAAGCCTCAGCCGTCCCCTGCGTGGGATGTCTTTATTGTACAGTGTGGAGGGCATTCAATTTTCCCACTAGGGTTGTTTCAGCAGATCTTTTATGCGGATTGGGGGTTGTCCGGTCTTGATTTGGCTCGGAAGAGTCCGCTGGACCTAAAGCAACAATTATGTAATGTAATGTATTAGATGCATGGAATCATAAAATAGATACAACAGACAAAAATCGAACTCCTCATGATCCAACATGACAACAACATCGAACACCTTTTATTCTTCAAAAACATGATATTGTCAGAATCAACGCATCATAAACATCTAGATGTAACATTACAAAACGACTGTAAATGTGACGAACATATTGCCAACATAGGAAGTAAAGTTAAACTACGACTGAACTATCTTAAATCATTTGAATACTCCCTAAATAGAAAATCACTTAAAATTATGTATAAATAATTCTGCCCAATTTTGACTATGCCTAATCTAAGTTATATGATAATTGTACACAAGCCTAAGCAAATATTTTAAAAAATCTGCACCTGGAAGGGTTACGAACAATAACTGGTTTAGGAGGGGCTCTATCATCGAAAAACACTCTGTATAGAATCTGGGTTTTGTTCTCTAAAAACTAATCGAGAAAGACCTAAACTAATAATGTACGACAAAATAGTAAATAATTATGTACCTCAGTACTTGCATAATCTTCTTCCACGTCTTCTTGCCAATATTAATCTGTACCACCGACATAGACTGCTTGAAAGGTATATCCGTCGTCACAAAACTGAAAATTTCCACACCTTCTTTCCATAACCACTGTGGTGTAGAATTCTCTACCAGACAGCATACAGCAAACCACATCAATAGGAGCATTTAAACTTTTATCTTCACAAAGACGACTCTTGCATTCCTCCGCTTTTTTACATTGGAAGCAGGCAAGAACAAATAATCCACTGTCGACTCAGAAGAAACATGAGTGGTCTTAATCATGGTCTGTTCACTCGGCATTAAACTAACAACCCCTTGTGCTCATGTGACTTTCAAAATGAAACTAATATTTTCTCTTTCACAGACCTGTCAATACTAACATTACAATAACTATCACTACCCTCGGGCAAGAACAAATAACGTTGAATAGCTTACAGTACGGAAACCAAACCTTTTCTCTACTTGATAATCAACTCCTCTTTAGCACCACTCAAGAGTTTATCAAACAGTCAAAGTCTTTTTGTGAAGTGAAATTCTCAGCTTAATCGCGCAAAATTCCCGGTGTTCTGCTCAAACCCTCTGAATGGAACATGCATACCGAGTCTGACTAAAACAATTTTGGGAAGAAGAAAATTCTACTGGACAATTTAGAACTGTGTTCTGATGGCGCAGTAATGCAGTGGTTTGGGCACACGCTGGCAATGTTTTATGTTAAGCAACGTCAGGAGGGGCTAGTACTTGGATGGGTGACCATGTTTGAAAGGCAAAAGACACAAAAAGATTGAAACAAAAGCTCCACACACCCCATAGCTGTGAAGACTGTAAAGTCACGCTGTTCTGTAATAGTGACTTGTTTTTGTTTTTTTTTTAATTATTTTTTTTCTTCTTGTTTGCTTATTTAGAAAAAGAGAAGAAAGGTAAAGACAAAAATATTAAAAACAAAAAAAATATTATTTAAAAAAAAAAAGAACCAATGAAGAAGATCTGAGAAACCCCTTTATTTGAAAAATAAAAAAAAATAAAAAAGAAGAAAGAAAGAAAAAAGAAAAAAAAAAAAAAAAGGAAAATAAAAAAGGAGGACTCGATCTGCATGCATCTGAGGTTCAAAAAAAAAAAAAAAAAAGCTCCACACAGCCCAGTCCACCCACCCTATTGTGAATGGGTACCAGGATCTGTTTACAACCGGGAAGGTAAAGCAGCAAGGGAGAAGAGACAGGCACCGTCCTCATTAAGCTGGCCTAGAGAAAAGGGACCTCCCGAATGCTTCCCTCCTCAAATGACCAAAAGGTAATGGAAACACCGCCTCTGACGGCAATTATTTTGCTCACCCTTTGCTTTCATCTGTTCACAGTGTGACCAGGGCATCAAGAACCTGATGGCTGACAAGGCTGCCGAATTGACAAAGATCGACCCTGACTACTCCCAGCGTGACCTCTACAACGCCATCACCGAGGGCAACTTCCCATCCTGGACGCTCCACATCCAGGTCATGACCTTCGAGGAGGCGGAACGATTCCGCTGGAACCCCTTTGACCTCACCAAGGTTTGTGCTGTGCTCGGAGCGGAAATATATGTAAAAAGGGAGATACTTCGAAAAGAATGTCTTTCTTGTTTTGTTGAGTAAGGTAGGATTTTGGCGAAACAACAGACATTTTGGGCCAGCCTGCAACAACCTACTTTGTTATGTGCGCAGAGTATGTATACTAAGTATGTATTATATAAAATAAGAAACAGATACTTTTTAAAAATAAATTTTTAGTTTTATTTGCAATGCAATGTAGTGAATGAGCATTGAGCAGTGTTCTAAATTTGGTGGCCAGAAATACTGCTGCGGTAAATCACTATTACGTTAGAGTTAGATACATCAGTAGTATCTATCTCCTGACTGCAGATGTAACACTGTTTATAAACTTGCTTCAATTGTATATATTATCTTAGATCTGTTGATTTTGCATGCTGTTTATGCTTGCTGGTGTTTTGGCACAGGCTTTGAGCGGATCTTTGCTCCGAGTAGAGGTGCATAATTATGTGAGTTTATTGGGTCTTAGCAACTACAAGGGGCAAGATTTGTCTACATACAAGTCAAGTAAAGTTGACTTTGGCTGTAAAACAGTTAAAGAATTTGCATAATAAAAATAATCAAATTTGATAAAGTCATTTGTGCTTTGAACAGAAGAATTAAATACTGGCCGATTTTGCGAATGACTGACTGACTGACCAATGATTTGCTACGAAATGACTGGCTATGACTTGAAGTAAGCAAATGCCAAAAATGATCAAAATGGGTTCAGTGGAGCAAAACAACTCAAAGAATTGACCTCAGTGATCTTGACCTTTGAGGTAGAGCAAAATGATGGCCTGGGAGGCTGGCCACTAACCCTGGTAATGTTCCTACGACATTTGGTCAAAATTTGTTCAGTTGTTCTTGAGATGTGGCTTCCAACTGACAGACTGACAGACATACAGACAGGCAGACTTTTAGCTCATGCTGGTTTCCGACTATTTTGTTTAAAAAAGTCCAAATATTATCTGTAAATGAACCAACAACTAAAGAGTGAGCTTGATTATATCCAACAATAGTGCAGCTGCTGTCACTACTTTTAGAGCAACTTCTACTCATGGTTTGTAGCGTGCTTAATCCTATCCTATCCTATCCTGTCCCGTAACCCGAAGGTCGTAGGGGCACCACAGATGATCGTTTAACCAGCATACTCCATCTTTCTCTGTCCTCAGCAGCCCTGATGGCTTCGCTCAGTGTCAAACCAGTCCATTCTCGAATGTTGTCCTCCCACCTCTTTTTCGGTCTCCCTTTTCTTCTACCTCCTTGCACTGTGCCTTGCAGAATAGTCTTTGCAAGGCCTGATGATCTGGTGACGTGGCCATACCACCGAAGTTTCCGTTTCTTCACCACTGTTAGCAGGTCATCATGTTGTCCAATAGCTTGTGTGATGGTCTGTCGGACTTCGTCGTTGGTGATGTGTTGGGTATAGGAAATGCCCAGAAGTCTTCTGTAGCACCTCATCTCCATGCTTTGTATTCTTCGTTGGAGATCTGCTGTGAGGGTCCATGCTTCGCAAGCATATAGGAAGATGGAGATGACAAGGGAGCGCAGCAGTCTTACTTTGGAATGTAGACTGATGGTCCTGTCTTTCCAAATGGGCTTCAACCTTGTCAGGGCAGCAGTTGTTTGTGCGATCCTGGAGAGGACTTCCTGTCGGGACCCATTGTCTGATACAATGGCTCCTAAATATTTGAAGCTATGCACTGTGTCGAGGGATTGGCCTTGGACTTTGATGTCCGTATTGATGCCATTGGTGTTGTTGGTCATCATTTTGGTCTTCTCTGCACTTATTTCCATTCCATAGGCTTTGGAGGTGGTGTCAAGCCTCTGTACCAGCTGTTCAAGTTCTTGTTCCTCTCCAGCCAATCCATCAATGTCATCTGCAAAACGAAGATTGGAGATTGCTCTACCCCCTATGCTGACTGTGCCTTCATGGTCTGCAAGAGCATCCGACATGATGCGCTCTAGGAAGATGTTGAAGAGTGTTGGAGAGAGTAGGTGCTTAATGAAGGAGTTAAATGTTTGTGTGTCTTCTGATATGTTGCAGGTGTGGCCTCAAGGTGAATTCCCCCTGATCCCTGTGGGAAGAATGGTGCTGAACCGTAACCCCAAGAACTACTTCAACGAGGTGGAACAGATCGCCTTCTCTCCCGCACACATGGTTCCTGGCATTGAGGCCAGCCCTGACAAGATGCTGCAGGTAAAGTAAGATTTTTAAATAATAGTAATAATCAAGAAATAAATAATAACATTAATTAAAAAAAATAATTATGGTAATTATAGAGTGTTTTTCCTGAAGATAAATCAGTAGAAAAGCACTTCAAACCTAATGGTACTTACAAAGCTCAATACTACCTGCTATCCCTGTTAATATGATACCCAGATTGTCCAATTCCGCCTGTTAGACTCTATCTGCTACTCTCACCGTCACTTTCACTTCTGTTGTATACAGGGGGACTGTTGGTATGTGTACAGAAGGTGTGTGATTGCCTCCCTTGGTATGGTGGTTTAGGGTTTTGGTAGATGGTTGACAGGGTTGGGAGCAAGGTGATGGGTTACAGTAGCTTTGAAAAATATAAAGGCAGAAGCTGATAAAATTGGACTTTTGGGGCATCAGAGAGGAGCAAAAGATGAAAGATGTAATAATAACAATAATAAACATAATGACAACAACAACAATAATAATGACAATAATA